>OX421843.1:10891426-11491426 GCA_949127995.1 Suillia variegata | reverse complement strand
GCGATTTAACTTTTTATTCTTTTATTAGTTTAGGAGGAGCATCTCATCTTCTACAAAGGAATAGAAAATAGCAGGAGCAGCAATAGCAGGAGTCGATGCCGTAAATGAAATTACAGCCTGAACATGACCCAGAGTGGCCAAACACTGCAATTCGTTAGTCTAACTTCAGGTTGTTTAAATGATTTTTCGTCATATAAAGACAATAATTTTAAATTACAGCACTTTGAAAAGGAAAACAAATACTGAAATATAAAACTTTATGCCAAAAACGCTTTAAACTGCATTTAAGATTAACAAGCTTAATTTGCATATATGCAGTAAAATGCAATAATGGTCTTATAAAACTGAATGCGAATGTCTTAACTAAGGCAAACGCGCCTGCCTCTTAGTTCATGGGTCAATATTGCAGATACGTGGCTTGGCGATAAAGTTGAGCTAAGCTAAGCGTCGAGCGATGATGGCGGCGACGGCCGAGAGCAGAGTAATTATTTTTATGGCTCATTAATATTGCGTTAGCATTTGCAGCTTCGCTTTATTTTATTATATCGCATTCTTTTTTTTTTGTGATTTTTTGTTGTTGTTGTTGTTTGTTCGTCTTCTATTTTTGATATCGTTCGTTTTGTTTGTTTCGCTCGTTTTGTAAATGCGATACGTTTTAATTTTATTTCATTGCGAAAATTGTTTAAGAGCCACTTTAGCATTCATTTCAGTTAGTTCGCGTGCAGAGATTGTTGATTGGGGGGAGGGGGGGGGGGTGTAAGGGTTTGTGGGGCATTCAAGGCGCATTATAAATATTTCATTTGTTTGATTTGAGATTTTGCATGAAATCCTTTGTATATATGTTACTTTAAAAGTATGCATATTAATTCACTTTTAAGTGGCAAACATTTGCAATGATTTATTTAAAATATGTTTTGATGTTTGAAAGTTTTTATTTGCGTTTATTTAAATTACGGTTTTCAACAACAACACTTCAAATAATAATATTCAATTATTTGTAAATGATTATGAAAGCAATTTAAATATAATATTTTTTTACACTTAATGTTCCTTAACATGATTTAAACCATGGTTGAATAATGAGGTTAGAAAAGTAGAAATTAAAACCCAAATTGAGCGAACTCACCTCGATTTCTGCCATATTTCTCTGCCATATTTTGAAGTTTGATCATTTTGATTTTTGAAAAAAATTTACGTTGTTGTTTTTATTTACTCGATAAATTTATAGCAATCATGGCAAATATACAAAAATTCAGTTGTCAAAGAGAGAAGTTGTCGAGAGGAACAATTTCCTACTTTTCTCACTATATATTTATTACACTATGATTTAAACTCTCTTTCTTTATTGAGGAGCTTCAAATGAAAAACCGATTAATGCAGTTTTGAAAAAATACCTTTCGATTTGTTGGCTTGAGGTTAGTTCCCATCTGACCCAATAAACAGAATTCTCAAACAAACTTCTTCAAAGTATTTAAAATGGAAATTTCGATTCTTTTTGAGAATGTTAAGATTTGCATTTACAGAAATCGTTACAAATGAGTTTTTCCTAAAACTGAAAAGATCCTTAATTTCAATCCAAATGTAATTTGTATGCAAACTACAGTATTCCTCTGTTAAGTGCATATCCCGCTAAATTAGCTAAAATTGGGGGGATTTTTTTTTTACATATTTTACACAGAAATTCACCCTCTTAAGAGCAATTTGTTAAATTTTTTTTCTGTTAATTATTTTTTAATGCAATGAAAAACTTTTCTGAACCAACAAACTGTATCGACATAAATACAACTATTTGAATTAATAAAGTGTTTGTGTGTTATTATTTTACAAATACTATTTTAAATTAAAAATTATTAGCACATTCCAAGCTCTTTACTATCATGTTTGAGTGTATGTGTGTGTGTGTGCGACATGTCATAAATGTGCCGGATAGCTTTAAAGCGCACGATGACAGTTGTGACAGCGGCAAAAGCCGTTGCAACACGTCATAAGCTACATACAAAATAACACCGCAAATCTACACACAAATCTAAAACAACACTCACACACACAAACACACATGTATTCGCAGACATACATAGTCGTAACAAACGAAATATTCGAGCCACAAGGCAAGCATTAGCACGCACACATATACTTGTATACATACATTTTGTGAAAAGCGGACAACCCATAATAAATCGCTGTGTTTCGGCAGCGGAAATCTTAGCCTTGCAACAAGGTGCGAACTGAGCATTTCCGTTTCCGTTTCCGTTAGCATTTTGTCGTAACAAAACGTTTTCGCTTTCGCTTGCAATGAAATTTAACAACATCATCTTTTGTGTTCGAGTTAGGCCAGAGCCAGTGCCACAGCCCGAGTCAAAGCTGCTGCGGTTTGTGTTAATGACTTTGTGCGCGCCCCTTTTAAAGATTTCGGGCCTAGCTAAACTTTTGCTAACATTTTGAGCTATGATCAGGGCAGTCAGTCGATTTTATTTATTTTTGCTTTTTCTTAAACAAATTATTTAAAGTTTTATATTTCTTTCAGATATGTATAGAACATTTGTAAATTATTGGAATTCAGTAAATGAAATTGTTAACATTAAATTGAAGAACTTTTTTTTATACAACATTTAAAAATTTGTATCTTTTGGATAAATTTATTTATTCTTTAAAAAAATTGCAGATATATTTTTCCTGCAGGACTGCTAAGATCATTCTTCTTCCTTTTGACTTAGACACCACCAACTTTCTCTCTGAAGAGTGGATTACAGGTTATTAGTTGGGGCATTAACGGGTCCTTGTCGCACACCAGCACATGCTGTCAAATTGGGTCTGGTACAAAACGATTCATGCGTAGCCTGCAATGAAGACATCGCTAGAATGATCCTGGAGCATTGCTCAGCTCTCGGTAGATATAGACTAAACTACTTTGGGTTAAGTTGCTTTCCATCTTTGAAGGATATTTCCAACTAAAAGGCTTGTTTAAACTCTCTAAATTGTGTATCACAAATCACTTTTGAATTTTTAAGACCTCCTCTATACAATTTTGGTAACACTGAGGACTACTTCTAGTCTATGTGTGATCAACCAAACTAACCTAACCAAACCTTAAAACATTTTGAATTTTTATATTCGTAGGCTATGACTCTAGCAGCCCTTGTAAAAATAAACTTACTGCCTAACTACCACAAAAGAAACTTCCGTTGTTCCAAAACTGAAGGCATGCAAGAAACCAACAACAACGGAAAACACCTTTAAAAAATAATTTGTATGTGGTAAAGCTCGCAATGCTCCGGCGTCTTTCACTTTTAACTTAGCAATAAAAATGTTGTTAAGGCTTTTTTATTATATCACAAAAATATTTTGCTTTTGCCAAATACCAAAAAACAACTCAAATTTAAATTCATGTTTTGTTTATGAAGGTGCTTAGGAGCTGCGTTGTGCTTTGCAGTAGCGTTGCCGCGCCGCGCCGCACCGTGTTGTGTCGCCTATCCATTTCGAGGGTCGCAAAAGACGTGCAAAATTTATGCGTCTACTTTATTGAGTTCCATTTTGTGGTCGATAAAATTTTAAGACTCTCGCAAAGAATTTATGTGCATTGGAATTAAAATGTTTGCACAAAATTTGAAAACATTCTCATTTCATTATTTATATTATATGGAAACGCGATTAACTAAATAAAGTTATAAATAGCAACTACAATCAAATTAAAAAAAAAAAAAACACTCCACAAAGTACTGAAATTACAAAAATATGTAAATAGTACGAAGAAATGCAGCTGTGATGCGGTGCAGCGATATCAATGCTCAATTATAATATTGGTATATCGTGAAAAAAAATTTTTCAATAAAATCAAAAACCAAACGTCAGCACCAGACAGACATTCAGACAAACAATAGAGCAAAGTCCCACTGCTCCATAGATATTACCTGATTCAGTGGTTTACAGCTGCGACTGGCATGAGTGCACTGCATACATACGAGCATAAGCCACAACTATCAATGGGTATTAAAAAACAACAATACATGCAAAAAAAATGCAACACTCGCAACGCACTGTACTTTGTACCATGAAAAAAATGTATATTAATAATTGAGATTTCAGATTTTTCCAATTTCAATGCACCAAGAGAACCCGAAGTCAATTTAACAGTATTTGGTGTTGACTTTAGCAAAATTTTTGACAAATCTTTACCTTAAAAAATGTTAATTTGATGCTATGTCATGTTAAATTAACACTCTCTTCATGATCATTATTTAAGATGGGTGAAATTAACATGACAATTCTTGATATATTGTTTTTATCACTGCATTATGCCATTTAAACACTGCATAATGTCAAATTAACACTACATCATGTCAAATTAACTCTACATCATGTCAAATTAACTCTACATCATGTCAAATTAACACTACATCATGTCAAATTAACACTACATCATGTCAAATTAACACTGCATCATGTTAAATTAACACTTCTATCTTGTTATTTTAAAAATTAGTCGCAATGTTGAATTAAAAAAAGTCTTGAATATATTAGTGAAAATTCTTTGTGTTATATTTTGAATGCAACAATATATGTTATTAAGACTAATGCATATCGGGCGGATATTGCCGATATTAATTGGTTTAGTTATGATACCCGTCTGAGCTTGTAAAAATTCTCTGAATTAGAAGAACTCCTTACATACAGGAAGCTATTTTTATATTCGCTCTACAAGATCAAGAGTTAGGTAAACAACAAATAAACTTTTTCATATTATCAATTTCAGATACTTCAGAATTTTTTCTAAGCAAAACAAAAATCCTGACCCGCTTAAAGAGAAATGTATCTAAAACTCCTTAAAAAAATACAATAATATGATATTGTCTATATACGTGTATATATAAAAATTATTTGTGCTGTTTCCACTTATTGAAATACTGCTCTTACTTATACCTCAGCATTGAACAACATTTAAGTACTGTGCATATTTAATTTAACTTCAAACATATCGCTGCAATAAATAACAACCAGTGATAGAAAATCCAAGCTCAATCGGGTAAAATTTGAGGGAAGAGACTTGCAATCAAACACTCGCTGAGATTTCCAATGCTCAGAGGAAATTCTATATAAAACTACAATTTCATAAAGAAAAATAAACAACAAAAAACAATCTGTAAACAGTTTTTAAAAATATAAAAAATGTTTTTAAAAAAGCAATATTGAAATTACAGAAACAAAAAACTTTTCGTTTTAGAAACGTTTACCTCGAAGTGTAAATTCACGTGAATTGCAAAGAATTTTCGAGCTTCATTTGAGCTTCGTTTACGTTATCGTAAGTCGCCAAAATTTGTGTGCACAATTAAATTGCAAAAGCATTCGTTAAAAGAAGAAGCACTCACAAAAAGAGAATACAAGAATACAAACAATTAATTTATAACTTTATAACTTTGGCAATTACGCGCGCATCCATCATGTCAACGTCTTTTGAAAGTTTCGCGCCAACCTCTCTTCAAACATGGCTGCGCTTAAATAAATACGATACGCACACACACACGCACAAGTGTAATTTATAAATTTATACTCTATGTTATTTAACAAACATTTTGTATACATGACTATATATTTATATATATTGTATAAATATGTATTTATTTGTGTGCGTGTATGTGTACTTACAGATACCGCGACTTGCACCAAAGTTACTTTTACTTTTACTTAACTTTGCTTTACTTTTACTTTTACTTTTTTATGTTTTGATGAGATTTTATTTTGTGTAATAATTTTTGTTACTTCTTCATTATATTTATTACTTAAGTTAATGCTTTGTATTATTTTCGCGTAATTTGTTATCAGTTGGTGAAATTGAAATGAAGTATTTTTTCGTATCTACAAGTTTGAAGCTTATTAAGTTTAATATAAATTTGGTTTAGTGACACATACACCCATATTTAAGTCAATGCGATTTAAGTTAATACTTTGAACTTGGTAAATTTATGTTTGATATTTATTCGTATATTATATACAGCAGCATATATGATATATATAAGAGTCCTTAAAAATGATGAGGCTGATAACAAAACGAAAACATAACATAATTAATATTAGTGATGCAACAATTACGATTAATTGTAGTCACGATTAATAGTAATTTTTGTAATAGCGTTAATCGCTAATCTTAACTTTAATCGTTGATTAGCGTAATAATCGTTCATCGATTATTCTTATTCGCTGTGTCATAAAAATTGGTTATATGAAGGTATCTGGTATGTCTGATTTTATATACAATATACAGTCGTGTCTGTATATAGTGAACTAACTATTGCAAGGACTGTTCACTATAACCGAGTTGTTCACTCTTGCAAGGTGGACATCTATTGTTCAGAACTTGACTTGGACAGCTTTCGATTGTTCACTATTAAGAATACTCCATGTAAAAATTTGGGTGTTTACTATGTCGAGGTGTTCCCTATATAGGGTATTTACTATACTCAGCCACGACTGTAGAAATAAAAATATGAGTTTTATAAATAAAATATGAAGCATTAGGATAATTTTAAATAAATTAAAGACTAGTTAAGTGTAGAGCTTTTAGAAAATATTGAAAATAATTGTCGATTAATCGATTATTAACATAAGATAATCGTAATCTCAATAGTCCATTAAGAATCGGTTTATCCATTATTAACAAATTAAAAATTAATTTTATACAACATTTTATTTAACGATTTTAAATTCAAACTTCATCACTTTATAAAATTGCTATATAAATTACTTATCGAATTTCTAAATATCGATATCATGTAAATCGCTTTGAGAATATTTCCAACAAATTCGACTAAGGACGAGTATGCTCCAGATCTTCGGGGCGATACGAATACCACAAATATCTATACACAAAATATTTTTTTAATTGCTTTTTGCTCTCGTCATTTTGCTTACCATCGATTGACCTTGTGTCTTTGATTTCTCTTTGTATTTTTTTTGTTGTTTTGTTTTATTTTTATTATTTCCTTCATTCTTTCTTTGCACATCAATAACAATTTGACTACCCATTCGCCCAGTGGACCGAACAGAACTTCCTCAACTCGCACGCTGCTGCTGTCATTTGGCGAAAATTCGCTGAAGTGTGTAAATCGATCGATTTTTCTTAACCGACGCTGACGACAGCCAGCGACAACGACGACAACAACGACGCCACTTGATTTGCCGCCATAAACTTATTACCCTAAAGAGCACCAGGGTTGGTCGTTGCTTGGTATTGTAAGCGGACGAGGCAGGAGGCAGCGATGAGCGCGCATCGCATTACAACGCGCTTAAATTCATTGGTAACATTTGGCGCGCGGGCGACGCTCATCATCATCTACGCTGGCTGACTGACTGGGGTGACTGACTGGCTGACTGACTGACATTGAAAGAAGTAAATGTCAAAAAGATTACTGGGGCGTGTAATAAAGTAAAAATGGGGATAAGCGCTCTTCGACACGCTGTTGGTTTAGATGAGCTTCTTTGGGTTTATTAAATTTCGAGGATTTGCAGGAAATTCGATTTTGCTTATGAAGAAGAATCTGCTTGCAAAAATGTTCGAGCAAAATGCAAGCATATTTTTATTATTGTTGTTGTTGCTTTTTAAGCCATATAAATGTATATATCTGAAGACATATTTTATTACTAATTAAAAATCAAAGATTGCCCACACATACTTCGTACATACATATAAGAATAAAGCAAAATCAAAAAGATAATCGACTGCCAATCACACAAATCAAAGGATTTACAAATGATTTTGCACAAATAATGTGCTATTTGTTTTACGTTTTTGTTGTTGTTGTTGTTGTTGCTGTTGTTGTTTCTCGTCCAAAAGTCCTTTTGTCCAATGACTTGGAAAAGTAAATTGTTTAGCAACAAATTGGTCCACATGCGTTCGACCGGCCGCGCCATATTGTATTGACGCAGACGACGCACCAGATAAGACGTTCTGCCTCAGTTTTGCTTTTTGCTTGGAACGATTGAAAGTGGCAGATAAGCGCGCTACTTTATGGTTTTGTGCTACTTTGCAATATAGTTGCACTGCCAGGGATGTCAGCGTGTGAGAAATTGAATTGAATTTATATTTTGCTTGAAAGCTAGACAAGGAAATTCCAATTACATTAAAATACTAAAAAGTTAGTTAAACAGAAAAGTATCGAAAAGTATCGATCTCGAGCTTCTATTCGAGAACGATACTTTTCGCGACCTCGAAAACATTTGTGAAATTCAGCAATTTTACTGTTCAGTCAGTTGTTTTTAACTAACAGCTAAGTTTAAAAATAGCAACAAGAATTTACTCTTACTATTCAACAATTTTATATCTTAAAGTATAAAGTGTACTTATTTCATAGTATTAGTACCTACATACAAACAACACTGACATACGAGAAACTTTTCGGCTCGCGAAATCAATTCTTCATATGATTTTTGAAAATACTTTTTCGATGATCAAAGCTTTTCGAGGTATTCGAGGCACGTTTGCTTTTAAAGGAATCCCCTTACTGTTTTTTTTTTCCGGAATTAATCTTACAGTAGCGTTATTTTTTTTGTGCCCAGCTAATTTTTATTCAAATTTCAAGTGTAAATTATTTCACAAGTCAACTTCAATAAATTTTAATCCTGTTTTAATAATTATTTTAATAGTTTAATGACCAACCCTGATTAATAAAGATTTTCATAAATATTGAAGATAAGTATTTAGATACTTACAAACAACTTAAATAAAGAAAAGAGTTATATCTCGAAAATGTAGAACGGAGAGATAATTCACTAATGTGATATTTGGTTATATGGGTAATGCCTTTCATCTTATCTTCAACTTTTCGGACCACAGAGTTCTTCTCTTCGATAAAACTTTGGTAGTTCTTTTCTTTTTGCTCAATCTTAATTCATTTAATTAACGGCCCTAACATTTCTACACCACTTCCATCAGACTTACACACACACACACACACACAATCAAAGTAAAGCCTTTAGCCACGGTTTCTCGTGCCACACACTCTGAAATTTAATCAAGTGTTTGTGGCGTTTGCGCCTGCTGCTGCTGCTTGACTGGGCGGCTGCTGCTCATTTTACGCTTGGTCATACCGCAATAGCTCTTCCGTTCGTATAGTAGGGTTGCCTTTTCACTTGCCGCTGCTAACTAGATGCAGCTACTCGTATCCTTATCCTTTTGTTTGGCTAGTCTATTCTTTGTTTTGTTTTGCCTTAACTTTTTCTTTTTCGCTGTGCGTCCGTCTTTTGTTCGGCCGCATGCTCCTTGTGCAGTGTGTCGTTTTTCCTTCTTGCAAAGTTTGGTTTTTTTTTTTTTTTTCATTTTGTATTTGGTTTTTTGGTTTTTCTTTCAGTCAGATTTTTGCTTTTGTTTGGCGCTTAACTTAATCTGTTGTACTTTATTATGTCGATAGCAATTTGAAGCCATTATGAACGCGACCAACTGCTGCAGCACGGCACGAAAAATCTTCTTCTTCTTAAAATATTTTTAATCTTGATTTGATAATTACAACGGAACGTTAATGGTCTCCCGAGTGTAATGGTCTGGTTGCCTGACTGCTTGGTTGCTCGACTGCTTGGTTGCTGCCTTCCGAATGCGGTTCTTCGGTTACTTTGCCAAGTAGTTATATAAATTTTGCGATAATTTTCGTAATGAAAGCCGCCGCCGCTGTTCTGTCGCATATTGTTATTGGCCCCGGCGATAAGCCGCCAACGAATCGCGAATAAACGCGCGTTAATTAAGCCATAAAAAGATGATTAAAAATTTTCGTTTATTTATAAATGTCGCTATAAAATTCGTGTAATCGATTTATATTTATTTGGCTTAAACCAAAGAACTGTTGAAACGTAAAAGAAAATAAATGGAAAATAGAGTTGCAAGATGATCAGGATTAGTCGGGATTGTCCAGATATTTGTTGCCGTAGTCCGACTTTAATCAAATTGTTATAAACTAGTTTTTACTTATGAGTTTCAGAACAAGTTTGAAAACATTTCTTGTCAAATAATATTCAATTGACATCTGGGAATCCTTAAGGAAAACTTTTAAAACATTTTTTTTACACAATGAGAACTACCTACCAGTGAAAGCCAGGTCGTTCACTTTCCGAATCTTCTACTGAGATTTTAAGGTTAAATTTACACTTGCAACTTCCATATGGACATGGACACAAAAGAAGAACCGGGACCACTTCAAATAAAGTTAATTTAAATGATAAATCGTTGGTGCTTTTTTCATTATGTAAATATATACACTTTAATAGTAATTAATTTTTAAATAGCCACTTTGCGATAATTAATGGCCTACAAAACCAAGCCATTTAGCTGTCAGTTTGCGTTTTGGCAAGCCTAATTAAACGATTAATAAAGAAAATGGCAACCCTTGCACGAAAGTGCTAATTTGTATTGGGCACAAAACAGTAGTTGGCAACGCAGGCAGCGCACAATTTTGTTCTGCTAATCAAATGTTTGTTCGTTTGTTTGTATGTATGTTAAATAGCTGAGGACTACCAAAACCGCAACAAAAACCAAAAAAATAAAAGCCAAGAAACACCAAAACACTTTCGAAAAAGGTTAAGTGTTAAGTCTGTAGTGTATAGTACGCCAAACTTGGTTCATATGTATATCTGAGCAGACTGCTCCTCGTCCATCAAAATGTCTGCTCATGATTATAATCAATTTTCGTTGCTACCAAAAAAAAACAACAGTACAAGTTTGACATTACAAAAAAAATCCTTTACGGAATGTGCACACATATGCAAAGTAATTTTACTCATTCCTTGGTATATTGAATCTCATGACAAGGTCATTTTTCTTTTTTATATACTATACATTACAATTTTTTTTTCGACCAAAAGTCAGTCACTTTTTATTAGGTATTTGACCGGTTAAATTCTCCTTAAGCAGTGTTGGGAAATTATTGTAATTGCAAATGTTGAATTATTTAAGAAATGTGGAGAAGAATCTGGTATACCATTAGGCCAGACCTAAAATTATAAATGAAGAATCACTGGAACTCTGTTAAAGATGCAAAAGGATTCTCCAAATCCAACGCGGTGTCGCTTAGCGCCATTATATGAAAGCTCTATTTGCAATTTCGACAAGATCCTGAAATCAGCTGATGTAAAAAATTCAAGAAAATTTTCGACAAATATTGTCTAGTATTATATCAAGAAGCGACGGATTAATAAGAAAGCCAAGAACTGATATATTCAGGATCATTTCAGCTATAACCGGTCACTAGCCGATGGTGGACCATGCTTGCTACACAACGATGGATGCCGACTCTTCAACCAAAGAGTCAAAGGAACGGTTTTTTCCAAGCTATGTGAGTGCCCGTGTCTGGTTGGTTTAACGCATATCATATTTGAAAAATTTGCAATGGATACTATCACAGATGTTGCAGAGTTTAAAATATGTTAGATGACATTAGTAGGCTTAAAAATAAATCAAGATGGTTTAAAAAGACCAGAAATTCAGCCTCGTCAGAAATGGTATACCAAAATAATGATAAGTCTAAGTTATGGCTTTCTCAGGCAACGCCTAAACTAACCAATTTATCAGCCAACTGTTCTTCTACCTAAAAAGATCAAGCCAATTTAAAATTAAAAGCTAAAATGGATTAAAACTTTTAAACGGAGTTATGAATTTAAAAAAATTAGAAGTCATATGAAAGATTCTCAAGAGGTACTTAATACCATTTGATATTTATACGATATCCAAAATTAACGGATGCTTAAGAAATTTAAGGAGAAATTTAGTATATATTGGGTATACTGCTCTTCTCCATAGGGCTAGCCTCTTTTTAAATGTTTCATAAATGGATTAAAATGCGATTAAAATGGAGATTAGGGAAAGAAAAGTCCACCGCAGTAGAGCCCATTTACTACGGTAAGGCCAAAGCTACAATCCGAGGCGGCCTGGTATCGGATAGGCACCGTACAAATACAATCTGTTACTCCTGATTGCAAACACCAATGGGCACGGTAACGCGTCACACCCTGGTTTAGGGGGGGGGAATAGGTTAAGAGAGGGGAAATGAAAAATGGGTTGAGGAAATATGGGAAGATGGAGGTCGCCGCTTCCGTTGACCCGACCCGAAACATGACCGGACCCGGTTACCAGGAGGCACCACGTGGAGGTGGAAGCCGACTTGCATGCTCGATAGAGTTACGGAGAGCCGTCCTGTAAGCCCGTTATCCCACACTATCAAACAAGCCATGCCACCCTAATAATGCAGGAATAGAGGAAAATAATTCAAGAAATAAGAAGTCAAATGAAAGGTATTCAAGAGGTCTTTAATATCTTTTAACTGTTTTACGATAACTCCAAACTGCCAATGCGAAAATACATATAAGCATATTTTAAAAATGTTAATTTCCAAGAATAAATTTCACGAAAAAAATGCTTTATAATGACACATATATCGTACTAACACATAGTTAAAGCATAATCAATTGTCTTTCATTTGGTATAAAATATGTCATGCCTGGACTTTTGCTTTATTTAGGATTTAGACTACATCCTTAAAGAATGTAAAAATGAAAATATTAAATAAAAATTGTTCAAATGGCGTGTGAAAATCAGATGCCCTAAAATATAAAAAAAAATTGTATCTCTTTTACATACTAAAAGTTCTGTGCCACGCCAAACACTGTTCACCAGATTCCGTTTGTGATGCAAAGTGGGTGGCATTAATACGCACATGAAAAAGTAATGCCCAAAAAAAATATGAAATAAAAAAAAACCGTAAAAACTTTTTCTTGACACATTTTTAATAAGCAGCCGTTGCATGCAACAATATAAGCAGCGGCAGCAACAGCAACAGCAGCAGTGTCATTGCACCAACAAAAAATAAATATGTATATATAAAATCAGAACGAAAATAAGAAGAAGAAAAAAAAAAAAACGCCGCACAAAATTGCAAGTTTTCTTTTGTGACTTCATTGAAGTGGTGCTAAGGCAAAAGCTTTTCACTTCACGCAAGCAAGCAAGTCCTTCTGCCAGCGAAAGGACAAAGTTTTCCCTTTTTTTTTGCTTTGACGCTCGGCAAAGGCAAAATGTAATTTTTACTATACTATACTACACTAGGTTAGGTTAGGCTAGGCAGTTTGCAGTTTGTTGTTTGCATTAAGTCTGTTTGGCATTTGGCTGTTGGGGCTTCTTTGCTAGCGCGCCGTCTGTAATTATTTGCCAAGTGCTGAGAGAGAAAAAACGAGAGAGCAATGTGCTGCTTACAAGTGATTGCACTTTAAATGTGCGTAGTCAAACTTTTTGAAAATTTAGTCAAATTGTAAAACGAGATTTTTAGAGATTTTTCTAAAGTAATCATTTCTATTTATGAAAATTTCACTCTTTGATATTAATTAACTGACTTCCTGAGCAATTTTGTTTGGCCTCCTGAATTCAATGTCTAAAGCGACATCAACTTCGGTTACTTTCATCACTTTGAACCATAAAGAACGCTTCATAAGGAGCGCTCCTTTATATAGTAATTGAGTACTTAGAAATGTTTATTAAATAAATTAAATTGAAATTTAATCCTAAGGAGCACATTTGATTCTTGGCAGCGTTATTGTTCGAGTGTCTTTTTATTGAATACATAATCATAATTAAGCGGTAGTCACACTTCAGCGAATGAAGACGTCGATTAAATTTTTACTTTGCGCTTGCATTGCAAAGTTAGTGAAACAACTTTTAGATGGCCACCGAGTGTAGAATAGCTCTAAACTCGTCGTCGATATCTCAAGCACCCAGGCAAGAAAATAAACTAATATCAAAAATATCAAACTTAAGTCAAAGTAAAATGTTCATGAATGTCTAGTACATCGAAGCAATCTGAAATCAAAGTTTGTCAAATTTTGATTTAAAAAGTTAAATAAGTTAATTGAAAATGGTTATTTAATTTAATATCAAAGTTAAAAAATTTTAAATTAAAATTGAGTTTAGAAAAGTTAAAGAACCTAGAAATAAGTCTGGTCGTTATTGTTTTTTTAATGCCTTTTTCCTTCAGTGTATAAATCAAAAATAAAGACAAGTAAGAAATTATAGTCGGCCATACCGACTATTACGAATGCACCACATTGTTAAATATCAGAATCTAATTAGAGTGGTTCATGATGATATTAAAAAAAAAAATATTAATCTTGGACCAGCATAATTTTATAAATCTAGAACCACCCTAATAAGATTACTTTACATATTTTAGATCGTTTGAGTACCAAAATATTCTATGAAAATTTTAATGGTTTCATTTAAACATATAATAGAAAAATAACAGACATGGACCACCCTAATCGTTTCCAAAATTTAATCAGTTCTTCCCAAGAATAACATAATTTATGATATAAAGTTGTTCAACTCAACATCTCATATGATGAAAAAGACAGACAGACAGACATCACTAAATCGACTCAGGTTTTGATTTTGAGCAAGAATATATATATGTATACATCTATCTTGAGTATTTCTCTATGTTACAAACGTTGGACCAATACCAATATACACCACTGAGTGGTGCATAAAAAGATAAACCTTTCGGAAGTCCACCTTTTCTTATTCACTTTGTGATATAGCAAGATAAAGATTTTGAGCCTGCTGAGGATAGGCAGCATAATACATGTCTCAGCTTCTCTTCTTATGCCACAAGTTTCTCTATTTTCCTCCTCTTTTGTTCCTCATCTCATATTTTTAAAAAATAAATTAGTCTTATGTATAACTTAATTTAATAAAATACTCATCTTGTATATAAGGATTACTATATAACTCAATATATAATAATAATGTATTATAAATTTTTTTAGCGGACTCTCTCGCAAAGAAAGGTGCAGAAACTCCGTTCAAAGTTTCGGAACCCTTCTGTGGGATAAACAGTAACTTCCTAAATTACTTGATACGTGTATGGGAAAAACAAAGTCTACTTGAGCATTGGAGAGCCCAATCAGGCATGCGGCAGTCAAGAACAATCATTGAGCCAATACATATCAAGGTAGAAGTTTTTCTCAACCTTAGCAGGAGGAACATTAAACTCTATAATGAATTCTTAACTTGACACCGTAAACTCAATTACCATCTGAAGAAAATAGGAGTGGTAGAAAATGATTCATGCCGACTCTGCCAAGAGGAGCAGGAAACGGCTGAACATGTTATTTGCACTTGTCCAACGGTGGAAAGACACGGATTTAGCTACCTAGGCAATTGGATTCTAGTTCCTAGTGATAGAGTATAAATAAAGCCCACAACGATTACGAGATTTATAAATAGTCTAGAATTGTGTTTGTAGGGCAACGAGGCTGTACACTAGATCTTTCAGGTCGCAGTGCATCTATAGTCCTAATTAGTAATAATAATAATTTTTATTTTTAATCAGTTTTTCTTCAAAAAGGTCTTAATATAGTTTAATTACTAAGTCAAACTTACCTTAAAAAGGTTAGAAATCATTCCAACATTCTTGAGTTTTTTCTATATTTTATTTCTCCACATACAAATTACAAAAACAATACATTGATAGCGTGCACAAAAACGCAAACCAACTGAGAGTTATCATTATTTGCATACAAATCATTCGATTGCAAATTAAATGGATTTTTGAGGAAAAAAAAAACACTCGAAGCAATGTTGTCTTGCGCGCCAAAGATTGTCAAATAAATTATATCAAGATGTGCGTGTTTGTGTGTCTGTGTGTGTGTTAGTGTTTATGAGAGTTTGCACAAATGCAGAACTCATCTACACTGCATAAATTAAAATACAATAAACAAGCGGCAACGGTGCCGCAAAGCCAATTTAAATCTATCGCGTTTATATCACACACCCACAGACACCCACACACACACAAACACACACACACATACACACACGAATGAACGAATTCACACACGAACGAGAAACATGTGCGAATAAATAATTTTTGGAAAATCCCACCGACAATCCTCCGAAATGTCAACGGCAAGAAGATGATCCTCGTCATTATCAACGCATGTAAATGTCGGGCATAAATTTTGTGGGAGTATATGGATGTGTGTATGTTTGTATGTGTGTGAGTGTATTAGTGTGTATTAGTGTATGTGTAGCATATGCGACGACATTGAAGCATCATCGCAATTGACAACATGTGTCGCACATAGAACATAGAACAATTGTCGTCAAGCGCAGACAAACACTTGAGACACCCAAAATACACGCATGTATTTGCATGTACGTTACGTTCGAGTATATGTGTGTGTATGCACACAGACAACAGACGACAACTGGGCGTATACGCAATGCAATTTATTATTTGCCCCTCGACAAAACACACAGAAAAAAACAAAAAACAATTCCCGACACGCAATTGAAACTTATTTGGGAGAATGCAAAAGCGGGAATACGCAAATGAACTTAACTAGTTGCAGTGTGACCGCCCCTGCAGTGGAAGGAAGGTGTACTCAATAAGCGTTTCTTCTTTTTAGTATATTTAAAAATTCATGGTGCGGCTTCTAACATTTCCAAAAATCTTTTGTAATGACTTTTGAAACTAGTTTTTATATGTCATGGTCGTTTGATTATCCTTTGGATAAGGCGCGAAAGAATTTTTCAGATTTTTTTTAGCTACATAATAATAAAAGTTCAACAACCTCTTAATTAAAAATAATATAAAAAGAATGTCCTCAGAATGTCCGGACCTCCACCAATAAAATATTGGTAAATCGCATAAAAGTCTAAAAAGAAGTCCTTCAAACCTTAGATTATCTCAAGATCTTCTTTTTATCCAACTAAAGAATATTGTAATAAAAGCTTTTGCTTTTTTGCTCACGTGCAAATCAGCTTAAAAAAGATCCTCTCCAAATTAGGGACACTATGAATATTGAATAAGAAAATTAAAATATTCGATTTATTTTTCCTAATATTGCTATATAAAATCTGAGATTTCTATCTATATCTAAAGTTGAAGGGTCACTTTCAATACCTTCATCAGAAAGTGGTTGGATCAATTAAAAGCCCTTTTCTATAACTCAAAAAACATTGAACGGAAAGTTTCGCTAACTAATTATCTTTCAAATATTTCTATTCGAAACAAAACCCGCGCAACGCCGGATACTATAAGCTAGTATAATATTAATACAATAGTTTTAATTTATTTTTTGCTTAAATATATAGTATCTAATTTCAAAAAAAGGTCACACTGTGCCTCAAACGAAGGAGCATCCTGCAACCGTTTACCACTATCGAGATGTGCTGCTTCTGTTGTTGTTGTTGTTTTTTTTATAGTAGGAAAAACGACGAAAACTCGTGGGAGTGGAGTTGTGAAAAGAAAATAAACAAACAAACGAAAAGGAAAAAGAAAAAGAAGAACACTTCCAAATCTGCAAATAAAATCCATTCATTATCCTTGGCAATTATTCGCAAATCCATTTGAGGCTGCTGTGGAAGAAAAGTGCGGCGAGGACAGGACTAGGGCTGGCCATAATCGGTTAAGATAGCTGTTAAGCTGGATGGTAACATAAATTGATTAAATAGAAATTAAAAATAATATTAACTAGTAGGTATATAATATAATAATATAATATAATGTATCTGCTATATATAAGTAGTTAAATAAATTATATAGACGATTTTAAGAAGATTTTAAATATTCCAAAAATCACTCACTAAAGTTTAAGTTTTAATAAATTTGACATAAATTGAAACCCACTCTAACGTGAAATTTCACCGCAATATCTTCAATATTAATTGAGTTATAAATTTGGTATCTAAATAAATTTATATACTCGTACTTAAAACCATTTACACTGCTCGCTATAAGACAAAATCGGACTTAAACGAATTTACGACATTTGTGCTTTGTAGTTATTTCATCGTCATCATCATCATCGCAGTCTCTGTCATTCATTTCTGTTCGTTGTTGTTTGTCTATTCACTTCATTTGGCAAACCGACCAAACAACCAACCAACCAGCCCACTCAAACAAACGAAAAATAGCGACGGCATTTCCGGTTTTGGATTGGCGTAGGTCTCACTTGTTTGACTTCATTGTGTATGTTTGTGTGTGTGTGTTAATGTGTGTGAGTGTCTGTGTATAAGTGCCGTCGTCGTCGTTGTCTTAAATTGTTTGAGTGTCTGTGTGAAATTGCTAAATAAAGTAATGTCGACTAAAATGGGCAACCAAGGAATAGAATAGAATCGAGGATAGGCTAGAGGACAGGATAGTCAGTTGTCTAATGGTTTATTTGATTTGCAGGGTTTTTTTTGTTTGTTTTTGTTTCGCTTTCGGTTTTTTGTTAATTAACTAATGTGACCGCAATTAATTTCATTTTATTTAATTTGCATACATCTTAACATTTCGAGATGTCACAAGTGGAAATTGTTTTTCGTTTTCAAATTGTTGGACGTGGTCGTTTTTCAATATGAAAATGTTTCTATTTGAAGTTTGCAGAGAATTTTCTTCATATATACAAGTAATTATATATACTTTCTTTCATTCGACCTTTTGTCTTCCTTTCGTTCTCTCCTTTTTTCATTCTATCTTCCATTCTTTATTTCTTTGTACCCTAAAAATATTCGATTATTTTGCTTATATTGTTTCTAAAAATCTGAAATTTGATATCTGAGTTTGTATGGACACAGTCACACTACACCAAAAATGGGCGTGGTTTGATCAATTAAACGCCCATCGGCGTAACTCAGAAAAGCAACAACGAAGAGTGTGGGAAGTTCCAATTAATAATTATCTCAAACATATTTATGTATATGCAAAACATAACATAGGCAACGCCGGGTATTATAAGCTAGTACAAAGAAAATATGAAAATATGGAAAAATCATTAAATTAATTTTATATCTAAATCAAATAAGACTAAAAATTTCAACTTATATTTTAAATAAATTATTATAGTTCACAAAGTTTCTATTAATGTCCTTTATTTTATACCTCAATATGGTTCATCAAAAAGTTAACAATATAAACTGTATATTTAATAGTATACCATGTAAATATTAAGTTCTTTAAGAGCGTATCTTATGGTCCCTGAAATAAAATGGAATTTCGTTATTGCGTCAAAAAAATACTTGCCATAAAATGTATGGCATATTTTTTCATAAAGCTTTTTTGAATTTGGAGCGCAAGCTCTAAGCTGAAACTTAAACGAATGTTATTTTTTATGTTACACAAGTTTTGGAACGAAAGCTTTTGCCAAAGCTTTAAGGAACGTAACATAACATAAAAATTTTCCGCTAACATTTTCAATTCAGTAAAAAAATTCTTAATGGTATTAAAATTTTTTTTATAGTAATAATTTTAGTGTTGCTTAAATTTGATACCTAAAGTTTTTAGATTTAACAGCCTTATTATGAAACTTTCGTATGAACTCGTTTCGTTTTGAAACGTGAATGAAATTCAAATTGCTATTATGAAAAAAGAAAACAAACGGAAACAGTGTTCGGACCTTTGCTCCGATCGGAGTAGATTTGCTACGCTTTTCGAAAAATGTTTAAATCTACTCCGCTTTAACTGAAATTTACTACGATTTTAAGTTCTTAAATTATATAGAATAGTTTCTTTATTTGATAATCATATGCGTTATTTTATTGGGAAATAAGTCAAAAAGTAGACGGAGAAAAAAAAAAAAAGGTTGTCAGTTTTACCAAAAATATTTATTCAGCTCTAAAACACTTTTGCACTTTTTTACTACGGAAATTTAAGATTTACTACGATTTGGTTCATCATTCACTACGCAATCGCAATGCTATGGTCCGAACCCTGAACGGAACACCTCTCAAATGAATTTTTGAGAGAGGAAAATGACAATTTTCGAAAATGGACAATTTGTTTATTGCTTTTTAATTATCTGAAAAATCCAATCAATCCAACTCTGTGAACAAATAATATAAATGCAAATAACTAACTATAAACAGCCTACAACTTTGCGACCCAGTCAGTATTCTCTAAAAAATTTAAAATAAATTAATATATGTACAAAAATTTGATAGAACACATAAACTTACCTTTTTAACTTCAGTAATTCTAGAGTTTTAATTTCGATTAAGTTGTTTAAAACTTGCTTCTCACCACCTGCTAACGAGTTGAGAATTAGAATCGATTCGACTCGATTCAATTTGCTTACAGAAAAACTTTCTCAAAAGCGTTCCTCTAAAAACGGAATTGGATCGTGAGAGTTTGACTGATCGAAATTGACAAACTTTTACAGAAACAGTAAAAGTGAGAGTGACGTAGTTGTGACGTAAAATCGACTAAAAAAGTGAGAAAATCTATCGAGAAGAGTTACAGAAACGCACTACAGGTATTGTGAAAATATTGCCGGTTTCCCTAAGGGTTCTTCTCATCAAATTTATCTGCATTCGATTTTCATTATAATGGAAATTTAAAACGAAAGTCAGTGAGTTTCGAACGAAACGAAAACTTCAATTTTGATTATCATAATAAGGCAGTAAATGAACTATATAAATTTGATACTAAAAAACAAATCCAATTGTACAGGATTTAAAGCAAAAATTGATAAATTCACGTTCGCCTTTTACGCATTAAACTCGGGTTTGATTTTTGGCCTAACCAATTTTTGGCATTGTGTTTCAGTACAAACTAATCACAATTTAATTAAAATTCAATAAAAAGAATTACTAATAAGGAAGGCACCTCAAGTCGTGGATTAATTGCGAAAAAACCTATTGAAACCGAATTCAAGTTTGCCACTGCTCTAAATCGATTGACTCTGAACTGATTTTGACAGTTCCAATGTTAAAGGCTAATATAACAATTTGGCTGATGTTTATACTGTGTACTTTGATTCCCATCACATACATACGAGTATATAGTTCGAAACTAATACATATATACCAGTTTTATTGAATTTGTATTGTAATTTTATTGGTTGACATTTTAAAACATTTTTGGAAATAACACCTCCGGGCATTTCAAAAAATTTCAAATAACTTAAATTTACATCAAAAATTGTTACGTTTAACATGAAACAATGTAAATTTCTAATTAATTTGCAATACATTTAATTATAACAATTACTAATGTTACGGTATTTACACAATCCAATACAAATACCAATCAAAATTGTTGTTGTCATTTCTTAATTATAAATATTGACACACACAAACAAACATAAACTAAGATACAGTTAAATAAAATAATAGTTTAAACTTTTTTCTTTTCACATGATTAAATTGTACAACAAACCATATTGGAATTAATACGAGTTTACAATTATGCATGTTTCAATTTGAAAACTTTGTCGGATTTTTAAAGCCAGCGAGCGAGGCGAACAGACAGACAGACAGCCAGCCAGAGCGACACGCTAACAATAAATGAGCGTAAAATCATCGCGAACTTTGGTAACAATTAAAAAGTTTTCGCCGAAAAGTTAAACAATTTCAATTAAGTCATTTTAACAACAGGTAAGCTCAAATACCAGCACACGGAAAACGGTGGAAACTCTGCTTGGAAAATGGCGTCAAAACAGCAGCAGAGCGGTTAATAGAAGTTTTCTTCTTCTTCTTTTTCTTTTTTTAATGTATTCGGTAGTTAACTATGCAAATTAAATTTTGTTGGTATTTAAATTCAAATAAATTTAAACAAGTGCACAATAAAATTTCACTTGACATAAGTTGAGAGCGTTTAAAAGTTTATTAAATTTTTCAAATAATATTTGAACAACAATTATTGGCTTTATTGAGTCTTCCAGATATTGTTATAAAAAGTGGAAATTTTTTCATTAACAGTATTTTGTAATTAAAATTAAATAAATTAACATTCGATTAGAATCTGTTGGAACCAAAATCTGAATATTGCCCCAAATCGTTTCCGCTTATGCAATATTTAATTTAGTTACTATTAAAAATCTTAATATTGTAAAATTCTTTATTAACTTCAACATTTACAATAAGCGCTTATATCCAATTATAGAACAATTTATTAACCACTTTGCACAACTACAACTCATATGCAAATACAATTCTTAATCAGTGGTCTTGTCTCCTGCGACTTGAGAAGTCGTTCCGCGTCAGCACTTGCACGCGATTTGTCAGCAGTGGGCATAGAAAACGCGACGATTGGATTAGTGCGGACTATCGAAATAATCGCTCTTACTTTGGAAGACTTGAAATAAAGGGGAAAAACACGACAGCAATTCATTTTAGCCACCTCCGGATGGACAAGAAAGATTGAAGTTGCTTAGTGCTGCGTGTGATCCTTTTTAAAATGATTACAAGGTTGCGTATACGCACTGTCTACTAACACACTTATATACAAAGTATGTACAAGTATTATATATTTAACACTTTCAGAGCCATAGCTAGAATTGACATATAATTGAATAGAACATAAAAAAACGATTCTATAGATACATCTACATTAAAAAAGTGTTATAATAACTGATATTGCAATGTTAATTTTTCATGATGCAGTGTTAATTTGACACAGTGCTAATTTACTGTGATACATTGATAATTTAATGTGATGCAGTGTTAATTTACTATCATGCAGAGTTAATCGGCAAAACTCCTCCACTGAACCCTCCTCGAGGGTGCCGGCTGGTAATGGACACCACAGATACCTGTATTTTAGCAGGGGGTGTCCAGCTAAGATAAGGATGGAAAGATAGGTGTTTGATACTCATCAATAGTACAGCACCTGTTTCTGCACTCTTATCATGGTTGGAGGTATTAGGGTCGGATCAAGGTGTCATGCGACCCGTGCCGAGGATCAGCCTGGCTGGGGGCCCTTTTAAATAGCCCAGTCTCTAACGTGAGCCTCACTGATACTTGGTCGACTCAGTGAGTAACTGTGACCTTACCGTGTTACTGGGGGCTATGACACGGCGGACCTACCTACCCCTACACTCGTGGGATCTTTATGGACAAAACAAAACAAATAGAAAAATTAGCAGGAATTTATACTGCATCACAACTGGCAGATCAGGCGGAGAATTACATCCGGGATACTGACCGCCAGGTTAAAACACCGAGAAGCAAGACGGACAAACGGAGGGAAGGCAAAGGTACCAAGCCTTATATTGGACCGAAGCCCAGGACGGTTGTACCAAAATTGGGGGAAAGTTGTGGTACAGTGGGTTCCAGTCAGGAACATCCACAACCATCAACAAGTACTGGACTGACATCCGGACAGACAATTAAAATGGGGGATGTACGGAAGTCCACAGGCTTGAGTGGCGCAGGTGCCAAATGGTACATGCGTTACATTAAAGACGGCTTAACGCCAGAGGAGGCCAAAAAGAAGGCTCAAGACCGCTCCATAAACTTGACGACGACCAATACAAGGAAAAGGGGCGCGGAGGAAATCAGTCCGCAGGCAGGCAATTCGGCTAAAAAGACCAAAGCCGACGAAAAGAAACGCGTAGCGCCTGAAGCAAAAACAGGAGTCAGGAAGCCCGGTGTTAGCTACGCTAACGCCGTCAAGGCAATTCGACTGGCAGTACTGCCGAAAACGTATCCTGAGCACACACTCACGCGTGAGGAGCTTGGGCAAATTGAAGACGCCATCGTACAAGAGATGTACAAAGGTTGGAGGACCAAAATCCAATTTGATGGTATCCACTTTAGACCAGGTCTTATACTGGTAGACTGTGCTGGCGAAGATACAGCCGAATGGCTAAGAATCACGGTTCCTAAACTGTCCAGCTGGAAGGGAGTTGAATTGTCAACGTGCACGGGGGAAAACATACCCAGTGTACACCTAATGACGATTTATCTCCCCAAGGCTGCAGGAGTGGACACGAAGATGCTGCTTAAACTCATCATCGCACAGAATGAGGGTCTCCATACAGATCTATGGAGGATCTTCAGGAGCAAGGACGAAAGCAGGGGCAAGCTGCTGACGATTGGGGTGGATGACCGTTCGCTTGAAGCGATTAAAAAAAACAACTGTGCCATTCGGTACAGGTTCGGATCCATCCCAATCCATTTGCACAAACCGCGGGAAAATAAACCGAGTGCCAGCTAGCCCCCCTCTGGTGAAGTCCCAAAGGAGGCCGAAGAAATTCCGAAGGCAATCGCTGAGGAAATTGAAGCGGCAAAAAATGAACAGGTCAAGGAAATCGATCTACTACCACACGAAGATGATGGGCTTGACCTTGACCTGACCCTGCTGAATATGGAGGATGCCAACTCCGAAGAATGTACCTTGTCAGAGGTTGACGACGCAGATACTCTGACAACGGAAGAAGAGTCCCAACAATAAGTTCGGTATGACCAGCACTAGGGTTGCACAAATAAACCTACATCATGCGAAAGCTGCCTCGGCAGTAATCGCAAGAGCAACCACCAAGCATAATATTGGTATAGTGCTGGTCCAGGAACCCTGGGTCTTCAGGGGGCAGATAAGAGGTCTAGCAGGAAAAGACATGCAGGTAATTTGGGATATTCGGTGTGAAAAACCAAGAACTTGCATGTTATTAACCACTGGTTCTAAGTATCTTTGTCTTTCAGAGTTCCTGTCGGGAGACCTTGTTGCAGTTCAAATCCAGATGAACATCAGCGGAACCATACGCAATGTTGTTGTAGCGTCTGGATACTTCCCAGGAGACGACGTCCACGCTCCACCGGACCTGGTCGATAAACTGGTGAGATACTGCAACAATAAACAACTACCACTAATACTCGGGTGTGACGCCAACGCTCACAACGAGGTGTGGGGGAGTACGGGCACCAACAAAAGAGGTGAGTACATTCTTGAATTTATTCTTAGTAATAGATTAGAAATTTTAAACTTGGGTAGTACACCGACTTTTGTAACTAGAATAAGAGAAGAGGTACTAGATATAACTCTAGGAAACACTTTTGTAAATGGATTAGTCAAAAACTGGAAGGTTTCGAATGAGCCATCAATGTCAGATCATAGAATAATAAGATTTGATATTGAAGGTTCTGCCGCGATCAACAGGAGAATAAGAAATCCCAAGAAAACAAATTGGGATGTGTATATAGATAATCTGAGGAATAATACAACATGTTTAGAAGTTGGTAATCATATCAGAAACGAGCTAGAATTAGAAACAATGGTGGAAAATTTTAACAAGGTTGTCATTGATGCATATGAGGAAAGCTGTCCAATAAGTACAATAAACTCGTCCAAAGACGTACCCTGGTGGAACAAAGACCTAGCCAAACTGCGAACCAAAGTTCGCAGGTTGTTTAACCGAGCAAAACAAACTAGGGAATGGGCGGAATATAGAAGCTTACTAACGATTTATAATAATGGAATTAGAGAAGCTAAGCGTACAAGCTTTAGAAGGTTTTGTGAAAATATTGAGCAGACAACAGATGCCTCAAGATTATACAAAGTCATGGCAAAAGATAAGACATTATCTTCCGTCAGCCTAAAAAGGAATGATGGAAGTTATACTGAGAATGAGGAAGAGAAGGCTCAATTACTTCTTAATACTCATTTCCCAGGATCTTTTGAGCCAAGAGAATATATTATAAAATCAGTACAAAGACCGAATAAAGAAAACTGGAAGATAGCGAAGGAAATATGCTCAGAACTACGACTAAGGTGGGCGGTGGGTACTTTTAAACCATTTAAAGCACCTGGTGTGGATGGCATACTTCCCGTTCTACTGCAAAAGGGAATTGAAATCCTTCTACGTCCACTTATGAAAATTGCTAGAGGAAGTATAGCACTGGGATATATACCAAAGGCCTGGAGTCGAGCAAAAGTGGTTTTTATTCCGAAGGCTGGGAAGAAGGATCCTCTTCACCCAAAATCCTTCAGACCAATTTGCTTGACCTCATTTGTACTTAAAACTCTTGAAAAAATGATAGATAACTATGTAAGGACAACTGTCCTTGTAAATGTTCCTCTTCACTCTTGTCAACATGCATACAGAGCAGGTAGGTCAACGGAAACTGCCCTTAAACAATTGACAGATGTTTTACAGGACACTCTAGAAGCAAAAGAGGTAGCTTTATGTGCGTTCTTAGATATCGAAGGGGCCTTTGATAACACCACACATGAAGCAATAAAAGAAGCTCTTATCCGCAGAGGGGTTAATAATACCTTGGCATGTTGGATGGGAACCATGTTGAAGACTAGAGCAGTCGAAATACCGATGAGTACAGGCTCTCTAGTAGCAAACACAACAAAAGGTTGTCCACAAGGTGGGGTAACTTCTCCACTAATGTGGAGTATTGTCATAGACGAACTTCTGGATGAACTAACAAACACTGGACTTATGATTCAGGGTTACGCTGACGATGTTGTAATAATTTGTAGAGGTAAATTTGAAAATACTCTATGTGAATTAATACAACTGGGACTAAAAATCACGAAACGATGGTGTTTAAAAGTAGGGCTGAATATTAATCCAGCTAAAACTACAATTGTACCATTTACAAGGAAATATAAACTTAAAAACCTGAAGACCATTCGTTTGGATGGAACGGAGGTGGAACTACATACAGAGGTAAAATTTCTGGGCATTACTCTTGATCAGAAGTTACTCTGGAAAACACATGTAAATAACATAACCAAGAAAGCTACAAGAGCACTTATGACCTGCAGATCCATCGCTGGGAAAAGTTGGGGCTGTACACCAAAAATTCTGCGATGGATGTATACGGTAATCGTACGACCAATGATCGCATATGGAGCGATAATATGGTCAGATCGAACAAAGCTGCAAACTGCTGTCAATGATTTGAATAAACTTCAAAGATTAGCATGTGTTTGCATAACTGGGGCTATGAGAACGTGTCCAACGGCATCCTTAGAGGTCCTCTTAGAATTAACACCTCTTCACATTTATATCCAGACGCAGGCGAAGAGGGCCATTTATAGAATGTCTGGAGGAGATATTGGGTCAGGACATTGCATCAATCGGAAGAAATTAGACATTCTTACGAAGCAATTCCCTGAAATCACAATACCAAGAGATAACATGATAACGCAGTTTAGTTTCACTAAAAAGTTTACTACAAAACTAAGTAACAAAAACGATTGGGAAGGTATATCTAAAACCTACAAATTAAACCAAAAAATGATAACCTGGTATACAGACGGGTCTCTTACTAACGAAGGAGCAGGAGCAGGGGTATATGGGCCAAGGATAAAATACTTCGAGCCCATGGGTAAAAGCACCAGTATCTTTCAGGCGGAAATATACGCCATAGACAGATGTATTTACTTCAACATCAAGCGGAACTATCGTAATCAGAACATTGCAATTCTTACTGACAGTCAAGCGGCTATTAAGGCACTAGAATCCTATCAGGTAAATTCTAAACTGGTTAGGGAGTGTCTTGAGAAACTTAATACGCTTGGCTCACAGAACAAGGTTTGGATACTTTGGGTCCCAGGTCATGTAGGAATAGAAGGTAATGAGAAGGCAGATGAACTAGCAAGAAAGGGGGCAGAAACCCCATTTGTAGGACCCGAACCCTTTTGTGGAATAGGAAAAAGGTCTTTAACGAGGATGTTAATGAAAGAAGAAGAACAATCACGAACACTATACTGGTATAATTTACCAGGAATGGAACACTCAAAAACTCTTTTAGGAACGTACAAACTAAAAAGATTTACTGAATGTATGAATTTATCAAAAAAGAATCTGAGAATTATAACAGGTATTCTAACAGGGCACTGCAGTCTGAACTATCACCTGACAAAACTGAGAATATGCAACAATGAGTTATGTAGATTTTGTGAAGAGGATACTGAAACTCCGAAACACATCCTAGGACAGTGTCCTGCGCTTATGCAAAGCCGGAAAATGTACCTGGGAGACTATCAAATACCAGACGGCATGCTGAAAGACTTAAATATAGGTTTCATACTAAAATTTATAACGGTTGTAGGACTTTTAGAAATACTATAAACCTTTCAGGAGTATAGGGCTAATAGGAATACTAAACTATGGCAACACTATAATCCTCGTAGGGGGCACAATAGTTCTTTTAGGACGCGGTGCGCTTCCCCATTAATAATAATAATAATAATATTGAAACCGAATTCAAGTTTGCCACTGCTCTAAATCGATTGACTCTGAACTGATTTTGACAGTTCCAATGTTAAAGGCTAATATAACAATTTGGCTGATGTTTATACTGTGTACTTTGATTCCCATCACATACATACGAGTATATAGTTCGAAACTAATACATATAAACCAGTTTTATTGAATTTGTATTGTAATTTTATTGGTTGACATTTTAAAACATTTTTGGAAATAACACCTCCGGGCATTTCAAAAAATTTCAAATAACTTAAATTTACATCAAAAATTGTTACGTTTAACATGAAACAATGTAAATTTCTAATTAATTTGCAACACATTTAATTATAACAATTACTAATGTTACGGTATTTACACAATCCAATACAAATACCAATCAAAATTGTTGTTGTCATTTCTTAATTATAAATATTGACACACACAAACAAACATAAACTAAGATACAGTTAAATAAAATAATAGTTTAAACTTTTTTCTTTTCACATGATTAAATTGTACAACAAACCATATTGGAATTAATACGAGTTTACAATTATGCATGTTTCAATTTGAAAACTTTGTCGGATTTTTAAAGCCAGCGAGCGAGGCGAACAGACAGACAGACAGCCAGCCAGAGCGACACGCTAACAATAAATGAGCGTAAAATCATCGCGAACTTTGGTAACAATTAAAAAGTTTTCGCCGAAAAGTTAAACAATTTCAATTAAGTCATTTTAACAACAGGTAAGCTCAAATACCAGCACACGGAAAACGGTGGAAACTCTGCTTGGAAAATGGCGTCAAAACAGCAGCAGAGCGGTTAATAGAAGTTTTCTTCTTCTTCTTTTTCTTTTTTTAATGTATTCGGTAGTTAACTATGCAAATTAAATTTTGTTGGTATTTAAATTCAAATAAATTTAAACAAGTGCACAATAAAATTTCACTTGACATAAGTTGAGAGCGTTTAAAAGTTTATTAAATTTTTCAAATAATATTTGAACAACAATTATTGGCTTTATTGAGTCTTCCAGATATTGTTATAAAAAGTGGAAATTTTTTCATTAACAGTATTTTGTAATTAAAATTAAATAAATTAACATTCGATTAGAATCTGTTGGAACCAAAATCTGAATATTGCCCCAAATCGTTTCCGCTTATGCAATATTGAATTTAGTTACTATTAAAAATCTTAATATTGTAAAATTCTTTATTAACTTCAACATTTACAATAAGCGCTTATATCCAATTATAGAACAATTTATTAACCACTTTGCACAACTACAACTCATATGCAAATACAATTCTTAATCAGTGGTCTTGTCTCCTGCGACTTGAGAAGTCGTTCCGCGTCAGCACTTGCACGCGATTTGTCAGCAGTGGGCATAGAAAACGCGACGATTGGATTAGTGCGGACTATCGAAATAATCGCTCTTACTTTGGAAGACTTGAAATAAAGGGGAAAAACACGACAGCAATTCATTTTAGCCACCTCCGGATGGACAAGAAAGATTGAAGTTGCTTAGTGCTGCGTGTGATCCTTTTTAAAATGATTACAAGGTTGCGTATACGCACTGTCTACTAACACACTTATATACAAAGTATGTACAAGTATTATATATTTAACACTTTCAGAGCCATAGCTAGAATTGACATATAATTGAATAGAACATAAAAAAACGATTCTATAGATACATCTACATTAAAAAAGTGTTATAATAACTGATATTGCAATGTTAATTTTTCATGATGCAGTGTTAATTTGACACAGTGCTAATTTACTGTGATACATTGATAATTTAATGTGATGCAGTGTTAATTTACTATCATGCAGAGTTAATTTTATATGACTTAGTGTTAATTTACTATCATGCAGAGTTAATTTTACACAGTGTTATTATAACATGAATTGTAACATTAAATTCAGCTATTTAAAACTTGAGCATTGAAATAAAGTTATTTTAACATGATAAAATTTTCAAATTAACACTTTATAAGGTAACATGTCAAAGAATTTACAAAAATTAATACCACATAAAGTGTTAAATTAACATTGGCTGCTATTGACCCAACATTTCATGTTGTTACTTAATGATCGAATATGTTAAAACTTTTGTTTGACAACTAAATAAAATTAGTAACAAATAAAATGTTATTTTAACATGTTTATTATTAATTTTACAGTATTTTTTTCTGTGATATTTAGACATCGCATATGCAGTTCCGAAAATATCAGAAGTGAGATGTCTTTCGATAGTTATAAGCGGATCGAAAGAACCGATTTAGTCCAGTAACTTGATTTTGATTTAAGTGGTCCCACAAAATGTTACTTAAGTTCAATATAAGAAAATCAAAAATTATATATTTCCTTAAGTATTCGCAGGTATTCTATGGATTAAAATCCTATTAAATTGCGTGCGGGTCATCAACTGCAAATTTATGTTGCCGCTTCAGACGGACGACTGGACGGTAAAGAGCGTGTTTTTCTTTCGCAAATAAATATTTACACAAAGGATAACAGATTGTTTGCCCACACATAACGCAAACGTTAAAAAGTATGGATGATTTTCAGTTTTCGTTGCTTTTCCGCTGTACAAATCGGCAAACAAGAAAATTCTTCCAAACAAAGTTTTCAAAAGTTTCCACGAAAAAAGAAACAAAGAAAGTTGCAAAAATTTTCAAGGTCCTTAGAGAATGTGTTTTGGAATTTGTTTTTGTTTTTGTTTTTGTTTTGCAATTTTCTTTTTATTTTCCTTATCGATTTAACAATGTTTTGAGTGTTTTTCATAACGTGTCTTGTCATTTTCAATGTCATTATTCTCGCTAATATGCGCTAATTTCCTTGAGAATTCTTTGCCAACAGCTGCTGCAGGTGTGTTGGTGTTTTGGTGAGTTGGTGTTAGGTGGTGGGTGGTGGCTGCACTGTCGCTGTGTTGTCGTCGTCGTCGTTATCGCATCGTGAAGTGTATTGTCAGATTTTTGCCTGCCACGCTGCATAATTCATGTTTTACATAAATAAAAAAAGGATAAGAAAAAAGTGAGAAACACGTTGAAAATTTTGAAAAGAAGCTGTAGTAGACATGCCGCGAAACTCAATTTCGCATTCATTTATGCAGACCAAATCCTTTCAACTGGCTCAGTGGGCACCTACCTACTTACCTAACTACCAACTCGCTCGCTCGCTGAAATTCTTTTTAAAATATTCGACTACAACTTGCTGCAAATGCAAAATGCAACGTTGCGCTGCATAATTTCGTTTCGCACAAACAATTTTAAGTTCATTATCGGAAAAACAACGAAATTTATTTTGCTTTTTTATAATATGTATTTAAACTTTAAGTTTGATGAATTAGGTTGAATAATTATTATTATGATGCTCAATGTTTAAGTGGTAAATAATATATCAGACATGATTCCCTCATCCATAATAATAAGCACAACAACATTTTAAAGTTAAGAAAATTATTTGGATGTAATTATTTTCTAAATCAATTGTACGATCTTACAATTTGCCTTCTATACCTTGAGAATTAATAGAGAAACTAAAATAGTCATTTCATCTTAATAAAATTAGGCATCAAAGAGCAACGACGAATCGGGTTCTATACAAGACACCCTCCACTCCGCCTTTCCAATCTCATTAGAAGTCCTCGCTAACTTTTCACTTATGGACATATTAATATTACTTAATTATTCAGAATGGTTCTAGACTTGATACTACTATATAAAATACACCCGAACAAACCAATGATCAGGCTAGAGTTCTGTTTTTTGTTCAGTAACACTTTTTATACTTTACAACTCTCACATGTGTTAAACGCTAACAAACACATAAAAAATATCAAGATAAACCGAAGGCCACTGATAAGGAGCATCATCGTAAAAAAGGAAAGACTATACTCAAGTAATTGGAAAATTTTACTAAAGGTGCAAAATTTTCGAGAAATCGAGATCATCAGCTTCTTTAAAATTTCACGGTAAGATAAGAGCAGCTGCCAGTCCAAGTAGCTGTGGCAATAATGGTTCCCAGTTTGCTTGCCGGAATTAAACGTTCAGCGTTGTCACCTTTTTTAGATGATGAAAATAGGAGCGTTCCGAATGAGTTGCCTGATCACATTAAATTGTGGTCGTTAATAAACTCATATATCTATTCAGGCCTGTACCTAGGAATTAAGGCGCCCGTGGCAAGAGTGGATATAATGTTGCCCTTTCAAAAAATATTTTTATGAAATATTACTTATTGAAAATGTTGTATGAATTTTTGTTTTCATGAAAGCAAACGAAGAAGCAAAAAAAAAGTTGACAATTTTCAAAAATAGAAAAAAATTTCACTTGCCTTCCATAAGAAAAGCAGAAGCAAAAAAATTGGTTCACAAGTTCAAAAATTTTCTCACCTTCCACCTTCCTTTTATGGAAAACAGATTAAGCAGCAAACAAAAAAAAGGTAATCACTTTACAACGTGTCGCCCTAAAGCTTCTTCCACATGCCGCCCTTCCAAAGTGCCGCCCAGGGCAATTGCCCACTTTGCCCCCTAGATACGGGCCTGTAACTATTAAATTATTAGGTTGAAATATTTTGATCTTAATATAAATTATTTAGGAAAAAACTACTTACACAAAACAAAAACACATTTTTTCATGAATAAATTCAATTCGAATTTCCTGATTGTGTATCTTATAAATTCGACGAGTACTGTTAAACCGACGTTATCGCCTGCACATCCAAGACGCCACCACCAACCAAGATGCTTGCCACAATTTATTGTATTTAACCCGCATGTGCTAATGCGCATCCTACCTGCAAAAATTGTTCCAACTATTCGTGCTTGGTTGTGTACTGCTGCTGATGGTTATGTTGCTGCTGCTACTGCTGCCAATAAATTGCGTTAATAAACCAAAAGTTGTTAATTTAAATGATTTATCTGGCATCCGCACAGCATGTTTTGTTTACTTCGTATGCCCAATTTTGTGTAATTTTGCGTAACCTTGCAGACATTATGCTAGCCTTAACCTGATGCCTGTCTCCCTGCCTGCCTCCCTGCCCGCCTGCCTGCCTGCCAGCCTGACTCCCAATCTGGATTTCTATTTTCGCCCCTCATCTTTTCGCTCGTCTTAACATTGCGCGCCCCTTGAATTATTACAGCTAATGGATACTGCGTCGCTGCCGCAGTCGACATCAGCCATAATCCTTGTCTCTATTTCGGATGATGGCAGATATTCTATTCCTCGTAAACATACACTAACACATACACACACATACATTTACCCCATTTCATATTAAATAACCACCGTTTATTGGAAAATAATGAAACCGGCGTCACAAATGTGGTATCGTTTGAAAGGTGCTTTAAGAGTTTATATTTGTATCTGATCATAATCAGATATTTTTTTCTTTAATTTTTTGTTGTTGAATTTTAAGTTTTACTTCGTTCCAAAAAAAATCAGACTGTAATTTAGAAATTAAAAAAAAGTATCTGCAGTAATTTAAACTATCTTAAAGATACTTTTTGTCTACATAATTTTATCTATTAGACAATTAAGAAATATATTTAACAAAGTTTAAAGTAAACTTCTCAAATTTATCATCAATTAATGAAAGCATCTCAATAATAAATTCAAATACTGATTATATGATACCGAAATGGAGTGTAGATTGTAGTTGCCATCGTTTATTGCGTATTGTAAGTATCCCTCATTTAAATATAAATTTATGTATTATTGTTTTTAGTGCAAATAATTTTATTTGTTTTGTTTGTCTTCATTACGAGAAGGCTTTGTCCTTTCCTTACATTTCATTTCATTTCGTTTCGGAAGAATTATTTAGGCGTGTCCTTGCTGCTCCGCTCCGCTCCGCTCTGCTCTGTTCTGCTGTTTGTTGTTATTGCTTCAGATGTTGTTTGGTCCTATAAAACCGACAATTTTCGTTTTGTCGGTTTTTGTATCTGCTCTCTCTCCTCCGTGTTATTTCTACTTTTAATGGTTTTCAAAAGGATTTGCGCTCCTTTCCGTCTTATTTATTCGTTTTACTTTTGGTCAATGTTGGTGGTTGGTGGTCTTCGTCGTCGTAGTCGCAGTCGTCGTCGTTGGTCTTATTGATTGTCAAAGTCCTGTTTTATGTTCCTATTATTGTTGTTTTTTGCTGCTGCTGTTGTTGTTGTCTTAGTTTATGCGTAACGTTCCGCATAGCAGAAAGCATTAAAAAGGATTTCTCGCCATTTAAATTGTTTGTTTCGTTCTGCTTTCCCTCGCTTTCGATTTGTTGTCTCCATCCACAAGAGAAGATCCGTTGATTTTTATGTTGCTGATATTGTTGTTGTTGTTGTTGTTGTTGACCCCACTTACTATTTTTGTTATCTTTTTAGCAAATTTAAAGTAATTGATTTAAAATATTATATGTATTAAAAAATGTATTTGTTAGAAGTCTATAAGCTGAGAAGTCTAGAAATCTACAAATTTTTCAGTCTAGAAATCTACAAATTTAGAAATTAAGATGAATAAAGATCTAGATATTTAGAAGTTTTAAAAATTTAAATTCTTAATAGCCTCGAATATTAGAAGATTAGCTTTTATTAGAAATTTAAATCTTGAAGATTCGAAATTTGGATGTCAATTCATTAATGGAATAAGGAAGTTTAGAGATATAAAAGTTTAAAAGTTAAAAATTGAAGACCCTAGAATTTAAGAAGTGTAAAAGTCAGTTACTTAAAAAAGAAGAAGATTACGAATCTAGAAATCATAATATTTTGAAACATTTAAAATATAGAAGTTTAGGGATCTTAAAGAAACGTAAAAGTTAAGTAGTTATGAAGTTTAAAAATTTGGAACACTAGAAGTTTAAGAATTTTGAATTCTACAAATAATAACATATTGAAGTAAAGAAGTTTAGTGGTCTAGAAGTTCAAAAACTTAATGGTTAAAAATGTTAGAATCTTCAAAGTTTTGTTGTTTTCGAAGTTTAAAAATTTGGAACACTAGGAGATTAGAAATTTAGAAGTCAAGTAATCATAAAATTTTGGAATTTTAAAAGTCTTATCGTTAAGTAGTAGTAGTAAAGCAGAAGCTGGTGAGGCTACACCAGCACAAGGAGCACCTTATGGTTAAAGTCACTCGATATTAAAAGTTTGAAGTGTTCCCATCATTGGCGTAGTAAGGATTTCCTATATTTGAGCAGCCTAATAAAGTCTAGAATTCTACAATGAATAACTGCTGAAACAAATTATTGCATACAAAAAGTTATTAAAAGCACAATTCAATAAAAACTTTCCATTTCATAATAAAGTCCTGTAAATATTTACCACTGATAAAATATATTTCCTAAATGGTAGAAATGGGTTAAAGAGTTGTTGCTGGTTCGTCTGTTCATTTTCGTTGTTTCAGCTGACATTTAGTCCTGTGTTAATTGCGCCCTTTGTTCAAATATTTTCAAAAATATTTTCTGCATCACTGTGCACACATTTTCAGTTCAGTTCAGTTCTGTTTCACGGTCTATTACTTTTGTGGTTCCTATTATTATTATTGTGATGATTGTTGTTGTTAGAGTTTTCGCAATCTCTCAGCATAAGAACATATTTAATTAAAGGCACTTTACAAGCAATTACAATTTTGAATAGCATTTTGACTGAAGCATTTATTTGAGTAATTGACTTTTCTTTAGAATACGTTTTTGTGAAGGTTTTGATTTTAATTTTAAATTTCTTCTAATAACTTAAAAACTTTTTTTAAATTAAGGAAATTTTCTGTCTGACTTAAGTTCAATTCAAAGTAGTTCATACTATATCCTAAATTTAATAATTATCTTAATATGCCGAACTAAAGAAATTGTAAACCTTAATTATTTTTTTTAAACATAAAAAGTACATTACAGATTCTGTGTACAATATGAAAAATATTTACAAATTGTGTCTGTACAATAAACGTATTAGGTTAGGTTATATTGGCTAGCCGAAGCCATGTATAGTTCTATTAGCTCCTTGGCGATACCAGGTTGAGATAATATTTGACAATTTTTAAGTAGAGTTGACGTCATTCAGTATGCGGAAACGATTGGCAAACTTTAAGAGCTTTAATACCTATTTTAGCGACCTTCTATTGAATAAAGCTACTAATTTTTATCATTTTATAACAAATGGTTTCGTTCATGAGCGACAAAGTAAAAATTTAATATTCTCGTTTCGTTTATTATATTTTGAACTTCTTCGGTATTGTTAAATTAGAAAATATTTGAAATTATTTGAATTTTTCAAACATTTCATTCTATTTAATAGCTACTCGTATATTAGGATAGTTTTGTTAAAATAAAATTTTAAGTTTTTATATGCACATCAAAACCCTTTTTTTTGAAGAATCGATAGACATGAGGTGCTTTTCAAAAGGTTCTCCATATGTTATAAATACAACTATTTCCTTTTTTGTTATTTGCCTAAATTTTAAAAACCTGGTTATGAATTTATTATTCTCTCAAATTTATAAATACTTCAGTGACATTAATTCAGTAGTTATATGAAAAAGAAGAAAAACAATGTGAATAAAAAATATCTACCATAAGTCGTATGAAAGTCATGGTGTAATTTATAAGTTGAGGAAAATAGAAAATTGTCCCACTCCACCTCGACGTTGTTTCTATCTTCTTTGAAAATTTAATTTTTGTGCAGTTCAAAAATATTAAGTAATTAAGAACAACAACGTAGTTTGTCGTCGAAAATAAAAAAAGCTTCAAAATGAGACAGAAAAATAAGGCAGAAATCGAGGTGAGTTCTCTCATTTTTCGTTCTCTTTACTACTTTATTCAATCATTTTATAAGTCTAGTAAAATTGACATTTTCTTTAACAACTACGAGCAATCTTACTTCAAAAATTCTATGTATAGAATATTTTAAAATATACACTTTTCTGCTTTAAAATGTTTCCACATTAATTCAAAAATCCATCTAATATAAAAATTTTCCAATCTTAAATATAAGTTGAATGAGTAATTTTAAAATTACTTCAATCTAAATTATCGTTTCATATTGAAGCAATCTTAAATCAACCATTCAAAGTTGTTCAATTTTAAACTAAAATTTATTTTCAAACAGTTAAGCAACATAGAAATAAGGTCGTACTACCTTTTATCCCTCAGTGTACATTTTCAATTCCTAGTATAACTAAATAATTGTTATTTTATTAATATCTTTTGTTATGAATCTAACACAAAATAAAAGTTTAACATACACAAAAGGATGCTCCATGGAACCTTTCTCATTTACACCCAAACATAGACATGACGTACATGTAATATCTATCAACTGCTTAAAGTACAAGTTAATGACATAAAGCGAAACGCATTTTCCAGTTAGAACATAATGACTACGGTGTCATGACTACTACAGGCGCAAAGTACACACACGATATTGTACAATATTGTACGCTGCAGCCGTATGTATGTATTTATGTATGTGTGTAGTGCTCTTCATTTATTGTATAGTATGTAAAAGATGCTCGTTAAAATTTTGTGAAAATTGTCTGCATAAATTGCCAACAGGCAAAATATGTTTTTATTAAAATTTACAACCACCTACACGTAAATAATTGATAAATATAACAACAACAACAACAACAACAAAAAAAGGAACGTCGTTTTTAAACTAAAAGTAAATGAGAGAAATTGTTCTGTTTTGAACTTATTTTGCTTTATTTATATATTACTTTATTCAATGTCTTCTTTTACATCTTCAAAAGTATTTACAAATACAAAAATAGAACAAATGATTTTATCTTTTTGTGCTCCAGGCTACCACAATAACGCATCGTTACTATATCTTATCTATAACTTAGCCTATAATTGAAATAAACAGTTTGACTAATGATTACGCTAAAAATATACTTGACCAAAGACAGTCATGGCAATAAAACTTGAAAGGGTCGGTCATGTCGGTTGTAGCATTAAACAGTTCATGAAAAAAAATCCATAATGTTGACTAAGAAAAAACTTGACACTGGCAGATGTTTTGAATTTGGCCAAAATTGTCTTGACCACAAACATTTAATGATTTCAAAAGATTCTGTTGTGAGAAAAAATCCAATTGGTTTCAGTTTATTGTCAACTGTTTCGATACAGATGAGTCTGGATATAAACTTGATATAAACAAATGTTTTCGAATTTGGAATTATGTCAAAAATATGTTGACCGCATACTCCAGAAAATGTTGCAAGATGCTAATTCGATAATAGTAAAAATTATTGATGTCAAAAAGTTATGAAGACTCTATTGGGGACAGGCTATCGTTAACTGATTTAATACAAAGTAGCCTGTCCAAAAAACTTGAAAGTGACAAATATTTGGCTTCTGTCAAAACTATCTTGACCACATACACTAGAAAATTCTTTTGAGATGCCAGTAAAAGCATTCGACAGCAATAAATCAGGGAAAAACCTATTCAATATTGCCAGTCCACCGTCAATTGAACCAATATGGAGTAGCCTAGCCAATATATGTATTAGATGGTAATGAAGAAACGTTTTGTAAACTAAATATCTTTTATATAAGAAATATCTTCCAATGCAATAACAGATAATGAACTACCAGATCTTATGATATTACAAGTATATTTTACCCATACATATAAGATAGTTGAATAAGTTTAAAATGTTCCAAAATATACATTTATTAAAATACAAGTTTCGATATATAATTTATTTACTTGAAAAAACCAAACCTCAAGAAGTTTCGAATCGATATGCCTGCCAATGGAAAATGTAGCGCAACAAGGACAAGTAACTTTTCCTGTTTTTTATCATTTGGCACGGTCTGTGATGCCTGCCGTTTGATATCAAAAAACCCATCCTCCCCCCCCATCCCCACACACTCCAAACACTTTGGCTGACCTCAGCCGAAAAAGTAATAGATATAGAAAATAGAATTCAATACTTTAGTTCCGGATCCGTTTCCGTTTTCGTTTCCGTTTGTAGCAGTTTTGTGTGCGCGCGTTTGAGTGCTTTTGTAAGTTTTATCAAAACGATTTTAACCACATGATTTACATTTAAGAGTTTATAAAGCAGTTTTGAATGTTTTGACAAATGATTTTGTTTATATTTTCCATTTCGTTGAATAATCCTGTCCGTCCTGCCAGTCAGCCCGCCTGCCTCCCGCTCAGCGTAATGGTGACAGTTTTCTATAGTTTCCGGATACTTATTTCTGTATCGCTTTTTTGGCTTTGTCAATTTTCTTTTTGTTGTTGGACATTTTTTGATCTTGCTGTTGTTGTAGTTGTTGTTAAATTTTCATCATCAACATTGATTTTTGTTTTTTATATTTTATCTTTTTGTTTTTTTCGTTTCGTATTTGTGTTTTGTGCGCTTCTTCTTCGCTCGACATTCATCTGGGTTGTTGGCTCATTTTTTAAGTTTTGTATAAATGTTGGTCATTAGGACTTTGATGTTGTTGACTTTTTGTTTGCTGACACTGCTGTTGCTGTTGCTGTTGCTCTTGCTGTTCGACTGCGCTGCTGTTGATGATGGGCGACTGAACGAGCGAGCGAGCGGACAAAGTTATCTTTAAATGCGGGATAATAAATTATGTTCTGTACTGAATTGCGCTACAAAGACATGTCAATGAGGGTCTACTATAAACCAAAAAAAAAAAAAACAAAACAAAAGCGGAGCAAAGAAAAATCTTTTACAAGTTTTACTAAATGTGTAATTTCTTTCGTTCTGGCAACTTTAATACGAAACACACAAAGAAACGAACAAACGAACAAACAAACAACCAAACCAACAAACAAAGTGCTTTGCAAAAAGTTTTTTCGCTCTCGACTATTTTTCCAGGCGGTTGGTTAATAATGAATAATGAAAAACTTTGTCCAAAACCAACAACAACAACAACAACAACAACAACAAATTAAATGCAATAACAAACTTTGTGTAAATAATTGTACAAATTTGAATTAAGTAAGAATTTGTAAATTTAATTTGAATTTTATGCGCAATATTTTGCATTTTCCCGGCACACTTTCGCAAAATTTTATACTCTTTGCTGTTTTTTTTTCGTACTCCTTTTACTTCTTTTCATATTTCGCACGATTTAGCACATCTAACAAAAGGTTAACCTGTTATGCTGCCATTTTTGTATACTCGTATATATAAATCTGGGCTAACACCCTACGCTACGTATAATAAATTCTTATCGCGCCGTGTCCCTTGTCGTTTAAGCTTTAACGCTACGTTGATTTTGTAATATGTTGAGGTATTAAACGTTTTTCCACACTCTTTTATGTTATGCTTCTGTATAGTATGTGTACTATACGTGTGTGTATGTGTGTTTGTGTGTCTAAAATTTAGTTTATCACTTTATAATATGGCATAATATAGTGTTAAACTTTCGGTTGCCGAAAACCTGTCCGAATTGTTAAATGTTGCGGTTTGACAAAATATTGTGGCTCTTAAATTAGTTGATTTGATTACGAGTATACGGGCAGATACATCTAACAGTGATTTATGTGGGAAAATTACGAAATGGTAAGTTTTATTTTCTAAAACTATCGTTATAGTAGGAAATAGTTAATTGGTTCATATTGGCATTAATGAATGAATCGTCTATTCAAATTTTTAGTAAATAATGAAGAAAAAAAACACTGAAAGATACTGAAAAATTTTAAAGGACACTTAAGTTGACAAATAAAAAATCCAGATATTTTTTCAAATATAATATAATAAATATAATAGATACTGAAGAAAAATATTCGGAAAGATACAATAAGATACTGAAAAATATTAAAAAAAATTGAAAGATATAAAATGACACTGAAAGGTATTTAAAGATACTTTATGATGCTCTAAGATACTGAAAGATATCGAAATATACTGAAAGATATTAAGTATTGAGATATGTAAAGTATCTTTAAACTTAAAGATATTGAAAGACACTGAATATATACTGAAAGATTCTATAGGATACTAAAAGATATTGAAATATATTAAAAGATATAAATAGATTCTGAAATGTACTTAAAGATTATATCAGATGCTCTAAGATACTGTAAGATATTGATAGATCTTATGTTTTTAAATATGTTAAGTATCTTTAAACCTAAAAATACTGAAAGATATAAAATAATACTTTAGGATACTCTAAAATACTGAAAGATATTGAAAGTTACTGAAAGATTCTGAAAAATTCTGAAAGATACTGACAGATACTGATAGATATGGATAAAAACAGATTAATACTGACACTAAACCTAAAAATTACAACTCTTAAATTTAGACTTAAATGATACCTTAATACATCAGATACTGATTAGTTCTGATATATATTAAGAAATACTCTGAATTAAGATAAGTACTGATAAATATAATAAAAAACAAGTCTTATATATACTAAAAATTTGATCTGATACTGATAAATACTAATAATTCCAAAAATTTGCATAAATAAATATATAATAACTAATAGCTACAGATACATACTGAAAAATTCTTATATGTACTAAACTAAAATAGGTTGATAAATGCCAGAGATTCAAAAAGACATATACATTTTAAAGACATATTCAAATACATTCAAAACACAATACTAGAAAAAAGACAAATATACATACACATACATAGATATACACACAACAAAGACAACGTGTGTTGTTGACCCATCCTTAGAAAGCCAAACAAACGCACGTGCCCAATAACAACGCATGTTGGGTCGTACATGTGGCAAAGCGGCAACACTAAAACCGAAAAGTCAATTTTCCACACAGTTTCCAGAGAGCAGCAGGACGGTGAGTAGCGACCAGGCAATTATGTTGCCGATTATTTGCAGGTAATACAATAAGAGACCAAATTAGGCAGCCAAGACGTAATAGCCGCTACAATTTTTTCTATTTTTTTTTCTGGAGTAGTTAACATATTTCAGCGGGTAGGTGCGGCGGCAGGCAGAATTAAACTTGAAGCTCTGAAGTTTGGATTAACAGTGGACCTTCTTCACGGCGCTTGTCGCCAACGTTTTTGTGCCCTCCATTTGTTGGCATTATTGTCAACGCAATCAAAGCGACCAACAACAACAAGCGAAAAAATGGACCTTTCTCAGCAGTTTTGCTTATCTGACACACATATCAGCAGCACTCGTTGTGTCCCGCTGCTGTCCAAGATGCCCCTCTTCTCCGGCGTATACAAAAGAATTGGATTTTTGCGGAAATAAAAAAAAAGAAATAGAAATACAAACGAAAGTTTAACCGCGCATAAATCAAGCTTTGGTAGTAAGCAGCAGAATAAGACGACGTGCTACGAAACGTTAATGTTCAGCAATCGCAAAGTCGTACCGTTTGCATCCATTTTTTTTAAGAAGAAGACAATCCCAAATGTTGGCGTATGAAGAAGTAGATTGGCTGTGGAAAGCTCAAAGCACTTGTGAGCTTATAATCTTTAAATATTTATATTTGCTTTTTTATTCCCGGTAAAAAAGGTGAGGGAAGAAATTAGAGTTATTAAGTTTCAGCTGGGATTTTGAATCTCCTTTTGGATATCGTCCTCTATGTACTTATCGGACCAATTTCTTTTCTTGAAAAATCGTTAAAACCTATCAATAACCTTGTTATTCAAAAGTCAGTGAACTAAGCAAACGAAATTTTTGAAAAGTTGTTTAGATATCCATGTCAAAAGGAGCTCATATGATCAGATTTAATCGAGTCTATTTATAATTAGTTGAAGATTTATTCAGTGCATATTTTGAATGAATTAAAATTGATCAGTTTCAAATATTTCAAATAGTGATAATTATATTGAAACAGATTCGTTTAATTCACTATCATGATTGGACGATATCTGAAATCAAATCTAAACATTTGTGATACCAGTTAAAATCAGATCTACATATGTATATAATTTCGACTCAGATCAGTAGTAATAATCTCATGAATTTTTTACATGACTATAAGTTATTGAATAATTTATATAAATTACTTCTGGCACTACATAAGTCGTTGTCTAAAACGTTTTTTAAAAAATTTCTGAAGACAATTTCTTAGACAACGAAGTTTATTTCAAATCAAAGTTAACAACATTCTCTAATGATATTAAGGGGACGATATTAGTGATGCGTTTATATATTAGCTTTTGTAGAGTTGAACCAGGTTGAAAGGAAATCAATAGTGCTCTCTTTATTTAACTTTTAATAGAAGGAAATGTGAAGGCAGACGAACTCGCAAAAAAAAGGGGCAGTTACCCCATTTATAGGACCCGAACCCTTTTGTGAAATGGGAAAAAAGTCTCTAACCATACTCTTAAAGAAAGAGGATGATCAACTTCCAACACCCTACTGGGACAATCAACCAGGGTTGGAGCATTCAAAAACTCTTTTAGGATCGCACAAACTAAAAAGATTTAATGATTGCATGAATCTAACAAAAGAGAGTATGAGAATCATAACGGGTTTTCTGACAGGGCACTGCAGGCTGAATTATCACCTGGCAAAACTTGGAAGGTGTAACAATGAGTTGTGTAGATTCTGTGAGGAGGAAACCGAAACTCCAATACACATTTTGGGAGAATATCCAGCACTATTGCAAAGTCGGAAAAGGCACTTGGGACACTACCAGGTACCTGACGACATGTTGAAACTACTGGAGATAGGCTCTATACTAAAATTTATTTCAGCTATAGGACTTACAGAATTACTATAAATCTTTTAGAATTGTAAGAACACTACTATCTTGAAGGGGGTACAATAGTTATATAGGACGTGGTGCATTTCCCCAAACATTATAATAATAATATTTACCTTTTTTAATATAAAAAAAAATCAATCTTGTCTAAGTTTTAAGTTTGAAAATATATTAAATTGTCTTTTTGGCTTCGTAATTTCTGAACCTTCAATTAAAATTTTTTTATGTAAATTATTACCAAAGTTAACTGCAAAAATATTTTCTTTAGTTAACCCAGCGCTCCTTGGGTTTAACATTACTATAATTTAATTTATTTGACATCTTTTAAACTATTTTTTCCTGAATGGTCTAAGTTTTATTCTTTTAAACTAATTTCGCTCTTCTATTGAAACCCAGATCGATAAAAATTTCAAAAAAAAATTTGTATTTTAATAGGCTATAACTCAGAAAGTACTAAAAGTACAATTTCGTTTAAATTTGTTCGGTGTTTTACGAGTTTAATGTAGAGCTAGTCTGCTTTGCTTACATACCTCTTCTCTTAAATGCACATCCCACTTAAGTACCCAATTTTTCGGAATTTTTTATTTATTCCATATTTGATATGTAAATTCTCCCTTGTTAGAGTTTTCCCGCTTAAGTGTCGTACCTTAATTTTGGCCCTTTTAACTGCCACTTTAGTATAAACGCAAAACTTGATACTTTTCCATACCTAAGATATGAACAATTGACATCACTAACGTCAATCAATTAAAAAGTCTTAATTGATTATATATTTGAAAAAAATTAATTACTTATTAACTTAAGGGCACATAAGCGGGTCAATATAACTAAATTGAGTCACTTAAGCGGGTTTAAGTATCTGTCTTGAGCAACTTAAGCGTTGGTTTTAATAACTGCTTTGAGGTTTTTAAAATTAATTTTTATAAGTGCCTAACCCGCTTAAATACCCACAAACCAGAGCTTTTTAAGTGTAGGTACTTAAGTGGGGAATACTGTAATCATTAATTATTGCTTTAGAAAATCAAATTTCATTATTTTCTGAAACCGAATGTCAAGAGCGCTATATTAATTTCCATATAATGTCAGTATTGAACTATGAATCCGGTCGTTCCGTCTATGACCATTATTGAGCCAAAGAATTAATTTTGATTTTATTTGGCAGACACAACGAAATCGATAATTCGAAATTACTATATACCAAAATATGTTGTTTATTTAATTTGTTATTGTTGTTGTATATAAGTAATAACCAAATATGAATTTACGTTGTATGTGCAAAAATTTATCAAAACAAACAAACAAACGATCCAGCGAAATTTACAGGCAAGCACATACAAACAAAATACGAAACACAGACACTAACCGCACATTAAAATTAATGGTAGCACTAACACACTGACATAATTTCATGGAATATTTTATGCGCTCATAAAAAAGTGTTTGCCAAAATAAATATGAGAAAATATAACAACAACAATTTTATAAATAAAATTATAATCAGGATATCGTTTATTGCCAATAAAAAATATTTACAAATAGTATTTTTTTGTTGTTGTTTTTTTTTGAAGTTAACAAAATCGCAACGTTGTAGTTTTTGTGTTCGTGCTTCTCGTGGCTGCCTTAGTTACCGTTGTTGTTGTTGTTTTTGTAGCTGTTTTCCACACACACTATTGCCGCAAATTGTTGGTATTAGTCGCTGTGCCGTGCATGCCATATTAGCAATTATAATTCGAATAATTGCTGCTCTTGCTTGGTTAGAGCCAAAACCAATAGAATCACCTGTACCGCACACAAACAGATACACACACACACGCGCATACAGATAGATACCCAAAATATACACACACACACATAGAGACAGGCATTCATAGTCCACTGTCAAGCGCAGGTTTCCTTTTACTAGCCTACATATTATTTTGCACAATTTAGACGGTTTAGTTTTGTTGGTATTAACTTTTAAATTTTTTTATCTCGTTTTAATTGTATGTATGTGCAAAACTTGTTTTCAATGTTTTAGTATTTTGGCCAAATAGCGTTTAATTGGTTTATTTCATAGTTTATTAGTTAAAGTGGCAACGAAAATGTTCATCATAAAAATCTATTAGTTTTTTAATTGCATAATAGCCGCCATTTTGTATCCGAAATTGAGTTTAACAAATTCTGACATTTTTGTGAGTGTCAACAAAATGCGAAAAAGTTTTCTAAAAAAGTTTAAAATATTTGTTGACACAGATTTTTACATATTAACATACTCTGAAACTTTTAAAAACAATTACGAGTTTTAAAGAACTTATTTTTATTAAAACAATTGAAAGATTTCAACAAAATTAAAGTACGAGACTGGTCCAATAAGTACTTAGCCTTACCACCCGATGGAGGCCTACATTCCAGGATCAAAGAAAAAATTTTTTCAGACTGGTTAAAGAAGTTGGAGCATCGCATCGTCGAATGTATCGAGCTAAAATGAGGCTAGACTAAGTGGAGATATAAATTACCACTTTTCCACAATGATTCTTTTATTGGACCACCCTCGTATGAGTAAAGCCATCAGTTATATTAAGGAGAGGACTTTTATTTCACAATTTCAAGATGCTATTTAATTATTTATAAGTTTTGTATTTTTTATGTTTGACCTAAAGTATTGCCTTTCAATTGATACCGAAATTGTCTTATTATAACCAAAAAGAACGAAGTCAATATATTTTAAAAGCTGCGAGTATTTAAAAAATTAAACAAGTTATGAGTATGTATGAAAATAGAAAGTAACTCATACTATCAGATAAATTTAAGAGTCTACATTTTTTTTTTAAGATTTCTAATAAACATTTTATACATATTTATTATGTTTGTATTTTTTTTAATAAAGTCTAAAATCGTCCCTTTCAATTAATACCAAAATTGTCTTATTATAACAAAATGAAACGCTGCCATAATATTTTATAGAATCACAAGCGTCTTTTGAGCCAAAATTATGAGAAATAAACCAATTTTAATATTTGTATGTCTGTTTGTTTTCTTGTGTAGATAAAATGCACCAAAATTTAAAGAAATCAGAAAAGTATCTTTTAGATTTTTCTATATATTTTTTGTCAAGTCTTTTCAGAAATCCACCAAACTAAGCAATCAAACGCGAAATTGAAAATTCATTGCCGAAACACGTCAAAAAATTTTACCAACGACCGTTGTGACGCATTTTGTGACGAACTCTTCACACAATGCGCCGGCAATTCGAAAAGTTCACTTTGAAGGCATTAAGACAATTACAGATGACGGTTGTGGAACGAAAAAAAAAAAAAAACATCTACGAATTGCTGCGCAGGCGCGCTTATTTCAACGGTTCAATTTAAGCCAGCGAGAAAATGATTTTCAGTTTCATGCGATGCGAAAAACTACTCACAACCAGATACAAACAAACACATTTGTACGTACCGAAATACAATTACCTTTTGAAATATACGCATCAACCCAGCAGTAAATTAAAGCATGACTGTGATTTCGAAAGAAGAAGACTTTATCATAAAGAAAATTGGTTTAATTTGATATAAAAATGTTGAACTTTGAAAAGATCTTCTGTGAAGTTTTTTAGGCAGAGGTGGAAAAATCTAAACATATTTACTACTGGTTACCAAAAGAATACACATACAAACGAACACACACAAACATACCAACGCGAAAACCCGCATAGGCATACAAAAAAAAAACCAAAAAATATGTACAGTCGGTTCAATAGATTTTTATAAATGCACCACATTATTAAATATGACAGTAAATTAATGATTTAAAAAATTTATATATACAATTTTTTTAAATCAAACTTTTACAATTAAACAAAACACTTTGAAATCATGAACCATCCTATTATAATAACGATATTTCTTTCAGATTACTTGTATGCCAAAAAATCCAGAATCGATTTTGCAAAAAAGTTTCAACTAAATATCTTAAAAGGTTTTATAAATATCGCGCTTAAACAAAAAATAAGTATATTTTGCAATAGTGGGTGTGGTCATGGGCGTATCTAATCAGTTCGTCTGAGGCATTAAAACAAACAATGCACAAAATTTCAACACAATATCTTTAAAAATTCTCACGCTAACACATTAACCAACAATGCTGACAGACGAACAGACAGACGGACATGGGTAAATCGAATCAGATTCTGATATTGATCAATAATAGATAATAAACATATATATCCATATCTCTCTTTATCACTTCTATTTGTGACAAACATTTGCCCCAACACAATATGTGAGCATACCACAGAGTGGTGCATACAAACCCATTTCAGTCATGTTTGGCAAACAAACAAATTTTTGGTTAACAATTTTAAATTGGCGTTGAAAGTGTTTCTGTGTCTGTTGCTGTTGTTGCTGTTGCTTTTGCTCTTAACGTGTTTGTTTGCACTAGTACATATGTATGTTAGCTATATTATGTATGTATGAGTGCGGGCTTGTGTTTATATAGTACGCTGCATAGCTGACATTTGCGAATGACAGCCACCATAATCAGGCAATTGATACTTTGAATAGTATTATAAAGCGTCCTAAACAGTCGCCCGCATTCGGTTATTGTAACTTCACTATTGAACTTAATCGTTACTTTTGTGCAACAATTTGAATTCTGACACACACAAACATTTGCGCCGTGCGAATGTAATGGATATTTTTATGAGCATGAAGTATTTTAAAAAAATTTTTAAGTTATATTATAAAAATGAATATGTCTGTGGGATGATGTTAGTGTGGTTATTTTAAATACAGATTTAGGAAGCGAACATTATGGTTTTTTTTGAAAACTTCGGTTTTCAAAATTCGGTTTATGTTTTCAATGTTTTGGATATAAAAAATATTGTATATTAAATATTCAGTTAAGTAGTTCAAAATTTTGTCCAAAAAAATCGAAAAATTTGAAATTTCATAAAAAATACTTTATTTGGTAGAAAAGCTTCTTTTTTGTTATTGTTTAAGAAAATTAGCTTTTATCAAACTAAAATTTTTGTACAAGATTTTTCTCAGTATTTTAAGAATCGGTAAGTAATACTGAAATTCACAAGAATTTGTTGACCTTAACTTCGAGAATAATGAGTTTGCTTGCTTTACAATTAATTGCTGAAAAAAACCGAATCGAATGGCACCTAATTTGTTGATTAAAGGTTTTGACTAAAATTAAAAACATGTTCTTTGTTATTAAAAAACATTGTAACAAAACTTTTTATATTAGTCTTTGAACTAAACTGATGACTATCTCAAAGACTTATGAAGTTATCAAAATAAAAACTATAAAAAACCACATTCGAAGTGGCACACAATTTTATTGATTTGAGATTATGTCTTACATACAAATTGTTGAATTATGTTCTATACTTTTAGTTATAACTTTTTATAATACTAAGTCAGATCAGTATTTGACATTTATTGTTGTATATCACAGAGACTGAAGAAGTTATCAACATAAGTCAAAGTGATTATTCCACTTCGAAAAGAAGTTATTAAAAATTATATTTCAGCTTCAAAGTAAGTAAACCAGTGTCCATATTAAAAAATCGAGAAATTTTTGTTTGTAAATACAATCTGAAATTTTTTGTGTTTCTTTCTATCAACGAAATAGAATTCCCATCAGAGTTATAAACACTTGCAGCTAAAGAAGATATTTGTGTTCATAAAAAAAATAGCTAAAGATTGCATGTTGATTATTGAGATAAAGATGAAAGTTATAAATGATAGATTTGAAATTCAGGCCAACTAAAATTGTTTCCAAACCGACCACAGCCATTCTAAATTCACATACATATATCAACAAAAATATTGAATATTCGATATGTATATATTAAAACCTACAAAGACAACTTTTTCTAATTTTAATCGTGATTTCTGTTGGACACATGTTGATATGGTAGAAATTGTCAGTTAATTTAATTAAAATAAGATTACTAACATTTTTATTAATACTTTTTTAGAGCCTATTAAATGGTTAACACTGCGACACCATCGCGTCTTTCATTTGTATTACCTAACCACTATATATGCCTTAATACAAATTTGAATTAATTCATTTACCTTTATACATACAAACGTTCATTTATGTATCTATGAATAAGCCAAATACCAATTGACAACCTAAAAAAAACGAAAAAAAAAAAACGATGTTGATGTATGATTTGCATATTTTCATATTTCTTTTTGATATATCAATTGATTTTCTACGATATCAAATCTTTATATTGCTAAGTGTGTGTCCATGCATATATATATACTCTTATGTATATATGAATAGCACACATATAAACGTCGGTATGTATTTTAGGATTTTGCCAAAGTACTTGTTAAAATAAAAGCAGCAGCTGCTTTTCAAAAGTCTGCCATAAATCTCAAACCAATTCACGAAATGACAAGCGCTGCCGTCGTTGTGAGGAGCCGTGAGCAGTGAACATTGCCATGGAGAAATTTTCGCAATTTTGCAACGCCTAAAAAGCGGCTACAATAAAATTGCAACATTTTATTAAGTTTTTTTTTATCTCTTGCTTTTTTGCTAGTATTCGTTTTTTTTTTGTCTATGTAAAGTTTTATACCTTTTCTCATGGCGCAAAATTTGAATTTAAACCTTTTTACAACGCGCAGCTCACAAAATGCCACATTGCGAAAGGATAGTCTTGTTTCAATGTGTGCGTGTGTGAGTGTGTGTATCGCCGGTATTTGATATTCCACATGTGTTTTCTACCTATAAAATACATTTTGAAAGTATCCAACGGTCGGTCGTCCCCGAGCGCTATGCGAGCTGTGAGGAGCCCTCTCGAAATTGTTCAATTTTCGATTGAGGAAATTTGCCGATTTGTATGACAAAATGCACAATTGACAGCGGCAATAAAAATTTTGTCCTGCTGCTGCTGCTGCTGCTAACTTTGGTTTTGACTGTCAGCGTTTTGCTTGATCATAAAATATATATTTTTTCAACGACTTTTTATTATTTCGTTGTATTTTTGTTGTGCGCTAAACGCTTACAGCATATATTTAAATTCATTCAAATAAACGCTGCGAACTTTTAAAGGAAGCGGCAACTTTTTGTTAAAAATTTTCAATACTCTTAACAACGCAAACAAAGTATTTATTTGTTGTTTATTAAAAAAATGTAAGAATTTTCCATTGAATTGAAAAAAAAAAACACAGAATTTTCCATTTCAAATTGGCAAGTTGTTACTTCCGGTCACACGACTTTCGCTGTTATCTTTGGCGTGTATTTAGAAAACAACAAAAAATACGAAATGAAAACAAAATTCTAAAATAGATCATTAGCAAACCGATGCAAACAATGTCATTACTTATAATTAAAAAATAATTTAAAAAAAAAAAAATAAACAACGCCATGGTTAATTTAATTTTTGTGTATATGAAAAATTTGGCGAGAAGTGTTTTTGCCAAATTTTGCTCAACGCATGACTTCTCGTTGACATTTATATGCGATATATAAAGTATAAATAGTCGGTTTACTATAAATGCATTACGGAATTAAATTTTTATCATATTCATTTGTTTTATAGTTTTAAACATTATATTAAAGTAATATATATACAAATTATAATGATGTATAAATGTTTTCAAACCAACGGCTCTCAAAGTTCGTCCTAAGCTTATCGGAAAAGTTTTTTCAATATTTCTATCGAATATCTGCGGAAATTCTCGAGATATTGTATTAACAATCACTAATCATTTCATTTTACTATAGTCACGCCGACACTCTTGACCAGCTTGATTTTAAAGTCAGTTGGTCTAAGCAAGAGCAAGGTTCTTACACTTTCAACTTAACAAGAAGTTATGACGGAGAACGACGACAGACAGACAGATTGATCGACAGATAGACATGACAAGATTTTCTCAGTTGTTGATTCTAATCCAGAATGTATTGGTCTATATGCGCATATATTTATGTATTTATATGGTTATATATTGTTATATATGGTTATATATGTATATATATATATTGTTGTATATTGACTTATTCGCATGAAGCGGATTGTAATTATTGTATACGAATACGATGAACTCAAAAAATTTGCAAGCAATGCGGAATTAGCAATTTTTTGTAAACAAATAAATCGTAACCGACTTATGAATACAATCAGCTGAATATGCATAAGTGAATATGAAGAATTAGGTCAACCAATGCAGAAGCCGCGATCGATTCTCGGTCAAGCTTTTGGTTTTTATTGGCCTAGGTTAGGAGCGGGTTACGAAGAGTAAAACGTAACCGCTGGGCGTTGCCAAAGATAAGTAGGTTTCTTTAGATTTTGGTTTGGATAGGAACCGGAGTCTTCAGTAGTTCGTGTTAAGTGTAGGATCTATGAGCAAGTGAGCTCTTCTATTTTAATTGTAATAAATAGTGATTTTCTTTAAATAAAGTAAAATAAAGTAAAAATAAAAGTGTTTAATAATATAAAATTCGCGGTAGGATTTATCAACAAATACAACATTAGGTATCTACATTCGGGTGTCCGCACATGAAAAATACAACAATATGTATATTTATGTCTATATATGTTTCTATATTAAGGTCTATATATGTCTTTATATGTATATGTATGCATGTCTATAATAAACAAACTAGTTTAAAGCTATTTGTACACTTAAAGCACATTTTAGAAAAATTTCCCGGTATATATATCTATTTATGTCTATATGTGTTTGTCTATAAATGTCTGTATATGTCTATTTATATCTAAATATGTCTATGTATGTCTATAATTGTCAATATATGTCTATATATATTCATATATGTATATAAATGTCTATAAAAGTCTTTATAAATCTATATATCTCGATTTATGTCTATATATTGTATGTTTGTCTATAATAAATCTATATATATCTATATATGTCTATATATGTCTATGTATGTATGTTTATAATTGTCTATATATGCCTATTAATGTCTATTTACATCTATTTATGTCTGTATATGTCTATAAACTCGCATATCTATAAATGTCTATATATGTATCTTGAGTGTTTCTCTATTTTATAAACTTCTACCAAATTCAACTAAAACGTGAATAACCATGTACATATATATTTGAATTACTTTAATTTAAATACATATTGAGCAAAATTTTGAACTAACTACAATATTGAAATTATGTTAAATGTCTATTAAAAATAATTCAAGTCTAATAAAACATACAACATTATTTAATGGTAAATGTTTATACTATATATAAGGAAATTTTTCGAAAATAATAAAACTAGTTTTAAGTATTTTGGTCAAGTTAATATGCTAAATTAAGAAGAATTCTTACTTTCTCATTCGAAGAATTTTCAGAGATCGAATTATTAAATTTTTTTTTACTTTTCGACCTCATGACTCATTCAACGGATGACCTATTAAAAAAAGTTGTTAATAAAATCTTAATAAAATGTAATCTTTTTTACATGCTTTAAGATAAAAAATGCATCTCATCGTATACGTATATTGCGGCTTACATAGACAACACCCCAAACTGCGTCAGAAAAAAATGAAACACACGTAAAATCTTGTTTGGAACAAATGCACAAATTTGTATATATAATATACATACATATATATAAATGCTCTACAGAACAGCGTGAAATGAAAATTTCTGAAATGTAAATAAACGATATGGAAAAAAGAAAAGTAAAATTGAATTTTCTAAATTTAAACATGGACTCACGAACGAACCGAAAAGATCGCCGAGAGTGTGAATAGAAGCGAAGCGGCAAACGCAGACATTGCGCCCCAAAACAAGCACGAACAGATGGACAGACATGCAGACAGACAGACAGAGGAGGGCAAGATGCGCGAGTAAGATCGCACGGAGACAACGAACCAAAGAACCAAACGAACACGAAAAGCGTCAAGATACGAATTTCTTTTGGCTAAAAATAAGAATTGAGTAGGTAACTGCAAGAACAACAAACAAAACAACAACACCAACACGAAAAAGACGAATCCCGATCTTATGGAAAAGTCTTTGCGAAGTCGATGGCAAAGATTTTCTTTGCGTCGCGTAAAGATTTTCATTTTCGAAAATTTCGTTCAGTTCAGTTGGTGAGAGTGCGTCGGCAAGTGTGGAACAGAATTTTAAAAAATCGCGGAATAAAATAATCGCAAGTGAGCTAGTGTATATAGTCAAACACCATACTATATATATATTTCCAAATATATATATATATAAAATATATTATATGCACATACGTGGAAGCGCATTAAATTAGTCGTTTCGAAAGCGAATCCAAAAATACATTTCATTGAACTTAAAACTAACTGAACAACAAAAAAAGAACAGGAGAAAAAAAAACAATCGAAAAACTCGAAACAAAATGGCTGACGTTCCTGAGGCTGTCAAGAAATGTGCGCTCATGCTGAAGGGCAGCAAAAGTGATACGGAAAAGTTCGCTGCCCTCTTTATGGTCACAAAAATCGTAAAGGGCAAGGACTGCAATACGGCCGCCAAGAAGTTACTCTTCGAGGCAATCGGTTTTGGGTTCCTCAAGAAGCTGTTGAGTTCGAAAGACCTGCCCAACGATTGTCCGCCGCTGGTCTACAAGAGCGTTGCGCTATCGATTCTGACGTGCTTCTGCCAGGAAGAGGAACTGGCCACGCACAAAGATATGATCGAGGCCATACCAACGCTGTTGGAGATTGTCGAGCAGGCCGATGACGATGACTACGATGATAATCTGATTGTGGTCAGCGAGGCGTATAGCTGTCTGAAGAGTATTGCTACCTATGAGCCGGGTCAGAATGCTTTGTTGGCGACCGGCGCCATACCGAAGATGTCACAAATCTACTCGGCGCAGAGCTTCCAAACGGACGAAGCGTTGCATTTGATCGTGATGTTGGTGAATAAGTTTGGCGTTGCTTCGTGGACCGAAGATCCCAAGCCGTTCCATGCATTGGTGCAGCGCATCGCGCTCGATCTGGAGACCGATCATAGCGATCGCAAGTTTGAGCTTTGCAAGATTCTGGCTTCGATTTTGATTACCTGTCGTCGCGATGTCATTGTCAACTCGCTGGAGGGTGAAATTTGGCCGGAGAGCGTATTCAAGGGCTGCAGTGATATACTGAAGAGTAAGATTGGTCCGAAACAACGCGATCCATCGTTGCATTTGATCGCTACCACGCTGCAAGTGCTGGGCATACAGTGGGCATTCATGGACGATCAGAAGCAATTCTTTTTGCTGTTGCTGCAGCTGGCCGCCATCGAGGTGCGCATGCAAATGGACGAGAAGAAGCTGGAGACCACCTTCAAGAATGCCGAACTCATAACCGCCTGCTTTATTATTTTGGAGGTATGCATCGAGCATATGGCAGCCGATCAAATCGATTTGGAGCCCAAGGAGAAGCAAACCACCTACACTGCACTCAAGGGTGCCTTCAATCAGGTACTCGCCGTGCTGACGCGCGTCTCCAATGACAAAATGAAGGACAGCGACAAACCACGCGACAAGGCGTTCATTTGCGCAATTGTACGCATACTCTCCGCTTGGTTGCAGCAGGAAACCACCGCCATGCGGCCGGCAATCTACAAGACTCTACCGTTTATGTTTAAGATCGGCAACGATTCGTTCCATGCGCTCAAGGCATGGCGTAATGGTGCTCGTGAAGGCGAACAGCCCGTCGATGTGTTGCGTGTCATGTTGCCGGCGCTCTGCCATTTCGCAGTGGAGGATGATGCGCGCAAGGTAATCTTCAGCACCAAACAGGATGAAGTTCTGTTGGAGCAAATCGAATTTTACTTTACGATTGCGCACTACAAACGTCCGCCAATTCCACGCGCCGAACGTTTGAAGCGCATGAACGAACCGGATCCAGTGCCAACGCCCAAACAGTTGGAGGAGATGAAGGATGCGCGCGCTGCTATTGTCTCCCTCTGCAATATACTGATGAATTTGACTGTGCTGGAGCCCAAATTGGCCGAAGATGGTGCACTCTTTACAAGTGTCTTCAAATTTGTTGTGGAAAATCTGCCCGAACTAAAGGACACACCCGACAATCTGGTGATGCACGGCCACCTCTCGGTGCTCGGTTTGCTGCTACTGAAACAACAATCGAAGAAGGTCAAACAAAACGATTTCTCCATCTGTCGCTATATACAAGCGACCATACGCTTCTTGTGGGATGCCTACAACATCGATGAATCGAATGATCCCACCGCATTGGTGGTTTCTATCGCCTACAAGGAACATTGGGCCGAAATCTCCGAGTTGTGGTTCCTGGGCATGCAGACAATGTGCGGTGTCTTGCCGCTGGTGCCTTGGATCTCGGAATTCGCCATTGAATCGGGCTGGGCTGAGGGCATTGTATTGACATTGAAAAAGGTGAAGATCGGCACATTGCAACCGAACGTCAAGTCGGCCTACGAAGACTTCCTGTCGCAATTGGTCGAGGTGAACTCCACGGTGGTGGCTGTGCTCAAGAAGGCTGATGCTTTGCGCGCCTGTCGCAATCACCGAATGATGGACCTGGGCAAGAAACTCTTCGGCGACTAAGCGGATTAATGGAGACTTTTATTTTTCAATTTTTTATGTGAAACTTTTAACTAAGTTCAACTGGAGTGAGCGCAACTTTTGCTAAGTGAACTGTTTTTTTTTGTCCTCTTTTTAAATGGTGTTTGAAAATATTTCTAATTTTTTTATTCTATTACTATTTTTTTTGTTATTATAATTAATGAGAAAAAACGAATTTTTATTAAAATGTATTTATAAGTCATTAAAATCGCAACGTTTGCTCTTATACAATACTTTTTTTATACAAAACACTTTCTAACACAAGGCAAAATTGTATTAAAAATAATTTTAGAAAACAACAAAAAACAACAAAAACAAATAAAAAAATAATAAATAAATAAATGTTTTAACAGTTGTTATTTTTCATTCACATCGACCGGACATTGCGATATAATTAAGCAGTTGTGCTTGTTTGTTTGTTTGTTTAATTTTTAGACGCCCACTTGAATTTTGTTGAAGGCGAAATTTTTTCGAATTTATCATGTTCGAAAAAAGTTCTCAAACATTGGAAAACATATTTTGAGATAACAATTTTTTTCAAGTAATTATTTTCACAATCTTAAATGACTCATTAATGAATCACTTGTTTGAAATTGTTGTGGATTGTTGTGCCTCCAAGAATGTGGATCATGTTCTACATAAGAAAGTAATACTCAACACGGTAAGACTTCTTCAAATTTTAGCTAATGACTTTTGACGAACATGTTAGGGCTATTCTCTTAAACGCGAAAACTCGAAAAATTCAAAAAGCTCGAGAATTTACTAGCCACTTTTCGGAAACGCAAAAATTCACAATCTCGAAAACAATTTTGAAATTTTGCAATTTAGCTTTAGTTTCGTCATTTGTTTTTCCATGGCATTAGTAGTTTTTGTTTACATACAGGCAACACTGAAACATTCGAAGAGTTTTTCGAGGCTATTTTCGCGACTAAGTCGCTTTGAATATTTGTGAGGAACGCGTAAACTTTGTTTCATGCTATCATATTTTTGACATTTCTTTTACCAGGCTCGAAAACTTGCGAAGTTTCGAGGTTTTCGAGGCATTTACGCGTTTAAGGAAATAATCGTATTATTTTTTTTATGTACTTTACATTGAATACATTAAAGCATTAATCACATTATTCACTTTTCAGCGTTATTTATTTATGTTAAGATATCCTATAGGAGCAACTTTAAGATCTATTGAGCAGCCTCAATACCCTACTAAGACAATTATAGATTATTTCTAAATCTTGTAACTATTCTGGACATTATATTAACAAGATGATTTTAAACTATAATTTCACTGTCCAGTTAGTTAAGTCTGAGTCTTGCTGCCGCTGGACAAGTGCAGAGAACATGTTCTGCTGTCTTCTTGGCAGAGTCGACAGGAATCCTTTTCTACCACATCGTAGTTCATTTCTTCAGTTGCACTTTTACCGCGTTATTAGTCGGTAGTCAGTTTTATAAGGTATTCTAGTATATTATTAAGTATTTCCTTTTATAGCCAAAACATAGTTGCATTTTATATATGAAAATTGGTTTCATGTTAGAAGACGGCTTTAAATGACTACCTCGTTTGGGTTTTTACAAACAACAATCCTCATTTTAAATCTGTGTAATAAATCTTTGGTTTAAACCTTAACTTCATTATCTTCATTAATTTAAAAGAGATTAACATATTATTATGCTAAAACGCTTTTTGTTCTGGATTTCTTTAGACAATTGCGAGTGCTTCATTTAATTAAAATCCGAAAATGCTTAAGGCATATTTAATAATTAAAAGCGTGTTCATATTTCATGGCCAACATGTACAGCAGCAAAAAAGACTAAAAGCATTTCACTGATTGTTACAGTTTCTCTTTAATAAGTCAGTTAATTAATTGTTCTTTATAGTGGTTAGGTTCCACATTACTACATATTTGGTTTGTATATAGTTTGGTGAAAAAAGTATATATACAATTCGCATATAGATATATAAATTTAATACCAATCTTTTACGATTGATTTTGAGTTTATCTGTAGTTTTTCAATATAGCTGAAATCATTTGCCTACGACTTATCTCAGCACTTGTATCCAGCATATACGGTGGAATATAATTTCATATTTTGCGTAAAAGGAATTACTATTTTTACTACAAGCCGTATTCTAAGATATATATAACTAAATTTGGTACATGATCCGTTTTCGAAGAAAATGTTTATGATCAGATCTGATCAGATCAGATGACATTAATAAATAGATCGAGTAGATTATAAATGGCTTTATATGATATTCAAATATGATATGACTTGTTTATAAATCATTATGCTCTCAATGGATCTAGAGTGAACTACTTCGTGCGAAGTTTCTTTCATTCTTTGAAGGATATTTCCAATTAAAAGGCAGCTAATTTGCTCAAGCTTGCTAAATCGTGTATCACTAATAATTTTTGAACTTTTGAATATCTCTTTACAATCTTGGTAACGCTAAGGACCTCTAAAGGTCTATGTGTGATCTCAATTTCTTGTGGATCAGCCAATGTAACCTTACCTAACCTATTATGCAGATCTGTTTTGAAGAGTCATCTGATCAGATCAAATCGATTATGATCAAATTTAATCATATTAACTCGTCCTTTTTGAATGAAGAGCTTTTGGGAATATTTTCTGAACTCTTTTTGGAGTTAAATAAATTTGTTTTGTATGTAAAGAAGTTAAAGAAGTCAACTTTAATATTATATACATCTCAAAATCACACGATTTCCCTATCCTTTTTATGTTGTAAATTTTGTTGTCGTTGTTGTTATCCTTGTTACTGCTTTTCTGCTGCACTTTAAACATAAAGTAGCTCTGAGTTTGTAATTCCAATTGAAATTACTTTTTTTTGTTATTTATTTTCTGCTGCCAATTTAACAAAGTTACTTTTACTGTTGTGTTCTGTTCTGATGTTGTTGATATTGTTGTTGTTATTTATTTTTTCTACGTATCCTTTCATTCATTTGCTGCGATCCGGCTGAGTGATGCTTTTCAATGCATCCTTGGTTCGTTGTAACCGATTTTGCGATGTTGCTAAGAAAAGCACTTTGCGTTGCGTTGCCATTTCAGCCTTTTTCGATTGACGCGTTGACTGACAAATTAATTGGATTCGTCGCTGCGAAGGCGTAAATGCGTTTTTAATCGACTGCGAATGTGTCGATGGAATAACTATGCTTTGCTATAGTAAATCAACTCACATTAGGACTTGTACCATTCATGTGTGTTATCGTTTATCTATTTGTATACCCTTCACCATGTGCAAGTGCACTTAACGAAGAGTATATCGAGCATGTTCTTCCGTTTGTAACGTCCAGAAGGGGGCGTGGTAGGTATGACAATGTATTTATTTCCGCTTGTCCGTCTGTGTGTCCCAGCAATTACATAATTTTAGAGCTATCGAGCTATCGAAATTAAGTATGTGAGCTACTATACTCCCAGCGGAGGCTAAGTTCTGGGCAAGATCGGATCAAAACTTCTACCCCCTCCCATACAAACTAAACCTTTCCATACTAAAATAATTAACTTAAATAGTTCCAGTGCAGATATTCAGTTCAAATATAATATTTAGTACTTTAGTAGCAACTCAAAACTACTTACAAAACATGGGCGTGATCGGATAAGAACCACGCCCACCTCTTATACAAACCACCCCTTTCCATGCGGAAAAGTGTGATTAAAAATAGCTACAGCTTCAGTAACCAGTTCAACTTCGGTATTAAACACTTTGGTAGGAACACAAAACTACTAACCAAAAAGGGGGCGTGATTCAATAAGAACAACGCCAACTTTTAATAGAGACATGTAGCACTTATGTGCTAAAAGAAGCACATTTTTGGTGTCACTGAAATGGCGAAGGGTATATGAGCTTCGGCATAGTCGAACTTATATACCCTTTACTAGTTTTTTTTTCGATTTGTAATGGCCAAGTTGGTTTTTGCCGTGAACATGAATAATTTAATTTTAATTATTCGAATGAAATGATTTTGTATTGAACTTTAGAAGTATATCTTTATAATTTTAGTAAATATTCAGCTCAAACGATTGCGATTCGATTCGAAATCTAAAAATTCGCAAATGATATCGTTATTGAATCGTAAAAGCAATTCGTTAAAACTTCGATCTTACGATAAGTAAATGTATCGGCTGGCAAATTAATCATAAAAGTGTTCCTTTACGCATCGATTCGTTAACGAACGTGTACATCCTCCCAGCCTCCTTAGCGATTCATATGCGCATAGGTGGGCATGGTTAATTAAGAATTTAACTTCGTTACTTTGAGAAAAGCCGAACTTCGTTAATGTAATTTCGTTAATCTCTTCTCTTTATTTTTTTTGATATATATTTTACTTACTTGAATTAACAGAAGAAATTTAACGCTAGTTAATAAACTTTTGAATGGTTTCCGAAATTAATGGAAAAGTTAAAAATAAGCAATATATTAACTTCGATAATTAACTTTTAACTTTTTAACTAGTTCGTGCCCAGCTCTGCATATGCAAGTGTCGTTATCGAACTAAATGCGATTCGCTGACGATATCCATTTCAAATCGAATTGACGGCAAGCTTATAAACAATTTCGTAACAGTTTTTAAATGTTTAACTAATTAAATTGAAAAGAAACGACTAAGTGATGCGAAAGGACTTACGAGTGGATACAAGTGGATGTGCTGGCTTTTGTCACGTTGTTAACTTGTTATGACAATTCAATTGCTAAACAAGACCTAAAAGCCACAAGCAGACGCAATTGTTTGCGTTGAGTAGACGACGCCAAACATACATACATACACAAATACCAACACACCACCGACATACACATGTTTTTCGAGAAGAAGAAGAAGAAGAGCACATTTGCGTCTGTGAACAAAAACAAAAAGAAAAACAAGTCAGCAATTGCAAAATTTTTTTACGAAAAGGAACAGAGAAGAATCTGACTACCAGACAAATTGCGTTATTCTGTGTAAAGTTTATTTTTTATTTTTTCAAATATTTTTGTTTTCTATCTTCATTTTTTTTTTTATTATACACTTTGAACTTGGCTGTAATTGTTTAGGAGCGGCGGAACTAACTGCTGCTATTTTCCAAGCGTCTGCTTTGTTTTATTTCAACATTCAGAGATACATATCAGTTGAACAAAAAAAAACAAGAAACTAAAAAAAACATTCATTGAACTATATCATACATACACACACACATACATACCTACATGCCTACCTTTCAAAGTTCATATCATACTGCTGGATCCTTTGTATCTGCTCATTGAACTTCACAATGACATATCTAGATACATAGGTATATCAACATCGTATGTAGCATAACTGTGCTGCAGGTAGTTTGCGCCTTTTTTTTTCTTTTTGTATCTCTCTTCTTCGTCGTTGCTTTTGTTTTTGCGTTTCTTTGTCTGTGTGTGCTGCTAAGCTTTGTAGTTTGTTTCGTGATGCTGGATTAAAACTAAGATAAATTGTTGTTTTTAGTTTTCATGCTAATTCAGTAGACGCAATTGTTCTTAGCGATATACAATCGAGTTAGGTTTAATTTCGTTTTGGTTTACTTTTGGGTTGAAGGTTCTTGACATCGCCTTAGCGATTGCGTTGAAAAATCAATTGAGCGTTTTTATTTTGAGATCTAGTTTAATTAATGAAGTTTTTGTTGAAATTATTTTTAAGATGACATTTTTACATTTTATTTGGTTTGAGAATAATTTTCCAGAAAACAATCCGTAAAATAATTATATTATTAATAAAGGCTATAGAAGCACTGCGTCCTTAAAGATCTATTGTGCATCCTCTTTGACCTGCAAACACAATTCTGGACTATTTATAAATCTTGTAATCGTTGTGGGCTTAATTTTTACTATGGCATTGGGAACAAGAGTCCCATTGCATAGATAGTTGAATCTGGCACTGCTGGACAAGTGCAAAGAACATGTTCAGCCGTTTCCTGCTGTTCTTGGCAGAGTAGGCATGAATCATTTTCTACCACTCCTATTTTCTTTAGATGGTAATTGAGTTTCCGATGTCCACTTAAGAATTCACTATAGAGTTTAATGTCCTTCCTGCTAAGGTTTAGAACAACTTCTTCCTTGATATGTACTGGGTCATTGAGTCTTCTTGAGTGTCGCTTGACTGTTTGGGCTCTCCAATGCTCAAGTAGACTTTGTTTTTCCCGTAAATGTATCAATTTTTTTTTTAGGGGAAAGTTAGCTCACCATGTAAGAGTATCTCTGTACTAAATTTATTTGTCTAAGAGCATCGAGTTCCTGATCATTAAAAAAAATCATTAAATGATATGATATTTTTTCTATGTTGATGGGGAGACAGAAATCATAAAGCCCATCATTCATTCACAAACTCATACCAGATATGTTCCAAGTTTTAATCCATGAATCCTTAGCATGGAAATGAGCAAATGAGGTGTCATATAAAAGGTAAGTAAAAGTGCGTAAGTTTTTTATATAAGAGCTTATTTACAATTAAAACGATAATATATCAATATAATTTAAATTAAGAACATGATTTCGTTAAAGTTGCATTTAAATAACTGATTTTTTTTTAACAGCACATAAAGCCGCAACGAAAAAAACAAAACATCAACACAAGATACAAACCGAATAAGAACACCTTAACCCCGAAAGCACTTCAGTGTCAATTTAAGCCACAAATAAAAAAAAGTATGTACGAGTATATACCACATTCACACTTACATCGCCAGCGAAATGTATCAAATCAAATCGATATTGAAGCAATGAATGACTGAATGAATGCATGACGTCGAAACGCTAAAACTGTAGCGCTGAAGTCGAAGTCGAAGACGAAAGTCAGCAAATATTGATGGGATTTGATTTTTGTGATGTGATTTTGATTGCGATATCAAATTGCCAGCCACTTGTTGTAAGCGAACGTAGCTTACGTTATTACGTAACGCAACATCGTAACTGCCACATATGTCGACACATACAGACACACTCGAACATACTGCCATGTAGCGTATACGTACACATACAAAACTGCAGATGAGGGTGCGAGCGTTGAATGCATTCGGTTGCTTAACTTAAGTTACTGCAGGGTATTTATTTATTTTCAACAGTGTGTACGCATGTAGTAAGTATAAACACACAAACACGGACCCACACATTTCGATTCACATATACATATGCAACATTCTCAATTTGGTGTGAATATAAAAATACAATTTTCATGGTATTTTATTTAATGTGATTTTATTTTTTTGTATTTGACTTGATTAAAGCATAAGCGAGTTTTTTGCGCTTTTAAATTGTCTTGTCGATTGGCGAGAGAAGCGTTTTTGTTATTGTGGAATCGCGCAAGTAAAGAAAAGTAGTTATGTTTTACATTAAAAAATATGTTTGTAAAATTTGATGGATTTTTTGCATTATTAAATGGAAACATATACAAGGAAAATTTTTTATTGTTAACCTGAGGAGCTTTATTTATTAAAAAAAAGTTACCAATCAGCTTGAATCTTTTTTAAAGCGCTTACCCACGAAACATTTAATTGAAATTCTGTGCATATAGCTTGTAGCAAGTTATAAGAATTTTAATTTTAATATGTAATGGAAATGTGAAGCTTTCCGCTTTGAAAGCCCAAACCAAGCCTTAGCAAACGCAACTGAAGCTAACGTTTAAAAAGATGAAACTACATCAATAAATTAAGTTATGTTTTAAATTTCAGCTTTTTAGATTTTTTGGTAACTTATCAAAGGATGCACATGAAAATTCCAAAGAAAAATTTTGAGGCGATAGTCAAACATCATTCGACATTGCCCCAATCCGCATCTGCAGCTTAATAAAGGAAATGATAAAGGAAGAATTTTAACTTCTCGATTTGAAAACGTTTCTAAACTTTCCAATTGTCAGCTAAATAGTTAAAGTTGTTCTAAATTTTTTCCATAATAAAAAAATTTTCAAATACTGCATACAATTAATCCATACAGTTAACAACGTTAATTGAAAATAAAAATTTGCAGGTTTATATTCAGAAACGATAATTTCTTTGAATTTAAAAAAATGGTGCTTGCCAAGGATTAAATCTGCGCCCACCTTGTCGGGGACAAGACTCTTAAGACTGTGCGACTAACGCATAATATATGTAAATGATGTTGTGCATATACGTGGGTGGTCCGAAAATGATAATTCTAGAATAGTGGTTATTTCATTTTAAACATAGTCTCATTTTAGCTCGATACACTTGACCCAGCGGTGCTCCAAGTTCTTTAAACCGTCTGAAAAATACGTTTTCTCCGGGTCTCTAAAGTAGGCCTACATCGGGAGGTGGGGCCTCCTTTGCAGACCACTCTCGTATATTCAAGAAGCGACGACACAACTTAGCATCCATATAGTTATTTTAAGTTGAAATTTTCAATATTTTTTTCAATTAATAAAATGATCAATACAATTAAAAATTTGATCAAACGTGTAACTATTTCGAAATTTCAATCAAAAATAAAATTGTTTCTATTAAAAATTTAATTGTATTAATAAGTTCTTTTCATTGAACTGTGTTTCAATCAAATACAACCCTTTCAATTACAAATACTTTTGTTGTTCTTGTGTGGTTTGTATCTTCTAAAATGCGACTTTTAAGTTATTCCATAAACCAACAACAAAAAATAAAAATAACAACAAATATTTAGAAGTATTCTCCAGTGATTTCACCTTAAAGTAAACCATCCGACCGCATATGATAATAAATTTGCGCATTGCCAAAAGATGACCGAACCGACCGCAAACCAAATTCACAATTGTAAAATATGTCCGCCTAAGATGTTGTCGCTTCCTCCATTTGTCCGTCCGCTCGTTCACTCGCTCGTTCACTCGCTCGCCGCCTGCAATTGTTTATGATAATTTACAACCTGCAAATGTCAAAGCTAATTTAGTGGTCCACAATGCATTTGACATGTTTAACATTTATTGCGAATGACATACATACATAAATAACCGCAAAAGTTAATTGAAATTTATAAATATCCATTTTAATTTCACTAATTACTTTTTCTGTTGTCAACCGGAATTCAAATTCGAACGATTGTCATAAATTTGTCAATACAAAATTTTGTGTGGCCAAGACATTTTGGTTAGTTTGGCTTTGGTTTTGTTTGTTATTACCGAAAATTATGTTGAGATAAACAATTTTCAAACAAATAAATTTCTTAATTGAAGTTTTTGTTATAATTAAGACGTTGTTTGTTGTTCCAGCAAAATTTTCACTTATATTAAACAAATATTTATCCAGCAAACAACAAATTTCAAGCAGAAGTGTGAATTAATACAATAACTTGTTTAATTTAAAAATATTTCAGTTTGAAGAGACTTTTCACACAAGCTAAACGATTGATCAAATTTTTAATTGTATTGTTTAATTTATTAATTGAAAATTAAATTGAAATATTTCAACTAAAAGTCGTGTGTGCTGAGTTGTGGATGTGCTACTCTGAATAGAAAATATGTCCAAATATTTACAACTTAAACTCTTGGTACTGTGCTTCAGTAGCGCAGTCTTAAAACTCTCGTCTCTGACGCAATAGGCCAAAAGTTCGAGCCCTAACAAACGCCAAAGGTTTTCTAAATTGAATAACTAAAATATTACTTTTTTAAGAAAATTTAGAATATTGGATGTGAGTGGAGTTTTAGTTTAATAATTGATGAGTATTCAATCAAAATGCGGTAAATCCATAAAACAAACCTTACTGTGAAAAACATAAAACCTGATTACGTCATCGAATTAAAATTTCAAAAATAAAATTATATTACTTTGAATAAAACTTTCGAATGTTTTCATAGTAATAAAGTTTGGATTCATATGCTTTAGGAACAATCCTGTTGAAATGATTTCTGTCAATGCTAATTTTCTAGGCGCTATGCTACCAAAGGAGTTCAAGGATCTTATGATGATGATGAATTTTTTACGCTCTACAAAGGATTCGACATTTTTCCATAGAAGAAGGTTAAGTAGAGGGTTTATTACATTTCAGGTAATGGAGTCCTCAACTTAATTAACACATCGAAAATAAATTTATTTTAAAATATTTGATTTAACGGTTTTTGATTAAGCTCCTCACTTATTGTATTTAACAAAAAATTAAGGTTATTGTTTACTTATGTTTTTAAATATTTCGTTTTGTGCAATTTAAACGAAGTCAAAAAGTTTTAAATGATATTTTTTTAATTTTCCTAGTCAAAATTTAAAGAGACTTATGAGTGCTCTGAAATATAAAAGGGTTAATTTTTTTAAATTTTTTTTCTGTTTAAACTTCGTAAAAAATTTCGACTAAAAATTTGTTCAGGCGTCTTTACTTTTCTACTTATTTAAATAGGAATTACAAACGAAAAATGTCGACCAATTTCTAAGGATATAATTTTAAAGGATCTTATGGTTGTTCGAGGTATTAACTCAATTTAAAGTAAATGAAAACTGTAAAGAAGTTTTATATCCATATGGAATGATCGAAACATGTGGCTAGTTAAATATTAAAAGACCCGATGGATTAAAGCGAAAACTAACAATTGGTTTATAATTTTTTTTCGATATATAGACCAGGTGATATCTGCCGTCCAATCAAAGAGAGTCTGAACTTCAGTTCTCTAATTTTTCTTTTATATTCTCTCTTTTTTATATATTGTCCAATTAAGTAGTTCAGCATTGAAATTTCGAGTTATAGACCTAAGCATTTACATGAAAATAAATTGTGTTATGTTTCCTACCATATGCCATTCAGTAATTGTTTTAAGTTAATAATTGTTCATGTACAAAACGACATTTCCTGGTTACGCCTAAAAGTATGGCAACTTTTGCTGGTTTCCATACTAAAAAAACAAAAAAAAAATTTGTCTGCTTGTCAAGAGAAACCAACATATTTCTCTTCACATATCATTCATGATTTCTGTTTGAAATGCTTTTCTCTTGGAAAGCAACAACTCACCAATGTATGACGCAAATACATTTTTGGAAATGTTCTCTTTTTCACTCTGTGAAAAACTGTTCTCTTTCTTTTTAAATAAATTTTCTTTGCTATACCATCGTGCAGAGAGAAAGAAAGAAAAGAGCAAATTTTGTTTAACTTTATTTACCCTGAGAGCTTTTCTGTTGTCTTCCAGTTAACATGGCTCACAAAGAGCTTGAATGTATTTCTTCTACTTTTACAAGCAATGTTATTAAGCATGAAAATAAAATTCGTTAATTTTTAAATTATCAAACTTGTAAATTTAAATTTATGTATATTTATATTTATTAAGCAGCTATAATGAGAAACCCTTTAAAATTCAACTAAATTCTTTTGAGTATTAAAAATGCGATTATTAGTGCGATAACTATGAACGGAAAATGTCTTATAAAACTTTATTGTACACAAAGTAAATAACACTATTTATTTGACTTAGAACACTTTATAGCTGAAACCATTCAATTTGTCTGATCAAATGAAAACTGACCAACTTATCTAATGTTAATAATTGTTATGTTAAGAAAATGTTTGAAATATTATTGATAAGCTTTCTATAAATATTATCATCATGTTAACAAAAATAACCGATTATTTACTTGGTATATTAACCTTTTTATTGTAAAATTTATTTGAATTTTTTATTTTGTAGATAAATTACACCATACAACGGTGGAGTCCAATAAACAAACGTTGAACCCATAACGTTAGATATGAAATAAATGGTAAAGTTAACAAGAAATAAATATCAATTATATAATAACGTTAACTAAAATTTACCTTAGAATTCCAACAGAGACTTAAATTTGAAAATAATGATCAATGGTTTTTAAAAAATCGTAGAGATCGACTATTTTTTTGTAAAACTTCTTCCTCTGACAATAAAAATGTGATCTTTATATTCTTTATATAAACTCATATAACGTTAAAAACTAAGACAAATAAGTTTAGCTTACTTCTGTATGCCATATATAACGCAATAATATTTTTATTACGTATTCATCTATTTCTCAAGAGAAGGCGGTAATTCAGCAATAAAGTAAACAAAATTTTAGTTGCTGAAAACTGAACACGGCCAAAAAGCTTGTAAGTAAGCATATAATTGAATTTAGTGCGACCACTTTCCTTTCCAAAGTAAGCAAAAAGCGAAGATGAATAATTTGTTTTAGCTAACAGTTTCGCTCACAAAGGCAAAAGAAAGAAGTATCTGTAATATTACATAGGACATGGTTCATATAGAAATAAATGCGTAATGTTAGCTTTATCCACTGATACTCTTAAGAACTATTGCTGACGTTTTGTTATACTATGACTGACCTATTCTTAATTAATAATTCTATTTGAAATTGAAAAAAAATAATATTAATAAATAATTATAAATACAAACTTTAAACTTGAGACACACTTGACCTCTACTGTCTTGGATAAAACGCTTGTTTCTGGGTTCAGTCAAAATTCGAAGTTTGTTGCATGGTGCTATATGATACCAAGAAAAGTTCCGTAATAATTCTACATACACCAGATAATTAATTATTCTATACTTTCAAGTCATCAAAAGTCTAGATGAAACTGATTTTTACATTTTTAAACGCTCAAACTTGGCGTCAAATTGTTAAACGAATCTTCAGTCCTTGGCGCTCTCAAACAATATCCGAGCAATTCGTTTATAGTGCAACCCTTGACGCAGCACTCATCATAAGCGCCAACTGTCTGAATACGTCCGTAGCTTCTGCGTAAACGTAACATTGAATTGCTGCTGGCATCGAGTTCCGATAAAAGTGGAAGTTCAAAGTTATCCAAACCGTCAGCGTAGGTAACAACTGCAGAACAGAGCGGAAGAAATGTGCAATCGAACTGTTTAGCAAGGGTTACTAAAAAATAAACAACGCGATTTTCTTACCCGATTTCTTGGCGAATTTCGAGGGCATGCCATACTTGCAATAGATTGTAAACGCTTCGGTCAGCGCATTGCCGCAAAAACGCTGTTGCGCCTCAATGCTGCAGTACAGCGTGCTGCATAGCACAATAAGTAAGACGCCACGGAGTTGCGTTAGATTTTGAACTAATTTGAACATTTTCTTCTTTTTTTTTTGAGTTTTACAAATTTGTTTGAATCTCTTATACTATTTATTAAGTTTAATCTCTGCTTAGCCGAGCGAACTGTCTTCGTTGCTAAAAATGTCTTCATATTTATAGCAATTTGAATTGTCCTTGCAAGCTACCGAAAGCAAATTTTTTTGGTTTTTCTTGGAATTTTAATGAATTCGTCATGTGTGAATTTAGATGTGCATAAATTAAAGTAATTATCATAATATGCTCCAGAGGGAGGGAAACGCTACGAAATTTTATGCTTATGGTACGAATATTTTTTAACCGTCAGTATATACTAAAAATAAACGATTTTCTTAGGAAATGCAGTTTATACTAAGAAAAAACAATTGCTAATAATACTGAAAATATTGGATATCGAGGTTTTTGGAACGATAGCTCTCTTGAGAAAAGAAGGTAAATATTTCGTCCTAAGAGACGTGATTAATTTTCCATCGATTTGTGTTGTACTTACTAAACTTATTTGCTCCTGGTTGAATATTAAAAGAAAACGTTGAAGTTCGAATTTGTCCGAGTTAAGTTTTGGATAGCCTTTCTATTAAGCTATTGAAAGGAAGCGTGACTTTTGGACAAGAACATATTTTCTTGTCCTTTAAGTAGATCACGAAAAAGCAGACCGAAGCTTGTTATAGGTGTACAAACCTTTAAAGGCTAATCAAAATGTTATGAGCACTGCGACCGTAAAGATCTTTTGTATACAATTGGTTAGTCTTCAGTATTGGCCAATAAAAATATACACAACTTAGGACGAATTTGAATTTTTTGGCATCGTAAATCTCGATTAGGTTAACGGAATCTCCAGAATTACATTTCACTTTTTTAGATGGGTTTTCCAGTTTCTAGTTTATTCCTAGAAATTAGTAAATTTAAGCAAAAAAATTTCATATATTAAACCGGGTATTTTACCTATAATTGAATCAGTAGTCTTACTCATCTGTCAGTTATGTTCACTAATATCATGTTAAAAACTTTGGGAAAATGTTAAAAATTTTGTATAACAGTGTGCATTAACAAATATTGTTTTAAATAGCATGCCAGGCATTAAAGTAAGAATTGGTTTGGGCTGGTATGGGACCATAGATCTCAGTCCCCATGGACCATTATGCTATACCCAAAGTTATATCGCAATAGCTCAGTGAGTTAAGTGTATTTGACTACTACACCTGGTCAAAGTATAATTTGAAATTTTTGTATTCGACTGTCACTTATCAAAAAGTTTATAATTTTTATATATGTATGTACATACATAGTAATTTAAATACATATATTAAAATTTTAATCATCGATAAAATTCTTTCAATTTACATATATCAAAAGCATTTTTCAAGTGTATATTGATGTTAACCTTGTCTTCAATTGATTGCAAAAATTATAAACAATCTATTTTTAGAGTACACACACACAAACACACACACACGCAAAATAGAAATCGTTTACACCGTCATGCACAGCAAAGTTCAAGGCCAATCAATATGGCAGTGGCACAAACAAATACTTCCATTGATTCATAATAATTTTAAACGAACTTTTTTAAAAGTCTCCCCTACACTACGAACTGCAACAAAAAATAATAATGACGCACAAACACGAAGCAACCAACTGTTGTTGGCAACTTTATTGCAATTTAACCGTAACTGCTTCAGTGTTAAGACGATAAAAAAGTAAAATGAGCGGTAACGCCAATAAATCAAGATAATTTATTATTAAAGTACTTATACATTGGTAAAAAAAAATGTTGAACATGCGAAGTGCGCTTGTTGCATTGTTACATGCAACAAGCGGCAATAAAATTGAAACTCTAAAGTTTTATGGAGGAATAATAATGTAGAAGATGTTAGAAAATCATGTAAAATTAACATTAAACTAAGACTTTTTCTGGTTTAAATTTTACAATACTTGTTAAAATATAATTTGAAGAGTTATTTATTAAATTAATTTTCCAAATATCAATTTTCAAATATTCTGTCAATATTTAACAATATAAAATGTAGGCTCAATAGGAGCCAATGTTAATTTAACACTTTTTGGCGTATAGATTTTAATAAAATCTCTGTCAGCTTACCTTAAAAAGTGTAAATTCGAAACTATATCAATTATCACTATATCACTTTTTCCATGCTTATATATTAATTTGACTGATTTTAACATTTCAATGCATATTAAATTGATACTGCATCCTGTGAAATTAACACATACATCGAGTAATTTTAGCACTTAGAAAGAATGTTATATTGAAATTTTTCTTTTCGAAACATAACATGGAAAGTGTTGCGAATATTTTTTAGGAAAATTCGTTTTTCCAGCTGTACTTCGAATGTATTTAGGTTTTGGTAAATCTTGCCATGACTTTAAAAAAGTGTTGGGCAAACTTTACATTACGGTCCTTATAAATTAATAATAAAATTTCAAACCATGGATGGTCAAGCTTTTCATATTTCCATTAAAATTTGTAAGTGCTGTGGCCGTACATAATCTAATGAATCTATAAACAGAAAGGTAACTGTACAAAGCTTTCCCACCACTGTTTTAAAAACAAATAACGGTATATTTTATAAATACAAACAATTTTATTATTAAATTATAAATTTGTTTTTGGTTTTTCTAATTGTTTATAAATTTTTTAACATTTCTCAGCTTGACAAAATTTTATGAAAAGTTTTTTTTTATTGTTTAATATTTTTCTATAAAACCGGAACGGAACTGGAAATACGGTTTTATTTAAACAGTTTTACCAAAATGTTTTTTTTTACACTTTTGCATCAATATTTATTCCACTGTGCACACTGCGCCTCAACCTGAAGCACACCTACGATTTTATCGATAAAATGCACTTCAGTGGGTAGTTGCTGTTGTTGTTATTTTGGTTGTTGTTGTTATTGTAGTTGTTATTGTTGTTGTTTTTTGTTGTTGTTTAATATCGAATTCTGTTGTTCTGTTTTTTCACCTACAGTGATTTGTATCGCTTTAGTTAAAGTTCGATATACATTTTCACATAAATTTAAAAAGAGGCGTTGAGTGTCTGTTTGATATGCACACACACACATTCACACAATATAAGGCATAGGCCCACACATATACACATATATACGTACGCAATTCTTAAACGTATGTCGACGCTTTAATACGCCTTTGTTGTAATTAAATTGCATCTGTACGAGTATGTGTGAGTGAATTATTTTCCAATTTTCTTCCAATGAGATAATCTTTGAAACTAGTCTTTATGTGCATAGTACACACACCCACACACACACATTTGTAAAGCAGCGTGTTGATTGACGCTTAACAACGTCATTTCAATAGTTTTATTGAGAATGACATGTGCCCATGTGGGGGGGGGAGGTAGAGCACACAATTTTCGCACAAACTTGTTTTCAAAGTGCATTTTGATGGGGGGTGGTTGCTTTATTTTGCAAAATAGCGCAATAGGGTTGCCATATCTATATAACCGGGGCTCTTAAAAATAATAATAATAATTTATGGCACGCCTACCTCTGACGCCCACAATTTGCGTAACAAATATTCAATTACTTTTCAAAAATTTAACCTTAAAGCTACTGGCGAAAAACTTTACCAAAAATAAAACAATTTAATGCCCACTTTTTTTAATATGTCAGATGAATTTTACGTCCTATACCATAGCTAATGAACTTGATGCGCTTTATAGAAAACATATTTGTATATAGGGAAGAATAATATGCTATATAAAAATTGACACGCCTACTTATAACGCCCACAATTCGTGAAATTAAGTGAAAATATTCGAATACTTTGTTTTTGTTGCTTCTAAAAATTAGATATGAATTTGTAGGTCGATAACTTCAACTAAAATGGGCGTGGTTGGATCAGTTTAACGCCCACCGCAATAACTCAGAAGCGCTACAACGAGGAGTATCGGGACTAATAATCTTGCAGATATTTTCATTAAAAAAACCCGGGCACCACAGGTTACTATAAGCTAGTAAATTTTTGAAAAACTTTGAAATTTATCGGGTTTGATTTTGTTGAAATTCAGATACCGTTATTTTTATTTACAAAAATTTTATGGAAATAAAAATCGAACAACAATTAAAAGAGGAAGAATTTTTTTTCAATCTAATGACTTACGACAAAATATATTTTTTTAAATGTTGTGTGGTCTAAATCATAAAATCAACTTTTTAAAATATTTAAAAAAACTACAAATTTCAACTTTTGGCAACCCTATACAAAAAATTACACACAAAGTTCCTCATAGGCGCGCCGCAATAAATGCATTTCCTCTTCGACTCTATGCTTTATCAAGAGTTTCGCTAGCTTCGGCATTTTTTTTTTCAAAATATTTTCAACATTGTTTTTCTTTTGTTGTTGTTGTTGCATACTCATCGCTTTATTTTGCCAGTTTTCGATTTTCCGCTTTGTTGTCTTTTGTTTTCAACGCTTCGCTTTCGGAAAATTTCCATTAAATTTGCTGCGATGCGTTGTCGAGTCTTCTTCGACTTCCAATATTTGCTTCATCGTCGCTGTAGTCTGCATTTGTCGCATGTAGACATCGCCTAAAGAAAATCGCTGCGCCTATACACACACACATTGACACAGCACACACACGTGGCTGGCGCGCTATATGAATGCAACTTACCAGCGGAGCAACTTACTCAGCTGATTAAGTTACTGCCCTGCATTCGACGCAACCAGACGTTTTGCTTGTTCTCTCGCTCTGCCGGTTTGTTCGGTTTTTATGTGCGTTGAACGTTTTTCCTTCGTTTGTTTCGTTTTTGTGTGCATTTTTTTTTGTTCGCCCATTTGGGAAATAACTAAAAAAAAAAAGAGTGAAAATTCTGTTTAAATTTCAACGAGAAAATCACTTTTGGAATTATACCCTTGAGTGAGTGTCCCAGATGCGATTAGTGTGATTTGTTGTCGCCGCGTCAAAACGCGCCGGTACGGAAGTGTTCTGTGGTTTATAGACTTGCACTTATACATGTGTTTGTGTTTGTGTATGTGTGTGTTTGTTAGTGTGTTGAAATTGCGAAAATGCGCGCCAAAAGAAATTAATTGATTAATTGATTGATATATTGTATATATACATGCATATATGTATATTTAAGTGTGATGTAGAGTAATTTGCACATAAGTGGTAAACAAAATTCGAATAAATTTTCAACGTTAATTGATTAACGATTTAATCAATGTAGGCGATGTCGTTTTTATAAATTTTTTAGTGAGGTAATAACTGAAACTGCTTTTTCTTCAAAAGTTCTAAACGAAATATTTCAATCAAATTAGGGTGGCTCATGGTAATGTGGTGAACTTACAATAGTCGGTAGGACTGGGAAATAATACTTAATTGATTAACTTTTGTTATGATTATTTACTTTAATTTTTTTAACATATTGTATATTCGAACGAATTTGCTATAAGACTTAAAATTGTTTTTTCCAGTTTAGCTTCCGTTGCTACATTTTCTAAGCGGACTTAGATTTAGGCCAAGCACTGTATACAGTACACACGGAGAATTTTCACAAGCAATTCCTTTCAACTATTCACATGTTAAATTTCAAAAATAAAATTATATATAAAAATTAATCATTAAGTGTTAAAATAACAGGATGTATGCTAATTTAACATGATGCAGTGCCAATTTAACATGATGGTGTATCTTGAAGATCGGCCACAGCGATTCAGTGATCCGTTTGCCTTCATGCGGCTCCGTTTCGGCTTCATGCATTTTCTGCTCCAATTCCTCAAGCGTCGGTTCAATCAGATCCCAACCTGGTGTTGATTTGCGGCTTCTACGTACTTTCGGCATGATTTATTTTAAAGAGTTGAAATATTTGTGCTCGATAGTTTTCGAAAATAACGGAAACAGCACAACAAATGCAGCAGTCGAAGCGAATCTCAATGGTGGGTACAGGATTTCGGGAACGACACCGTCAGACGAATATTTTACTCAAAGGCAGAAATGATCTCCAGAAAATAATGTGCTTGAACAATTTGTTGTAAGAGTTGTATGTCACTCGTTTAATGCTGATGCATAACTGATGCCATTCCAAACATATTTATCTCTTTTATAGCAAGAATCCTTAAAGAAAATAATATCTACTTCGATACAGATGAACATAAATCCCTATTTAATCATAACTATTGTGCGAGTACCTGTACCTGATTGATAAATAAAAGTACTTTGCAAAATAAATCAATATGTGCAGGTCATAAAAGTATACAAACAATTCTGCTCAAGGAGTAAAAGCAGGTACAACTTTCCTACCTGCTGTAATCCTTGTTTTTTTTCTAATTATTTCAAGTAGTTCCCTGATTCATATATGTATGTGCAAAAAGGTAGCCACTTGTTTTTTATATACACCAGGGTAGGAATCAGAAGATTTACGCATAAACTTCCGATTGTTATTATGCTAAATTACCTATAAGTTAGGTTAGGTTAGGTAAGGTTAGATTGATGGCCAAAGTAGGTCCATAGCGATCTTCATAATCCTTTTAATTAGAGAAAATCGTTGACCTAACATCTTGATGTTTAAATGATTTGCCATGTGTTCCCCTTTCTTTTTCAACTCGTCTATCATCCACTTTCGGGAATCAGTTCAATGTTGTATGTCTGTCTGTCTGCAAATTGTATACCTCTATGCCAGTGATTTCTCCAATATGTTGAAGGAACGGTTTTCCAAAAGAGCCCAATCTTGCTCTGGTAAACCTGGACAATCACATAAATAGTGTGAGACATTTTCACTTCCTTTTTTTATATATTGACAGCTACGGCAGATCGAACACAAGGAAGCTTGAGTCTGGCTGCATGTTCCCCTACCATCCAGTGACCTATAATAACATTTAACCACGTGTTATATTGGGGCGAGATCAACCCAGCAGGTACTTCAAGAGAAGAATATTATAATTTAAATTTACTTATATTTTAGTAATATTAACCCACTGTACCATCGCGAATTAATGTCTAGTGAGTGTCGATATTTGTTAAATAAGTTCTTGGCGCAGGAAAGCACCGAATATTGCGAGTCATACATGAAAGATTTAAGCACAAAAGTCGGAGCATTTCTGAAATTCTAGCCAAGGTGAAGCTGTGTGAGATTTACTTTTAAATTGGTGATGAAATTTTATTATGTTTAAATTAAAATGAATTACTAAAATACAATATGAGGCATCACATACATATGCAATTAATGTTGAATATTTAAAGCAGAAAATCAGAAAAAATAACAATAACAATAAAAAATCACAAAAATGTATTTGTCAAAAAAAAAAAAGAAAAAGAAAGAAAAACCAGACAACAAATATTTTTAAATTTGTATTAAATTATTGCATACGTATTTACATACATATGTACATACGTACACGTTTGTGTACAAATGTCGACATGAACATTTGGCATGTACATTTGGGCCCGCTTACATTCTCCATATAGCCGCATTTATTTACGGTTATGTTGAATTTTCAAATTGAAAAATATTTCTTTTGTTTTAACCGAAACAATTGCGAAAAATATTTATTTTCACCTTTTGCCACCGTTGAGCAAGAGCGGACGACGGCTATAACAACAACAACAAGAACAACAATAACAACAACGTCAGCGATATAATAAACGTTGAAATTGCAAAACGCAAAGCGGGAGCAGACATTTCGAAACAAACCGAATCGAATTGAATTTTGGTCAGTGAACGACACAAACGGTTGGGCGGGCGACACAAGCGTTAAAACGACCGCCGCCGTAGAAAACGAACGTACGAACGAACGAACGAACGAACGAACGAACGAAAACCAGCAAAAGACAAGCAGACGCACGCGAACGAACCACCCTACTACGCCCCCTGCCCATTAAACAGATATGGAAGAGTTTCTTCTAAATCTCCGAATAGACCCGGACGTACTGTCAAAGCGTATAGCAGACCGGCAGACGACACTGTAAAGATTGGTTTTATTTTTTTAATGTGTACATTAGGTCTTCGTTGTGTTCATGCGTTATTCTGCCAGTTTAGGTTCATAACCCGGTCTAGGTCAAAATTCAATTAAAAAGAAAGAAAAGTAATCCAGAAGTCCATTTGGATTTTTAAAAAAGTGTAAGCAATTCGAATTTGTCCATAGTTAAAAAAAAATTATTTTAAAAAGAGAAAAAAACAAGGATTAAAGCAGGTAAGAAAGTTGTACCTGCTTTTAGTCCTTGAGCAGAATTATTTGTATACTTTTATGAACTGCACATATTAATTTATTTTGTTAAGGTCTTCAATTTAATAATCAAGTACAGGTACTCGCACAATAATTATGATTGAATAGGGATGTAAGTTCATCTGGCTTGAAGTAGATATATTATTTTCTTTAAGAATTTTTGCTATAAAAGAGCAAGATTTGTTTAGAACGGTATCAGTTCTGCATCAGCATTAAATTGTTCAAGCACAACATTTCCTGGAGACTATTTCTACGGTACCGTTCCCGAAATCCTGTACCCGCCATTTAGATTCGCATCAACTGCTGCATTTGTTGCGCTGTTTCCGTTTTTTCTCGAAAACTATCGAATAAAAATATTTCAACTCTTTAAAATAAACCATGCCAAAAGTACGTAGAAGCCGCAAATCAACACCAGAAGGTTGGGAGCTGATTGAACCAACGCTTGAGGAATTGGAACAGAAAATGCGTGAAGCCGAAACGGAGCCGCATGAAGGCAAACGGATCACTGAATCGCTGTGGCCGATCTTCAAGATACACCATCAAAGGACGCGCTACATATATGACTTGTTTCATCGGCGCAAGGCAATATCGCGTGAACTCTACGACTATTGCCTAAAGGAGAGGATTGCCGATGGCAATTTAATCGCCAAATGGAAGAAGTCGGGCTATGAGAATTTATGCTGCCTGCGCTGCATACAAACGCGCGATACAAATTTCGGCACAAATTGCATATGTCGCGTGCCCAAGGCCAAGCGAGAACAGGGCCACATTGTGGAGTGCGTCCACTGCGGATGTCGTGGTTGTTAGTCGGATGCGGTCAACTGCAGCCAGAATTGAACGATCTATTTGCATGCCTCAATGGCGTAAAATTCATCTTTTTTAACTTAGACCTAGTTAATAGTATTTAGCATTTAGCGTAAATTGCAGTTTAAATAACTTGAATATAATTTTAAATAAATTTTGATAATATCTCAAAGATAAATAAAAACCAAAATTGTTTAATCAATTCAGAAAAATTTTACCAGAGTATATTTATTTATGAATATATTTTAGGGAGCTTGTTAAAAACTCTTGCAGTACACTTTGCTAAACCTGCCGGCATTACTTTAGGTGGACCGGAAGTTGAAAGTAACTTTTAAGGGAAACGTCTTTGGCATTAGGAACCATTACAAAAAAGACAAAAAAAAGTATATAAAAAATCGCAAATTTACAATTTTTTCTCGCAGTGCAATGAGTCAAGTGTGGCAGCAAGCAGGCAATACAAAAGATAGACAACCAATAGACCAACAGACGGATAAACGGACAGATAGACCGATAGACCGGCAAAGCAATAATTCTCAAACGTATAAAATAAATAAACACAATACAAGATACGAAATGAAACGAAACGAAAGGCAAGGCAAGGCGACGAGTGAGGCAGGCAGGCAGGGCGCCGGGGGAAAATACTCACTTGAATTCTATATGGGGACGTACTAACGACCGACGCAGTCAATACAAAATACAAAAACAACACGAAAACAAAAACAAAAGAAGAAAATCAATCGATACGAATTATCGAAAAACGTTCGCAATTTTCCAATTTTTACCCCCAACAACATCACAATTAGTTCGCGGTTCGACGACGGTGCAGGCCAAAAGCAGACCAGGCTAGAAGCGAACCGAACAGACCACACAACAATCACACCATCCGCCCAATTTGGTTGAGATTTTTTTCCAAAAAAAAAATTAAACTGTCAATTAAAATTTTGATTAACAAGTGCCGAGAAGTATCTTAAAGATACTAAAATAAGAATTTAATAAATTCAGTAGTTAAAAATGAAAGTAAACTAAGTAAGAAAAAAAATCTTAATGACCAACAAGTGAAAAGTGCCAACAAGTTAAGTGAAGAAGAAAAAAAATGAAATTGTATATGTATACAATTGAATAGCGAATGTTAACAGCTGAAAAAGTGTCCACACACGCTAAGCTGACAATTTTCGTTTAGCCAAAGAAGAAATCATCAGCATATTGAGTGAATAGTTTCGTGGAGTGTCGGTCGCACTACGTCAAAATGTCATATCGAGCGCATTGAATGTGCGATTTGCTGCAGCTGTGATAATGTCTGTGTGTGTGTGACGTGTCAGCAGATAATGTCATGCATTGGCTCGATGGCATTTCCTTAGATGATGACAATTTAATTAGTGGACGCGCCAGCGGCGGCAGTAACGACGGCGAACACAGCGACAGCAATCAGAGTAAATCGGTGTCAAAAGCAAGTAGGTTACACATACTCGCAAGTCGTATGCAGACATTCACACTTTTACATGTCGAGACGAGACACACACATATGCGAAATGTCGAAAGGCCCAGCAAACGAAAAACGAACTAAAGAAAAATTTACTTTGATTTAGATGAATCGGAAATGAGTGAATTTTCTTTTAAAATTTCGAGCATATAAATTGAAAACTGATTTTTAAAACTAAATTATTAATAAATTAAAAACTCTGATTTTAAAAGAAAAAAGTTCAATTCTTGTTGAGACATTTTTAAGCTTATAAAAAGCTTATAAAAAAATCTTTTTCCGAAAATCCTTCAAGCACTTTTTGTCATACTAAAATATCAGTTAACAATAAATAAACTCGTCGTACTTTTGTTTGCTGGGTTGCGGCTTTAAAGTAAGCGCATACACTCAGAGAAATTTAATACGATTTCACAAAGCCTGGAAACTTTAAAGTTCAGAATAATTATTTCACTCATTACATTTAAATTAAAAAAGGTACTTCAACAATCTTCACCGATAGTTTTACTTAACTTGCAGAGCAAATTTAAAATTTTTACTTGTCTGTAGTACTTTCCGAGTTATAGCCTCAAATAACAATATTGGTATCATATGAAAGATGTGAATTTTGTGCTACATTTTTTTATAACCACGCGCAAGCCTAGAATCGAACAAACTGATTATGTTATTCCATATGTAATATGACAATAAATATATATATACAATATATAAATATCATCGAATTCCGGGTCAAATATCGATGAATGTCCGTCCGTCAGGTTGTCCCCACCCACACAAACTACTGCGATCGAGTAAAACTAACGCTCATTTATAATATATAAAGAAAGCTAAATTTTTTATATCTTCTAAATGACGAAACGATTGAAATAAAGGCTTCAGCAAAGTCGAAGATAATCTCTTACAAGTTTTTAAACTTTCTAACTCTATTTTTCATACAATACCATAATTGTACTTCAAGGATCAACAGCAATGCCAGTAGTTTTCGAAGGTATACAAACAGACAAAAATGTCTCACCTATTTTTCTCTAAAATCTCTAAAAGAAATGCCTAAGCGAGACGCCAATATTTTAAAGATTTAACTGAACCTGAGCAACGCTACCGGTTAAGTTACAGGTAACATAAAAGACACATTTCTCGTAGGGAGACTATAACTCGAAAAGTAATGGCGGTCAAAATGTATTCTTATCTTTTGTTGGGCGTTATGTGAATTCAGTTTATAAATTTGAAGAAGTTGGAGTTGATTGTTTTAGGAATACCTTTAATATGTCGATTTTGTATGAACTTTTTGTCAAACTAAACAATAAACCAAATAAGAGTTTTAAACTTTGCTTTAACGTATTCTTTTAATGCTTAAATATGAAGACTCTATTTCTCTTTATAAACGAAAATTCTTAAAATATTAAATCTATTGATTGAATTTTTCCTGATTGTATGCATTTATTTTGAAACCATTCATTTCTGATTAACATTTTTAACTAAATTTCAAATCAAACTAAAATCAAATTATTCATCAAAAATTGAAATAAAATTTTTTATAAATTCATTGTTCATAAAATTCAAAATCTTTTCCCCTACAACACATCCAAAAAATATTAAGTTTTGCCATCAGTTATGAATAAAAAATGAAAATTGTTTTTCCCAAGAGCGTGTTGAATGGATTTATTAGATCCATTTCGAATTTACTCGCAAATCGAAATCCATTTAAATTCGAATAAAATCAAATTAAAATCAAATTGAATGTGATTTAATTTTTTTACTTTGATAAATTATGAGAATTTCAATTACGCCACAGTACTTGAAACAATTTTGACCACATAAACAACAACAACAACATATGCTTTTAGTGAGCCAACAAAGTAAACCGAAACTTTGTTGGCCCATAAATATTCTATTCACATTTTCGATGCTGATGTTTAGTTAGACTTTTACTTTAACAAAAACGAAAATGAATTGTAAATTTAAAATAAACTTAAATACACGAAATCATTTAAAACAAAACTTAAACAAATTTTTCCTACATATAAAAATTTTCTAGAACAAAATTTTCCTAATTAGAAAATTGTATCAATCACCGACCAACCATATTACGATTGATTGGTTATTCGTTAACGATTCTTAAATGAATTCGAATATCGATATCGTTGTAGAATTGCTAGCGAAGAATAGCTTTTATGATAAGTAAATGAGTCAGCTCGTAAAATGAGTTTCTTAAACAAATTCGCAAATGATATCGTTTGTGAACATTTACTTACGTATCGAAAAAGCGTTTGCTATTCAATTCTAAAATAAATTCACAAATTTAATCGTTGTCTAATCGCTAACAAATATTCACAAACGAATCGTAAAAGGCTCTGATTTACTATAAAAAAATAGTTGGCTTATTAATTTATCGATTGCTTTAACGATACGTTAACGAGCGTGAATTTCCTTCCGACCGCGATATCATTAGCGATTCGTAAGCGTGTATCGTTTTTGAATATAATGCGATAATGCTAATGAAATTGTTTTCGAATGGTTTGTCGAGATATAATTTTATTCAAATTCCATGATGAAGAATTCATTTTGAATTGTTGTTTTGACGAATTATTGTTTTGACGAAATATCATATTAATTTTGTAGACATCAAAAATGTTGTTCATAGTTTACAAAATAACGAAACTTTCCACACAAAATTAAATTTGTTTTTGTATAAACTATTTATGCTCATAATTTATTTACGAAATTATGTCCAAACAGCAAAACAGGAAGAAGCGGCAATAACTTGAAAATTTTATGTTTGTATTAATGTATGTATGTTTTCCTTTATACTGACTGTGGACTCATGTGTTTTCTTTTCTCAATTGTTTTCGATTGGCCTTTCGTCAATGAATTATAATATTTCCAAAAATTATGATTCACGGCATTCGCAAACGACACACGAGATTTTCAAAAAATCGTTTTATGGATTCGCGTGTTTCGGTTGTTATTATTTTTCCTTAATTTTTCCTCTTTTTTTCTTTTGTTATTTTGCTTTAATTCTGATTTAAACAAAATGTTCACAAATGGAGCAACAAATAAATATAAACAATTTTGAATTTCTTTGGAAAGCGCTCGCATAGGTATTATGTTTGGTTTTATGCGTGTGGATGTTTGGCCCCAGGGTATGCTGCCAGGCGGCACTCGCAGTGGGCAGGGATTTTAACTCAGCTGATATTTGTATCGCGTATGTTTGTTTATTTTTAATTTTTATGCATTTTAAAAAGCAGCAGCTGTCACACGTCAAGAATTTATTGATGGATTTACTCGTCGAAATGGATGAATTTCCAACACTCCACTTAAAACAAGAGAACACAAAAATCTCTTAGAATAGCGCTTGCATCTTTTTTTTTTGGCTTAATACACTTAAACATATCTACAATTCGTATGAATCTTTGTCGCTATATTTCGTTTCGTCTGCGGTCACAAAGGTGCACAAACATTGGCTCGTATTCTCAAAAAGCCATCATCGAATTTAAAACGTGACACATTAAAAATAAATAAATTATAAATTATGCCCGATGTTATTTTAGCTCGAGCGTGGTGCTTTATTCTACCTACACTGTGAACTTTTTTTGTGTGGATAAATCAAACGAAAATTTTAGTAATACTGAGAGTAATAAAGTATGATAACATTCTAACACTGAAAGTGATTTTCTGAAGTTTTAAATTTATTTTCTGTTCTTAAAAGTAACACTTCCATTTACATATACTGAATTTTGAAAATAAATCTCTAACAGTTTGTTTGTCAAAAGTGAATTTTCTAATGAGCAGATAAAAATCGAAGTTTTGTAGTTAAAAAAAAAAAACTACTAAATTATGTCACTGTCATTACATTTTTTAATATATCGAAAAGCCGACTTTACCTGCTCCTAACAGCTGAAAATGTTCTTTGCACTTGCCCAGCGGTGGCAAGACGCAGATTGGACTACTTAGGCTACGGAATTCTAGTTTTAAATCACATAATAAAAATTAAGCCCACAACAATTATGAGAGTTATAAATAGTCTAGAATTATGTTTGTAGGTCAACGAGGCTGCACAATAGATCGTTCAGGTCGCAGTTCTTATATAGCCTTTATTAATATTAATAATAAATCGAAAAATATGTTATTTTATAAAAAAAATTAACGAGAACTTTGACAGGAATTTACGATCTTAAGTATTATTGAAAGGATTTGCCGGGTCCATTTCATCGATCGTTATCGCAATCTAGCTACGAAAAGAATAACAAATTTAAAAAAATTAACCCACTAGCCTTATAGCCAGATCGCGTATAAAATTAAGTACCTCTGTGTGGGCATTGCTAAGGAATGCAAACGCTACATATAGCGAAACATCGATGCTTCAATATTTTATCGCCAATATCGGTATTATAATAACGATGTTTTACAAAACTATCTAACAAAGCTTTCGATTGTATTTAATCCGTTGTATCAATATTTCAATTTGAATACAATTTTCTTAAAACGCATTTTTCGGTTACTTTGAGCAATTAGAAAATTAAAAAAACTTCATTAACGATAGTTTGTTGGTGATAACTTTTACAAAAATATGTAAAATGTTTTTTTTAATTCTAAATGACTGCCAAATGTCATATCATAGTTAATGTCGCATCATTTCGTATTAGTGAAAAAAGCCTATATTCTTGTATCTGTAGTTTTTTGTTCGATATATCAAACAAATGAAGACATTTTTCATAAATATCGTTACTAGAAATATCGTTTTTTTTTTTTTAATTTTGCATTCCTAGATATGTTATTGATTAGGTCCACACTAATTTGTCTTCCAAAATATCCATTCTCCTGCTCACCAAAGCCGAACATTCACAAACAGTTTCGCCCTTAAAGCAAAAAGTATTTAAAAACTACATTTTTACAGTGTATTTCCAATTTGCTTATAAAGGGTTGAATCAATTTATTGCAGCTATCACCCAATTTAAATGATTCTTATTTTTTAAACTTATTTTATATCTTTTTGTTTTTGTCATTTAAATTTTGATTCATCAATAAAGTAACTTCTCACTCAATTAATTCAATGATTTAACTCTTCATCCAAACGAAAACATTTTAAGAAATAAATTTATGAGATGTCAAACTCTAAACGATCCAGCCTAATACACGAGTACATGCCAACCGAAAGATATTTTCAAAACGCATAATTTTTTAATTGTTCTAAAAAATATTCCGAGTGAAAATTTTCCAAATACAAAAAAAAAAAAGAAAACTGTGCACAAAGTTTACCATGCCACGCAGTTACCCCATAAAAATACCGCCACAAAAAAACAACAACAACAAAAGCGAAAACGATTTGCAGCCGGTAAACGCACACTAATAGCAACTCACAAATACACATAGAAAGACACACACACAGACCGCACATACACATTTAAATTTGCGCACCTAATTCTAGTACAATTTTCGGTGCTGCGCGTTTTCTTTTCATTTTTTCTCATCTTGTTTTTGTTGTTGTTGTGCGTATATTGCGTTAATTTTTTGAATTTGTTTTTTATATTCGGTTTATTTGCTTGCTTGTTTCGCGCTTCTTCTAATATTAATGTTGACTTTTCTGGAGCACAAAAAAAAAACAAGCAAGCAGCTACAAACAAGTGGGAAGAAGATATTGCCGCTTTGTTGGGGCTAAACAGCCTCGGACAGATTTATTTACGTATCTCCGAGATGCATTCTGTAAAACGACAAACAGAAAAATAAAGATATGTTTAGAAAAAAAATCAGTTTACATAAATATTTAAGACGGAAAAGCGCCAACGTCTTAGTTCGGTTTAGTTCAGTTCAGTTCGGTTCAGTGGGGCAAATGCGTTGCGTGAGCGCGTGTGGCGCTGCAGTTGCTCGACGCGTGCGTTCTCGTTTAGTTGTGCGCGTGTGTTGTGTTGTTTTTCTTTTTCGTACTTCTCCTATTTTAAATTCTATTTAAGTTCATTGTGTGAAGAATATTTGCTTTGTAAAATAATTAATATTAACAATTTACATTCCATTACTTGGACACAAGCTGGGCACAGGCACTCTGCTGCTGACAGCTCAATTAGTTGAGGTTTCGACTTTTGCCTATTTCAAACGAAGAGAGAAGAAAATAAAGATCAAAGCCATACAAAAAAAAAAAAAAAAAAGAAGAAGAAAAGTATACATTGTCATTTGCACAAATCTCCTTATGAGCCATTTTTACGATTCGGAGTAAGTTTAAAAATATCGCCGGCATGTATCTATGTCCATATGTAATTGCACAAAATTGTAGTCAGTGAAGTTTTATGTATTTGAATTTGTTGCTGTTGTCAACAGATTTGTAACAAATAGAAGTATCTTTCATACAAATATGTATGCATAACATTTGAAAATAAGTTTTTTAATTTTACAAACAATTTTAAAATGAAATGAAGAGTACATTTAAATTTTATTTATGAGAGGAAATTCATTTCCTCATATTATTCAATCGGTTTTCCTTATAACAATTAAATTTTACAAGTTATAAAAGTATTTTATTATTTTTAATAAGTGATCGGGTTTTTTCTGTTGTGTTGAAACAAAGTAGATTCATTTAAACGAAATATGTTAAAGGCAAAAGGGATTTAATTTAAAATAAATGAGCTTCATCAAAGCAGTTTAAACTTGTTCTAAAGAAACTTGCAGGCTGCCTAATAACCTTTACTATGACACCACATTTGTCAAGATACAAAAACTATTTCTGAAGTCATTTACTGTATCCACATAGAGAAGAACTGATCTTATGAGATTCCTAAAAGGATTAGATCTCGTAAATTATTCATATTAATTATATATAAGAGGATTTCTCTTAACGCGAAAATGCCTGGAAAAACTCAAAAGTTATCGAAACTGGATAAAGTCCTATAAGCAATTTACAACTTACAGTAGATAGCACTAATTCAGAAATCACCTTAGTTTGTTAGTTAGTTAGTTAGTTAGTTAGTTAGTTAGTTAGGAATTGCGTCTCTTGATAAGAGGCCCACTTAGGCTTGGAGCCCTTTGTGATGCGGTATACGAGTTATAACGCTAACTGAACCATCCTGTACTGTTTATAAACTAAAGAATATTAATTATATTCGATATGGATATATTTACTAGGCCTACAAAGAAGTGCTTCTCCAGATGTATATATAGTTTTTTTAGCCAAAGCGGGGAATGTACAGAGAAAATGCGTTATAGTTTATTCCTCCTCCTCATCTCTATAGCTTCTACAGAAGCCATTTAAGAAGATTCCTGGTCTTCTTGCATGTGATAAAGTGTCCTGTTAGAACGCCTCTTATGGTGCTAATTTGAGACCTACTTAGAGAGATAAGATCGATTGAGCGTTTTTGATTTAATTAAATCTGTAATCAATATAGAGAAGATTAGACTTACTCAGTTTAGGAATTTGATCAAAATAAAATACGTACATCCATGTTTTTTTTGCAATTAAAAAAGTTTTCAATCTTAAGTTTATAATCCATAAGTACTTTCCAAAATGTTGGGAAATGAATAATATATTGTTGTAGTATTAGTTTTGTTAAGTAAATTTAATAGAATTGCTTCAAAGTTAAATTGTTATAAAATTTCGCAATGGCTGTGGGGCTTTTAATTAGCAAATACCCTGGAAAATTCAATGCTAAAGAGTGTCTGTCTGCGTTTTGTGTCGATGTCGTGTCTTGTGTGTGTGTGTTTATGCAACATTATATCTTTTAGCGATTTTGCATAATTTGAGCATGTAACACATGTTTCAGCATATTATGAAGGAAGAAGGATAACAATGTGTACTTGTCGCTTTAGTCGATAAATCAATTGCTCGTGTGCAGATAACGTCCTTTACTTAGGCGCAGGCATGTCTGATTAAAAGCGGAAACTGTATACTTACATCAGTATGTATGTACTATATGTATGTGGCTGTCTATGTATGTATGTACGTATATATGTGTGTGATTGTGTGTGTATATTTTATGTCTGAGCGTGTGTGTTTGTATCTGAAAAAGTCATTGAACATCAAGGATTTATGTGTGTCGTTTGTATGTTAGTCTTCAAAACCAAACAGAAATGCAGGCTTAAAAGTTTAGTTGGAAAATTCGGCTAGAAGAAAAAGTATATAATATGTAAATATTATATATAAGGTGATCAAACTGATATATATCATATAAGCATATACATAATACATTTTCCTTTCCAAGCACAATCCCAGAAGTCATACTCTAAAAATATTGTAATCCTTCAGATTTTTAAAGCTTATAAAAAATATATATAAACCATTTTCAAGACTATGCTGCAACCTTTCATATGATACCTCACTTGATGAAATCGAAAATGTTTCCTTTCCATTTTGAAATATTTTTTGTTCTAATGGATTAAATATGTGAGAAATTTATATTCTTTATACGAAAATTAAAATCCAAAAAATTTCCTTGTAAATAGAAAAAAGTGAAATTGAAAAAGTTTCACAGTTACAAAAACAATAAAAACAAATCATTCTGAATGGCAAAACATAATATTTTTAAAAATTATCCCAGTATAAACAAAAATAACCGATCGAAGCTCTAAAAAAATAAACACACAATAAAATTGTATAAACAAAATGTTTTTCTTTTTTTTTTCTTTTTTTTTCCTTTTGTGTTTGTTTGTTTCTTTTTCTTTCTACAATTCTCTTTTGTTGTTGTCGTTGTGCTGCCTTAACTTCTCTTTTTGTGTTTTTTGTTGTTTTAATGATTATTATTTCTTTTGTTGTTTTCTTTCTTTTTTTCTGTTGTTGGTTTTATTTTCATATACATATATTTGTATGGGGAACTAACGCACGACTATGCTACGAGAACGAAGACGGCATGCCCACTATAAACTAAATGGCAGGTAAATTCAAACACCATCAAATATGTTTATTTAGTTATACACACATACCTATACACTATAGAAACAATTGTACACGTGTCGATAATTATAGCAACAAATTTAGAAAATGTTTCTTAAACCAATTCAATGTTGGCTTTTGTGGTTAGAATTGAATTTGCACTTGCAGCGTAGAAAAAGTCGGTTTAAAATTAGCCGCGCAAATTTGTTCAATGTGTATGTGAATTCATATTTTCATATTTTCAATGTGTTTGTGAATTTGATAGAAAGAAGCCGATTTTGCATTTAATGAGCTGTTTAATTTAAGTTTTTTTTTCTCTCGATTTAATCGAAAGCGCAACCATCATAATTCTTCGATATTATTTTGAGTTTTGGCATCGACTGACGTCAGTGAAAAATCGAAAATGTTTACATGCTAACTCAATGGTATAAATATCTAAATTTGTTTTGATGATTTGTTTTCCTTCCGAAATTATTTAAATTATTACATTTGCCGTTTCACTTTCGAAATGTTCCCGTATAAGTCGATTTTCTCTTATACATTTTGAAAATTCAAAGATCTGCTCAGCAGAATAAAGAGAGGACATTTTTGTATGTTTACTTTGTGTATAAGAGAATTTTTTGCCCAATTAGTGTTTGGAATATATAGATTATTATTATACCGGGTACTCATTGTAACGATATTTATTTCAAATGCTGATGTTAAAACAAAATAAAATTAGATTTAAGTATCTAAACTTCAGAGAGTTTGCTTGTTTATTATATAAGTTAGTGTCAAAATGACAGCTAGGAATTCTAGTCTAGCAGTTAGTGATTACTTTGAAGTCAATCTTTGTTCTTAGAAGAACAGAATAGATTTTTCTTTGATTTTCACATTTTTTCCCATTTTTCTCCATATTAATCTGTGTTAAAATGAAAATCAAAATGTTGGGTTCAAGCATATTTTTATATACCGGTTTTTTTCAATACATTAGAGTACATGATATGTAACAATTAACGAGAATTAAGATATATCTTTTAGTTACAATAGACAAGTTTTGTGCTTTATTTAATTATTTTGTAAATATGCTTATTAGGAAAAGTCGGTAATACTCATACATACCGACATATGTAGGAATAAAGTTGTAAAAATCTGAAGAATTAAATTAGAAAATAGAACTATATATATGATTTTTAAATGTTAATTTAATATGAATTGTAATGTAATGTCAATTTATCATGATATATTGTTAAATTGACAATTTTTAATGTCAATTTAATATGATGCAGTGTTAAATTAATGTTAATTTTACATTAATTATAATTAATTCATTATATTTAATGTTAATTTAACATTAATTATAATGAAGTGTAAATTTTACATGATATAGCTCTCAACTTTCATTTTTTAATGTCATTTTAATATGATGCAGTGTTAAATTAATGTTAATTTTACATGTTATTTTGTTAAATATACACTTATTAAGGTTTAATTTTTAATTTAAAAAAAATTAACACTACAGTAGTGTTAAAATTAACATTATGTCCTATTGACCCAATATTTTCTATTACTAAATAATAACAGAATATTTCACAATTTTGATATGACATCTGAATAAAATATAAAACACACATAAAATTACATTTGCATTGATAAAAATTAACCTAAAAAATGTTAACTATAGCCTTTACCACGTGCAAGTTCGTTCAAGGGATATATTGAATTTGGTCTTTTATTTGTTAGGTCCAGAATGAGGCATGGTAGGTTTGATTATATATATGTACATATGTTATATACAAATATAAAAGATCAGCATTGAATTCGGGGTCCATTTAGCGATATCCGACCGTCTGTCCAACCATTTTTCTGTCCTTCCGACTGTTTGTCTGTCCGTCCGTATGTCCGTTCGTCTGTCCGTCCGTCTGTCCGTTAGTCTGTCTTTCCATATGTCCGTCCCAGCGATTACAATCGTATTTTAATAGATATAGAGATGAAATTTGGTTTGTGAGCCTATATTCTCTAAGCGAAGGTTAAGTTCTAAAATGTTACCTTACAACCACTTTTATGTTATTTTACAAAATACTTTTTTATGTGTGTATGTTAAGTAATAATATATAGATATTATATAAAACTAATTAAATTAAAAGATTAACTTAATTTTCTGACCAAATTATTTTTGGAACTATTCCATAAAATAATCTTGTTCGACTAAATTGTGTAAGAAACTATTAATACCAAGAAATCTTGCAAATATAATACATAGCTGGATATATAGTTGTTTTTGTTATTGTAAACAATATATATATATATATAAAAAACTATTAAGAAATTATTTTACTATAAATATTACAGTTTTTTAGTATCTAGTTCATATTCGACTTTGTCTGAGTTAGTGTAGACAAACCAAAGGATACAATAACATCTCTTCATTGCAAATGCTAATCCCTTTTCCATTACTGCTACCGACTATTTTAGGCGGTTATTTTTTAAGTTAAAAGCACCGCTTATGTGAAAATAATTAATTATTTCAAAAATCAAGTAAACTTTCTAATTTATTCGAGTGACTGAAATAACAAAAAAGTATTCGCTAGCACAATCGATTTAATTCCTCCGCGACAAAATATTTGCAAAACTTTAATCCATTCTTGACAGCGGCAACAATTAATTTGGAAAATTGGCAAGCAAACGGCCAAAACAAACGCCAAAGAAAAGCGAAATTAAAAAGACAAAAACAAAATTTTATAGCACACTTAAATGAAACAACAGCAACGAAAAAAACCGAAACAAAAGATTTAACTTCACATGTCAAATTTATGTCAAAATAAACAATAAATTCGTGTTAGCGGCGCTCAGTGACAGCGCGATTACTTTCGGCGCAATAATTTGCCCATGAAATTCTGCAATTTATATATTTTCTTTCATTGCTTTGTTGTTGTTGTTGTTATTTTTTTATGTTATTTTGTAGCTTTTATTGTTTTGCATTCAATCTGAGTAAGCATTTTTATTTTGTTTTTCATTTTATGATTTTCACGCTTGTCGCTGAATTTGTTGTTAATTTTTGTTATAAAAAAAAATTTGTATTTCAACTTAATTGCTAAATTTTTGCGCTGTCAGAATTTGTTAATAACATTGTTGTTTTTGTTATTATTTTTGTTGTTGTTGGCGCTTTAATATTTAAACAGTCCGTTCTGGCCATTGGACGCGGCAAGCGTCAAGCGGCGACGGCCATTGCCAGACCAGCAGCGCCATGACATATTTCATTTATTTTTAATTTTGGAGTGCAGCGCGTTTTGCGAGAGAACACTTTTTCGTACATACATACATATGTATATACGAGTATAGATGAAAGATTTCGACGTCGTCGGTAGCTATGGTCAATAGACGCAGGGATTGCCAACGAAGATATCAGCAAAACTGCTTAAAAGTTGATTCAAAATGCTATCAAACTTGACGAATCAAAGAAAAAATAATCTTAAGTAGAAACGAGTTCTCATATTCATTGAATGGTAGTTATATACAAAATTTGCAAAGATCTCAAACCCTTTAAAGAATTTATACCAAAAATGTATAGGAATCATAAATTTTTGGTATTAAAATGCCTAGGGGAAGTTGCCGGTGGAACTTCGGAATTGACGACTCTATGGGTACAAATTAGAAAATTTCGACGTGTTTGTTTAATAGGTTCATGATTCATCGACTTTGTTGAATTTGTATACAGCTTGTCCCATCGATCTAGTTTTATATATAGTATAGATTCTATACTCAGACTGGCTGAAGAGGAGAGCTGCAAATCAATATACTTACTTGTATATGTACATCACAATGCATAAGGAGATCGATTTTGGAGGACAAATATAAATTTTTAAGAGTAGTTTAAAATTAACTAAACCAGGCTTAAAGTAGAAAGTTGAGTCTATACTATAATGGCCCAACAAAATATTATGAACTATTATTTGTTTTGGAACCAAATTTTCATTCATCAACATTTTCAAAGCATCTTATATGTATATAATTTGAATGTCAGAAGAGAAAGGACCTCCAAGTTTTGCTCATAACTAAATTAAAAATTTTACCTTTCTAATTCTACACAATTTTCAAGAAAACTTAAATTTGATAACTTTAGACATAATAATCTCAAGTGTTCATTTAACACATTCAAGGTTTCTCGGCATTTTCAAGCTTTTTTGTAATATAAGGGCCCTTAAAGATACAAATGCAATAATTTTAATTGAAAAACAGATTTTCCCAATAATTGTTTAACAGAATATGAATGTTATATTCCACTAATTTAACCCATCTTATGTACTTATATATGAGTAGTAACTACAGTACATAAATATAAATAATAAAAAGTTTCTTATTTGAAAAATCATATCTTGACTTCCTTAATTGGATTTCTAACCGAAATAATGTATACAAATGAGTTTAATAATATACAAAGAAAATACCTTGATTTCATTTTTTTAAATTTTATCCAAACCCTTTATTAACATATTCAAAAAATATTGTATGTATTCGTTTGCAATTAAAAAACGTTTGAGCTTCACTGCTTCTCCTGCCAATCTTTCAAAATTTACTCGCATATACATATGAATGTATAGTATTGGGTACATTGGCGTTCATTTTCGTTTAAAATATTCGCCAAAGCGAAATCTTTTGTTAATTTAGCTTGGCGCTGAGTCCATTGAAAATGATGATTTGTTGTTTTTGTTGTACTCATACATACATACATACATATGTATGTATGTTCAAATGTGCTGTTCGTTTTCGTTGTTTCTTTTCTTAAGACTTTAATATGAAAATCCAACAACTAAACCATATGTTTTTTTTTAAATTTTATATATCATATGGCAACGAATGCCGAAATTTGCCCAATGTTGTTGTTGTTGTTGGATTTTGGTCAAAACTGATCTCGCACAACTGTCAGTTTTCATACGAGATATTGTCAGTTCGCGTATCTGTAGGATATACAAAATATTCGAACGGGACGCAGCTTTATATTGATTTTAGACGCCGTGACAATAATATTGAAAATATATTTTCGCGCGTTTCGGCGGCGGCGTGTGTGAATTTTCGGGCGGAAAATGTAAAATCTTACAGCAAGCGAATTTGTGGAAGTCAAATGTTTATTGAAGTTTTGTGAAAAAACCAAATAAATTCTGCTTAAAAAATAGTTGAAAAAATACATAATGAGTAAAAAATTAATATAAAAAATTGATCTTACAAATGTGCTTAAATATGTTACATTCAGTGTCAAATCATTTAAATTAGAGATATATATATATAACATATATATAGAATTGAGAATTTGTTTCGCTTCCACGTGAAACTCCAATGAAAGGTGCAAAAAATACACGTCAGCAATATGGAAATTCTGAGCGGAAAAGCGGCAAACGTTCCGAGAAAGCAGCAAAGTATGCCATTATAATGAAAAACGAAAATTAAAAAACTCATATGAACAAATATTTGTTTATGAAAATGAAGAAAATTATGATATAATGTGCTTTCGAATATATTTGATAAATTGTATAAGTATTATTTGAACAACATCCCGTTCACTTTTATAAGTTTACGTTTGAAGTGTATGTGAAATGTGGTTCGAAATATATTTATAAATCTTATATTTATCCCTTGATGAAACAGCGAAGGGAATAGTGAACTGTATTGGCGAAATGGTCCATTGAATTTTATCAAGTTGTTGGAAACAATTTAACCAAAAAAATAAATTGTTGTTAAGATACAAGTGCGAGTATATTATTTAATGTAGATGAGCTCTATACATCACAAATATCTAATATATAAAGATGATGAAAAAATTTTGTATTTGTATATACATAGACAGTCAAAAGCAATAGTCAAAAGGAAAACTGAATACATACATCAATAAGTACATGAAGGAAAATATTTTTATAATTATGTATGGTATATGAAACAAATTTAAGGTAGATCTTGATTTTACTAAAATCTAGTTATTGTTTGACGACTTAAGTTTCATACTTTGACTTTCTGAACAAAACTTTACTGAAGTCCAACTTTGTTGGCTATCGTATAATAAAAAGATTCCTAATTCAAAATTCCGTTAAGCAGAGAAGAGGACTTTACAGCAATAATCGTGCAAACGGATCACTTTCTGGTTGAGCATGATGCCTTCAGGATAAGATTAGTGCTATATAATTTGCTATGAACCAGGTTAAGAACACTGAAGCATCGACTATATCAAATGAGGAATTCTCCAGATAGGAAGACTTCTTTAAGATCTCAATAAGATATTTAAAAAAAAATCTTCACAAAATTCAACAATTTTTCTAAAAACTGAGACCTCTTTGATGGCCCAAAATTATAGAAACGAGGTCAACACAATTCTCAAATGAGTGATAAATTGTAATATCGCTATAGGTCTAAAGTGACGGTCCTTTTTGAACCGGAATCTGTAATCGAGTTTAACACTCTTCTCATATGAGTAAGCGGTATTGGCAACGCTATGGGCCTAAATTGATCCTTTGATCTTTTTTCAAAAAACCTAAACTGAGTAATTATATGTAAAGATAATTTGATATCCATTACATACTTATGATATATGTAAATGTGTAGCTCACAAAAAGAATGACAAAAAGAACAACAATTTACTTACAAAGTTTAATGCAGATTAATTTTCGTATTGAAGTTAGTAGCAAACAAATTGCTGGTTTAACACTTGTTGGTAAAAATTAAACAAATATTTTTTGAGTAAATATAATTGAAATAATATTTGCATTAAATAAAGTTTTTGTTCAAGCTAAACAATATGTAGTTGCTATAAGTATTGTGTACTTAAAACAAATTTATATACAAAACAAATGTTTGTGTCAAATATATTAGTTTACGAAAATATATATATACTTGTGTCAAACATTTATATATTCTCAAAAAAACATTTACTTACTTGTCAAGAGTAAATAATATTTGGAAAAAACGATCAAAATATACTTACATCAAACATTTCATATAAACACAAACATACACGGAGAAAAAAATGCTGCAATCTAAATTTAATTTGTGTCCAACATATTTTTTGACTCCCTTCAATTAAAATTGTGCTTGATACAAGTAAATTTACTTCTCAGGAGGGAAATTGTATTTCTTTAAGCGAAGTAAAAAATTCTTTACTTTACCTAAATAGTTATTAGTTTTTTATCCTGAGTACAAACTTTACTAAATCCAAATACAAAATTTCTATAGTGCAATATAAGTATTATTTGAGATAAACAAACATTTAGTTGTGACAAATTTATATTTAATTGTGTCGAATATCCTTCTGTTTGATATATATATAAGATAATTTTGGTTGAAATTAAGGAATGTACTAGATCCAATTACAATAGTTAGTATTAGCTGCAGTTTTATTTGAGTCAATAACATTTTTTTCTTTCTATTATTTTGATATTGAAACATTGATTGTAAACGAAATAACAACAACAAGAAAATTGTTCAATTGGTGTTGCTTTTTTCATTCGCCTGTCTTCAGCGAGTCTTGAGTTTTGAGTCTTGAGTCTTTGAATTCTCGTTTGTTTTTAAAACAAAGAAGCTTATAAAAGGATATGAAAACTCGAAGCTTCACCAAGCAAAAAGAACGCTGATGAGGAATAATGGCGTGTTACGAAACAGCGCTGTCCGATCTGGTAATTTGTTGTTGTTATTCAAAATTTATAAGACAGATTCAGCCCAATAAAATTCTTATTTATATGGACAAGCATGTCAAGTTTAACTTTTGTTATAATAATAATCATTAGAGTTTTTAATGTTGATGAGAAAAATAATAAATTTTACGAAATAGTTTAGATTGGAACATTTTCCTTTGTTGAAATATACTCAAAACTAAAACGTGAACTCATGCCTGTGCACAGCACTGTACATTTATATATACCAAAAATAATAAAACAGTTTTAAGGTACCTTTTGGTTATAAAATCGCTGCGAATAGCTATAAAACATTCACATTCACATTCATACATACATACATACATACATACATACATACATACATACATACATACATACATACATACATAAGAAACTTAATGTGTTGTTTCACTTATGGTAAAATATATAAAATAGATTCGATCGATTTATTCAAATACCTCGACCAAGTGTTACCAGCTTATTCCTATACTTTACGCTATGCTATCGCGTGGCATCATTAAAGTTTTTTATTATTATAATTTTTTTGTCGTTTTCATAAGCTTCACAGTGCCAGCGGCTTGTATATAAAAAAAAAAGAATTGAAATTTTTTCAAGGGCTTTAAAAATAGCGCAGCCTCTCGGCGTCGTTTTCCGAATACCACAAAAAATGTGTTTCATTCAATTTTCAAATCTTTTCTGCTCGTATGCCTCGAAGCGAATTCATCTTAAATATTAATTATTGTTTTTTATAGGTTTTCAATGCCGAGTGCCAAGCTTATGAAATAAATTAAAATTTCTTTTATAACATTTCAAGGATTCAAATGGAGAGCATATAAATATAATTTTCATATTCACTCGGCGAGTGTTAAGGTTGCCTTTAAGAATACGATTAGTATTTGGACTTTTGTTGTAGGCTTTCGCTGCTGTGCATTGTTGTTTTAAATCAATGGAAATCTTTAAGTACTTTTCAAGGATTTAATTGAACTTCATGCTGGCGGAATATATTTTATAATCATTTAACATACGCCAATCTGTCTAGTAAAGTCGATTTTTTTATTTTCATATAATTTTGTTTCGCTTTTCCTGTTGCTATTTAACTGTACACATACACATAAATACCGATATTTAAATATTTTCTATTTTTAAATGCATAAACAAAAAAAGGTGAGAAAAAATTATGTTTGAGAACAAGAAAAAAATAGAAAATAAACTAAGAAGAAAATTCAATATTTATCACTTGGTAGTACAGGTTGGCTTGTAGGGTGCTTTTGATTTCATTTAGATATGAGGCGTGTTATTCCAAAAGCCAATGAGTCCAAATTTTAACAAAATCGATTATTTTTGATTTCACTTAAATTTGAAAATTACAAAAAATGTTAAACAAAATTGATTTCTTTATATGTTAATTAAGTTAAGGATGGTCCCCCTCTGAATTTTGATTTCATTTGTTATTTAGAAGTTTCAAATAAAAAAAACAATAGTTAAAATTTTGAACTAAACTGATTTTTATATGTTAATTAAGCTAATAGGAATCTCCGCCTGCTTCTCAATTACATTTAGATATGAGCATGGTTGAATTATAAGGTTAGGAAACTAGAAATGAGCACGCAAATTGAGCGAACTCACCTCGATTTCTGCCTTATTTTTTTATTCTATTTTGAAGTTTGATATTTTGATTTTTAACAACAAACTACATTGTTGTTTTTGTTGACTTAATGTTTTTGTAGCAACTATGGCAACTGTGCAAAAAAAAATTGACAAAGAGAGAAGCAACGTCGAGGTGGATAGAGACAATATATATTCTCCAAACCTTTTATTTATTCTTTTACACCATGGAGATGAGAAATTTATATCAAATAAATTCAATATTTCACCAAATTTTTTTTGTTCATATGATAATAAAGTTAAGGAAAATCTCCGCCTGGTTTTCATTAAAATATGAGCAGTTTAAAATTGAAAGAAAATTCAGCTTTTGATATCTAAATTAGCTTAAGGGGAGTCTCCGCCTAACCCTTTATATATAACTCTAATTAACCTTCTTGGAGATAGAAAACATATATTAAATAGATAACCGTTTTATACTTAAACTTTATGCATTTTAAAAACAAAAATAAGATTATATATTTTCTTCCATTCCTCCTTATTGAAAAACTTACAATTTTCCAACCAGTCAATAATTCTCATACGAACAAGTATAACTCTTCTAACCGTCATGCCTCTCACAAACAAATTAATTATGCTATATAACTGAAACTGTAGACATATGTTTGTGACGAGTGTTCCAACATAAAAAACAACAAAAACCGTTAATCGAATGTACATTGCCCGCGATATTCGAAAAGGCAACTTACTATTTGAACAAACCTCGTGGACCCTCAACCTAAATTGTATTTAGTAGTGCATCTTTTGTCGCTAGTATATCCGAATTGTTGTTGTCAATGTTTAAGAATGACCTGAAGTAAAAAAAATATAATTAATAATATTCTATTTGTTTATAAAATTATACTCCCAGCTCATTTTATTATATCCAGTAGAATAAAATTGAACTTGTGGCTCCAAATACATTTTGGGAGTTACAGTAGAGTAGTATATAGTCACCCTGTAGACGTGTGTGCTTAAAATATATATATTTGTGTGGGTAACTATTTATATAAATTATGTTTTTAAACAAATTTTTGCCATCGCACTAAATGAAGCAGTTAATAGCGTAGACCATTTCTTAGCCGCTATTAGTTTGGATTTGGATTCAGAAAATTTCTAGCGTGAGTGGTTTAGTTCCAAGTTCTTTCGGTATGAAATAAAAAAAAACATATACACGAGTATATATATATATATACAATATATATATAAACTTTCAATTCCATGCGTTCTTATGTTATTTATTTACGTTTTTTGTTTTTGTTTAAAGTTTGTATGTTTATTTGCTTAAATACGTGTGCGTGATCTAAACTGCGTCTAAAGGCGAATTATAGAAATCGGCTAATTATTAGTATAAAGTATACAGCACACAAAAAACAAACAATACAACACACAAAACAAAAACAAAAAAACAGTAATCCTCCATGTAGGCCAAGTTGGCGTATTCAGTTTATCGACAAAATTCACTGGAACACGATTGATTTTTGCTTTCCTTAGAGTCGAAACAGAATTTTACTAGTTAAAGAAAATATTTTCCTTGTGGTACTTTATGGAAAATTAGTAAAGACAAACATTTTTGTAAACGAATTGGCCAGTAAAGAAAAATTATGTTGGTCAATAGTGGATATTTGGAATTTTTTAAAAATAAAAGGCAAAATTGTTCACTTTAATGTGTATTTTATAAATTGTTATTAACCTTAGCATGGTGTCGTAGATTGTTTATGTGTATTGGTATTGTTGTTTTAATATGCGTTTGTTGAATTTTATAGATTGGATCGGAAGTCATCACGTGGCATGATCTATGAAAATGAAGAACTGAGACTGCGCACCATCAATATAAACGCTGAAGTTGAAAGAGGTAAGAAAAGTTCAAATGTGACATTTTAAAAATTAAACAGCTAAGAAATCTATAAGAGTATCGAGAGATAAAAGATTAGAGATAAGAGAGGCATAACAGCTTGATTTGAAAAAAATCTCAAATATAAGTTGATCACGTTTTGCCTGTCGTCATCGCTTCCAAACACCATAAAATCCAAATATAATGATGCCAAATATTTAAAAAAAACACAACAACAACTTAATGTTGTTTTTTAAAACAAAACAAAGAACACTAAAATAAAGAAAGAAAAATATTTAAAAAATCAACAAACTTGACAATAGCTGATAAACAATAGAATGTGTAGCAAACCGAAGAACCATGAGACAACAACAACTTGTCTAATTACATAACTACTTCATGCTACAATATTTTCAAAAACGTGTGCATGTGTGCGTGTGTGTGTGTAGATATTTTGAAATATATTAAATAAACGAGAGCACATTTCGTCTCCAAATTGTAAACAAAAACAATTTTATTATCTGCTCTTTGCTATACATTTCAAACTCATTTTCACTTGTTTCATGGACACGTTCTGACATGACACTCAGGTATACTCGTACATATGTGTACAAAGAATCTTTCAACGAGTATCTCTATTCAATTTAAAGAGCTCTGACTTTCGGCATTTGTAGATCTTGCGAAAAAGTGTCAGTACTCACCGAGCAGTCAGTCAAAATTTCGCCACAAGTCAGCAAAGTGTCCACACAAAATGTGACACATCAGTTTTTTCTTTATTTCTTTATTATTATTGCATTAATTTACAGTTACTTGGTGTTTGTTGTTGTTGTTGTGTGTGTTTAATTCAATGTGATAGATACAAATATAAGTTTTCCTTTTCGAATGTTTAGTATGTGTGTGAGTTTTGTAATTGCAGCGAATGCAATTGTTGTTTTAGTTTAGCAATTGATTTTTGACTTAAGTCAACTTTTGTGCAAAAATATTCCAAGAATATCGTGGCAAAATGAAAAGTGAGAGTTTTTATGTTTTTTCAATTTCGTGCTGAGTGAAAATATTGAAACATCAGAAATAGTTCAAATTCCGGTATAAAGACGATCAACCATCTGTTTCATGAAAAAATTTAAATGTTTCAGTGTCATTGCTTAGTCATTTAATAAAAATGTAATCGCAATTTTTATTCTTGTCAATGTCACTTTTTTGGCTTCGAATTCTATTTATTCGGAATCATAAGCTATTAAAGACATTTTAATATATAGTTATAGATAAACAATCACAATCCTACAGTAAAGTCTTTGGCTGGACATTAAGAATATCCTCTAAATTAAAAATTTGTCAGGCTCAAGGTCATAATTTTTTAAATTAAAGCTTAAACAAATAAATGCCAAGACAGACATGATATGCATTTCGGAGGTCACCAAACTAACCTCATCGGTAGTCTTATGTAAAATTTTTAAAATCCTTTAACGATCATTATACGAATTTGTAATTTCAAGCTAGTTGAGAATTTCAAAAGACAGGAAAGAAAAATCAAAAGCACAAATCAAAAAATACAAGACTTTTACGCCTTTTAATATTTCATATTATCATGTTTATGAGCAGATACAGTGATAAATGTCTACTAATGCATTAGTAATTTTATTGTCGAAAAAAGTTATCGCTTAGCTGGAGGTGGAAAGTGGTTTCTATATATCCGTCCATAGCCAACTTTATGCAATTCTTTATAAATGTTAAATGTATATGAAATCTCTTCAATCTCAGACGAATAATATGAAAAATTTAACACAGTTGTCAGGGCTCAGTCATTTAGAAAGAACCTTTCAACTCGATTAAAGAGCTTAGTATTTATATTCAACTACAAAATTTACGTGACATTTTTACTATTGGTCTACTTAAGGTACTAAAGGTGTGAATGTGAAATATAAATATTTAGGTTTGATCATATCGACGAGTGAAAACTGAATCTGCCCAAGTCGATGTGAATTATTTTAAATATTGATTTAATAAATGTTGCACCTTAATGCTTGAACAACTTCTAAATTGGGTTAGAAGTTACTATACTTGTACTATCAATTAATTAACTGAGTTATGTTAATTTGTTAAGAAAAGTTTGAATAGCATATTATGCATCCTGAACTTTAAATGCATTTTTTGTCATAAATATATATATATCGACTTGGACTGATTCGGTTCGAAATCTTCACTATAAATATAGTCTGTGACCAAGAATAATATACACTGATTATGTACAAGTATTGAATTTTTCTTGGTCTATGACCATTGTTATCTGATATTGAAAATGTTACTTAGAGCGAACACAAAACTAACATAGAAAATGGAAAGACAACGCAAGTTAAATAGACTGTCAATTGAAATTTATAATGCTGGTACTTAAACAACTCTACTATATTATATATAGATATATATATATTGTATATTATTTAACTACTTATGTATTTACTTCTATTTTCATTTAATTGCAGGTCAATCTGATATTAAGCGACTGCGCCGTGAAAATGAACATCTGCGTCGAGAAATCTGGACGTTACGTGACGAATGCGATCGCCTGAACAAACGTTTCAAAGCGAAAATACTCGAACATGATCATGGCGGCTGCAATGCACGCGGCAGTGGCGGCAGCGGCTGTCCGCGCGGCTGTGACGGCCTGCACAGTCATAGCAATACCGATGTAAGTTTTCGGCGATAAGTAATTTATTTTCTTTGAACTTTTCTCACATTAAACTTGTCCACACTTTAGGACTCCGATTCCTGCGATACCTGCCGCTGTGATGATGATCGCTGCAGCGATGATTGCTGTCGTGACGGTAGCTGCAATCAATTGCCTTCGAAGCAGCCGATCTCGGATGAAATGTCACGTGCTGGCATTTCACAGAACCAACAACAGAATTCAAGTGGCATCAATAATGCCGGCGTATCGGCGAGTGGTGCAACCTTTGATCACTTGTCGGTCGTGTCGGAGGAGACAATGAGCAATAGCGAAATGCTGGCGGCGCCACAACAGGATCATCTGCTAGGACTGATGCCCGACACGGTGTATGGTTCGCAGACGACATTGCCTAGTTTGGTGGGACCACTGACGCCGCTGACGCCAATCGAAATGGTCGCAAATCAGTTGAACGACTTGCAGGCCGTTGTGCCGCCGTTATCGTATTTTGAGAATATACTGGCACAGCACATGGGATCGAATTTAGGTTGGAACTTTGTAATAAGAGTGATTAGACACTTTTAACTTTTAATGAAAAACTTACTAATTCATACTAAAATTAATAAATTCTCTCTATTATTTTACCTCGCAAGGAACCACACCCGAAAGCTCAACAACCACAAGCACCGGTGGTGCTACTGTCAAGCACACAAATGGCTGGGACTACAATTTGCAGTCGCCGTTTGCACAACGTAAATGCTCCGCCAGTTCAACGACCACACCATCATCGACTGTATCGGGCTCCTCACCATTGCCGCAACTCTATGCTGCACAACAACAAACGCTAACAACATTTATGTCGAACACTCTAACGCCGCCCACCATTGTAAATACAAACGAATGTGGTGAGATCATCGCAACGCCACAAATACAATACAGTGCACCGAGTAATATTGAGACGGTAGCGATCACGACAATGCCCGTTAATATGCCGCAAACGCTCAATAGTCCGAAGCACTTTTTTGCGCCATTAAAGCCACGTCTCAAGATTAATACTTCGTTGGCCAACAAACAGCTCATACCGGCCGAACCGCCAGTAATACCAACTGCAACAACACCAACGACAACGCATCAGAATTGTAATCCGCCCGATATATATGTAACAAATGGCTTGGCATCGCCATACCAACGACCTGCCATGCCGGTCAATACCAGCATCACAGTAAATCAAGCGACGCCACCGCCTCTGCCGCAACGTATCAAATCGCCACAAGTAAGTCCTTGTCATCGACAGCGACATCATCACGTACATCATCAACAACATCAGCACCAACAGCAAAAGCAACAGCAGCAATCAACGGCTGTTGTTGTAGTGTCTGTTGCTGCTGATGTTGGTGCTGTCGTTGATATAACTGCGGCAGCGCTTACAACGCCAATTAACACCAATTGTTTGCAACAACTGCAACAAGACAGACCGTTGCAACAACAACAACCACCACCGTTACATCATCACCACCACCACCACGAACAACAACAACAAAAACAACATCAACAGATATCTTCTGTGCATATCGAAAAATCTAACACATTACTTTCAAAAATTAACGAGCCCATCTATGCGACCGCACAAAAATCTTGTAACATATTAATCTCAGCTACTGCTCTTACAAAACCATTGATGACTGCCACAACCAACACTACTAAGTCAACAACAGCATCAACGAACTTGTCAAACCGAACGACAGTAACAACAATACTGCCTCCAACAACGGATGGTCTAGTTCAGGTGAAAGTAAGTGAGACCCGGTGTAAAAGTTACGTCGCCTTGGTTCCACTATGATTTGCTTAGTTGATGTTGTTAGTAGTTGTAGTTACATCAATTGGTCGCTTTGCTATGTTCTGTTTCTTGATATTAATCCCATTGTGAACTGTCTATTCAACGGTATATATCTTAAAGCTCGTTTGTAAACTAGTTTTGAAATCTATATCATATCGTACAATAACCGGGATAGGGACCACCTTTAGAGTTAATTTGGACTGGCGTGGGACCATAGCTCTCAGTCCTCATGGTCCATTGTACTACACCACCTGCTTTCATCTGTAATTTGTCTGGTCTTGTTTGATGGATCGTGGGCAAACAAAGTTTGCTCGGCTTTTATGATCTCAAAAGCTTTCAGTACCATAACAAATGTATTCCGGATGTCAGACTGGAACGTATTACAATTTATAATACCTCCATTGGAATGTTATCATTCTAAAGACGAACTAAAACTATCACAATTCTAATACTAAAATTTACAATTAATAATACTAAGAAACATTTTGTCGGTATATATCCGGTACAAGTATACGTAGTCGCTTCCTTTCCAAAAAAATATTAACTAAATTTACTAAGTGTTACTTAGACCTTAGATATTTTTGTAATATTATTGCTATTAATCAATCAACAATATTTTACTGTAGACGGACTCGGCAAACTTGGAGTCCATACTGAACGATATTGAAACGATATCCGAGGATATATTAGCAATACAGCTCGACACGAATAGATCACAGGAAAAGATTACAATGACCATGACAAGTGCGCCCTCGTGCCAGTCGATTGGCAACAGCAACAGTCCACTGCAGCAGGATGACAAATCGAAGAAGCCCTATCGCTCGGAAATGAATCTTCTGCTTACCTACGATGGCACAAATTCGACAATTACACCAGCGGTAACAGCGGCGTCAGCCGTTCAAATGGGCCGCACACGTTCGCTCGAACGTGAACATACCGATAGTCCCTCGCCGAATGTACCCGATCCAATGGCACCATTTCCGGCAAATCGCACCTACATTGGCTTCGATCAGTTGAACTCGGCCGCAGCCATGAATGTACAGTCGCAGAAGCCACCACTGCCACAGTCGCAATTGGTGGGAACTGTGGGTCTGTCAAAACCCGTTACGCCACCTAAACCACCGCCGCCAACGCCGCCATCTAGAATGTATCCGCCACCGTTGAATATACGTTGTGCGGGTGTGGCACGTGCAACACCAATGTCAACGCCGAAACAGCCAAGCAATGAGCCGTCATCAGTGATTCCATGTTCACCGGTCCATGGATTGGAACCAAATAAAAGTCATCTCTTTGCGGCCATAGCACATGCGGCGGCAAAGCGTGCACAATTCCGGACAGTGCCACCGGAGCTTTCACACTCATTGGATGCGAACATACCAATTGGTGGCGAAGGCGATGAAGCGAATGACAGGAAGTCACCAATAGGCGAGGCTGTAACAGATGAGGTACATCGATACATAAATAATTTAAGTTTATTACCATACTCATTTTTTCTTTCTTCTTCTTCGTTTAAGGCTTTACAAACGACTGATGCCGCTCGAAGAAAGGCTCGGCGCGTTTCAATCGTTTGTGGTGACACGAACTCGCCAACAACTCCCGAGCATACCAGCGTTCAACAACTACAGCTGCGATCTCCAGCACAAACGAACAACCCCGGCATACCAACGTCGGACAACAGCGGCGCCACAACATTAGCCAATCCCGCAACTGCCAGCTGTTCCGACATCGCATCGGCGTTGGCCACACACGCATTGCGCAATCTAAAGCAGATCAGCCATAGTACACCGAACTCACCACATTCCATGCGACGGCGCAGCAATAGTAACACCCTGCCCGATTCACCACTGGCGGCGAATGTTGTCGGCGGAACAACACATCAACAGACGCACGGCGCAATGCAACCACATCATCACCAGACGCACAGCACTAGCAACGTTCTGGCCAATGCTCTGCAACGCATGAATAGTCAAGATTCGGCGCGAGGCCACTCTGGCGAATTGCCTACAACGGCTGCAACTATTGCGCGTTCCAAGTGTTCGCGTCGCCATTCGGACGGCACAGTGGCGAGTAATCTTCAGCGCATAAGCGGTGCAAGTGGTGGCGGCAGTAGCGGTGGCACTCATCATCATCACCATCATCATCAGTCGTCGCAACATCAGCATAGTTCGGTGCTGCTGTTGGGGGGCAACAATCCACATCACAGTCATCATTCGCATCAGGATAGCAATCAGGAGACGGGCACCTCGTTGTCCGATCGCAATTCGAATAGTTTGGCGTCTTCGCGTGAGTCTTCCACCAGCTTTAGTATGCGTTCGCAGCGACGCAAGATATCCGTGAGTTCGCATACAGGCGGCAAGATACCGTGGTGTGGCTGCTGGGGCAATGGCTGCCTCTAGAGGCGTTTGCCTTGAGGAGTTTTTAGTGGTGTAAGAAATAGGTTAACTAAATGGTTTGACCAAAATGAAAGTATCTAGTTAATATTTAAGAAATAAGCGAAAAGTAAAGATATTTTTTGGTTGATTATATGTCGGACATAAATGTGTTATTCGAGTTAAACAAAAGATACAAAAACCCAGTAAAAAACGGATATCATAAAATTCAAACTTTAGTTCCGAATTTTGATTGTTAATCAAATCGTAATTTGCATTAACGAATTTTTATTGTTGCTATCATCTAAACCAGAAGATGCTTTAAAGTAATTGTAAAAAAAATTTAATATACAATATATATACGTATTAAAGTCTAGAATAAATAAATATTTTTTTAGGTATTCAATCTAAATCGTACAAAGTTTGTGCTTTTATTCTGAGCTATATTTACATATATATGTCAATTCCAATTATATTAATTTTTTCATATTAGTTAATTAACACAGAATTAGCAATTCAAAATTAATAAAAAATTTATAATCCATAAGATAAGAAGCTTTGGTTTTGATTGATTAAGTAGCGTACAATTCGAAATTTTTGATTGTTTTATAAACTTTTTAAAGGTATTCTCAAGATACACCAAAAAAAAATGCAACAAGTCGAAGATCAGGACAAAATATTTCACTATTGACCCATATGCATAAGATATGAGAACACAAATTTCCAGAGGATGGCATCGTTAATAAAGAATTTAACTTCGTTAATCCGATAAAAGTTAATCAAAAACTTAACTTCGTTAAGTTAATTTCGTTAATCTATTATAGTTGAAAAGTTAACTTCGTTAAAAATTTAAAGTACTAGTTAAAATGTCTATAGAAAAAGAATTCGAAATACATACTTTGTATATAAAAGTTTGTACTTAATTTTGTTGTTGTAATTATTTCTTTATAGAAACTATGCATATATGTAGAAATTCTAAATGTCGTTAAATTTATGATTTCATTATATAATTTTTCCATTTTTTGTTATTAATTTTACATTTTCAATTTTTCTTTTTATATTTAACTAACTTGAATTAACGAAATAAATTAAACGCGAGTTAATTAACTTTGAAGTGATTTTCAAAGTGAACGAGAGAGTTAAAAATAAGCAAACAAATTTACCTACGTTAATTAACTTTTAACTTTTGTAACTAGTTCGTGCCCAGCTCTGCTAATTTCAAAAGAGATCATTTAAAGCTTTATTATTCGTATACGAGAGTGGTCTGATAAGTACTTAGCCTCGCCGCCCGATGGAGGTTTACTTTGCAGACTTCGAGAAAATGTATTTCTCAGACGGGTTCAAGAAGTTGGAACAGCGCGGGGTCAAATAAATCGAGCTAACAGGAGACTGGGCCATGTTAAGAAGTAAATACCAACTATTCCGAAATTTTCGTTCTTTTGAAGGCTAAGTACTTATCGGACCACCTCTCGTATGGAAAGACAAACCAATTATGAAGCTTTTAAGTGATCACTAATGAAATAAGTCCTCACTAGAGATCACTTAAAGCGTTATTATTGGTATATGGATGAAAAGGCAAAATAATTATGAAGCTTTTAGAAGATCGCTTTTGGCTTACAAGTTCATTTGTTTATATGCAAACGAGCCGAAAATTTTTGTTGTGGGTTACTTTTATAATTGAAACCAATTCTTATTTAGCTATTTTTAAAATAAAATTGTTATTGTTGTTAGTTTATTGTGTATTTTATTATATTTTTTAACGATTCTTAAAATTATCCTTAATGTTAATATATGTTTTGTATTCAATAAATCTAGAACAACTTTATTGCCAAACATATTGATTCGATCAAATTTAATGTTTCTCTACTTAACGTTGCCAAAGTTTAGTTAGCTTTAATAACAACAACAAACAAGTGTTGTACGATTATTTTCCAAGAAAATTTTAAGTTTTTCATGCATTAAATTTAACTTTTTTTATAATATTTAATATTTAGTTGAACAATCGAAAGTGTAACTTAAGTTATGTAAAATAAAAAAGGATTGCAAAAAAAACACAAAAGTTAACTTTTCATGTTGTTATATTTTTCAAGTTATCCCTAAACGAAATTCGATGCCACAAAAGGCCAAAATAGGTTTTCACATTTGTTTTGAGTTTTTTCATTTTTGTCCTTTTCCCAGTTGAAACCTTAGACGGCAGATGTGCGGTCAAAGGTTAATGGCGCCGGTGTGCCGGCATAATTACGAACTCATTAAAATACAATTTTCTTTTTTTTTTTTTTGACTGCGTTAAATTCGTTGAAATTAATACAATCGCTTGTTAAAATTGGGAATCGCTTCGTTTTCGATATGTAAAAAACAAAAATATCAATTTTTTGTTTAAATTTTAAGCTGTCCCTGATATATTATTTTTAGTATTTGTTGTAAGCGTATTTATTTAGACTCTGCCCTGCAAGTCTGCTGTTCTGTGCTTTATTGACGTTTTATATTGCAAACGATTTTTAACCTTTGATTTTTTTGGTGGTTGTCGTTGTTGTTGTTGTTGTTGTTGTTTCTAATGTTACGCAACATTACTTTTATGTAATGCGTTCGACTTTGTGCCGTAAATTGTCCTTTTTCCAGTTGCCGGTCGTTTTATGTTACCATAAGTTTGGTCGCGCTTCACAGCCGCATTTATCATTTCTTCTTTTTTATTGTATTATGCGGCAGTAAATAGCCGAGATTTTCATAAATTATTTATCGATTCGTTGAGGACTATTTTGAGCGCGAAGTCATTAGACAAAATACCGAAAATAAAACAAAGAAGAACTGTGAAAAACTGAACAAAAGTAAGGCTATCAAATAAAATCGAAAATATTTTCCATGTATTTTCACAATAATATTGAAAAAATTGTTTGTGCTTAGTTATAATTTTGTATGTAAGTATTTAGTAGAATGGAAGTTTTGTCTCGCCGGTTCTTATAGTTTAAAGCACGATTTGAGTTACGAAATCGACTCTGATTTGTTTTCACATTTGTAAAAGAAAAGGTTATCCGCTTGAGGCAAGGGTAAGTAAAGTGGAATAAATTTAATCTATAATTTATACCTTTATAGAACATATGCAGCTCAACAAAAATATCCCTAAATCTCAAACTTTTAACTTTAAAGATTGATTTTCTCTAAGTCTAAATCAAAAACAAGAACTACAAAAAATATGAACATAAATATTTTAAGTATGGTTAATTTAAACTCATTTCATACATAATATTCCGCTCTCAAAACTTACGTCAAATGAAGTTCCAAAAAGTTTAATTTTTAAAGATAATTTTTAAATTTATTAACTAATAATAAAAAGATTAAATTTATTTATAATCTAACAGAAAATGTCAGCAACAGGATAGCAAAATGTCAGCAATAGTTCTTTTCTTTTTGTATGTGCCATAACTTACGGAATGTAAGAGATACTTATATATTTTATCTTTGTATGCGAGGTTGGTAACAATAATAAGCTTACTTACACACTTACGCCTTGTTTAAATGTTCAACAAAAATAATATTTTATTGTATTGCTAACGCATCGTTTCCTCTTGGAAAGCAAAAGTAAGTTTTATTTCAAATCACCAAAATTTTAAATTATTTGTACCAACTCAATCAACCAAAATAGCTACTGCGGTTTAGGAGAACACCACTTAAAGTGATGGCAGAAATTGAAATTTCCTTAACTTCTTTCAGGAGCGTCCTAGAGCAGAAGTAAGCTTCATTTCAGACTAAGGATTACCAGAATTTTGAATTTGTTATACCATCACTGAAATGTACGGAAAACCTTAAAAGGCTTATAATAACTACTATAAAATGTACTGTGAATGGTATGGTACGTTCCAATATGAAGGAGTTCCAATAAATAGATAAGATGTACATCATGTTTTTTTCGAAATAGGCGCCTACTTCAAATTTCCAGCTAAAAATTGGTAGGAAATAACACTTGACAAACGCATAAATTCTCAACTTTTTTAATGAAAAATCATTTAAATGAGACGCAAGGAAAAGAAGAAAATTGATTTTACAACTTTCAATATTAAAAAAATTAAACAAAATGTACAAAATGAAAAATTTGTAATTCACTTCCCTGCATCCCTGAAATAATTGAATCGGTAAGAGAATTCAAAATGTTTAATTACTTTATAACATACACTTTTCTTTTTCTCTTCCAAAAGCTCGACTATGAAAAGCTTTCGCTTTGCTATAACGAAATGCTCTTCAACAGCGACTACCACGAAACTTTGCTTCTCTTTATTTTGTACTCAATGCTCTCGTAGTAATTTTCTTTCTCTTCTGTCATAATATTTTGATTAAGTAAACGATTCACATATATTTAATATTAACAATAAAAATTGTTAAAGAATAGCTTTAGTTAGTAGCGAAAATTTAATAAACATCATCATCGTTTTAATTAAAATATTTAATTGGCTTTTGTGAGACTCACCGTATACAAAATGTAAAACTCGTGAAATATGTAGTTTGCTTATAATATAACCAAATAAACTGCTGCACAACGTACATATTTGCAATATAGTTGTTGTTGTTTTTGTTGTTGTTGTTGTTGTTGTTGTTGTTGTTTGCTATCCAACTCGTGACATGAAAACCCTTTAGGATATTCCTGAAACAAATTAAATTTCCACCTGTAACTTAAGCTACAACAAACAACAACAACAGGAACAATGCAACCAGCCAGCCAGCCAAGCCATCAAAACGATAACAACGCAACGCGTGGCCGACACTTACCAAATTCGCCCCTTTGGCCTCTCCCTATGCCACGCCTCTCTTTTTGAAACGAACGCAGTTAAAATGTGCAGCAACTGGGACAGCTTTAGAGAAAACAAAAAAAAAACGAAAGCAAAAAAAATCTCGTAATACGACAACATCGCCAGTGTTGCACGGGGCTGTTGCAAAGGGACACGGTAAATTGAAAATGAAGTGCATTTATTTTTTTTTATTAAATCAAGTTTAACTAACTGATCTAAACAAATTTAAATTGGAAATTTGTTTTAATAAGGAAGTGTTTAAATTTTGAATATTTATTAAGAACATTTGAAAGCAGGTTAAAAAAATTTAAATTAAATTTGTTAAAGTGTTTGATTAAATTTTAATTAATCAAAAATTTTTGGCCTTTAAGGTAAACTATTTGCTACGTTTCTCTTTAAAGTAGTTGTTTAGTTGTTGGTGGTTTGGTGATTAAAGCAGAGTTAGATAACAAATTAAGCATGCCATCATGGTCGTATCTAGGGGGGCGGTGGGGCGAAAGATAATTACTCCGGGCGGCACTTTTTCCAGTGGCTGCATGTGCAACTTACTAGGGAGCGACACTTTAGGAAATTGTCAGTCGATGGTAGAGTGAAAGGAATTTTGTTGAAAAAAAAGTGAGGTTTTTTTTTTGCTTCTGCTTTTATATATAACGTATATGTGATTATACATACGACAAGCGGAAATAAATATATACATGTTATTAAACAAAATGTGTTTAAAGACATTAACTACATTATAATGCAAATACAAAATTTTATATCAAATCATTTCAAAGATTTTATTATGGGGGCGGCAATTTCCAGCCTTCCCCGGGCGCCTAAATACGTACTGCCCTGCATGCCATGGCATAATACATGCCTCAGCTTATTTTCTCTAAATTGTTGCTTCTCTCAAAAATAGTTTAGGTTAAGCATCTCATATGTTATTCTTTAGTTTCAAAATTGCGAAGATTTGTTCTTGTGACTCCACAGAATTCTACTTTGTCTACATTTATCTTTAAAGTAGTTGGTAGTTTGGCAATTAGAGCTGAGTGAGATAATGAATTAGGTATGCCATGTATTATACATGCCTCAGCTTATTTTCTCTAAATTGTTGCTTTTCTCAAAAATATTTTAATATTAGCATAGTAAACTATTTTCTTTAGTTTCAAAACTGTGAAGATTTGATAAATCTTTCATTTAAATTTTATTTGAATGGCATTTTTTTTGTTATGACTTTATAGAGTTCCACTTTAACTTCTTATTCATCTCTCTTTAAAGTTATTCATGATGCTGCGGCCATTAGAAGAGAGTGAACAAATAATTTAGGCTTGCCAAGGTTCAATGGCTTAACACATGCCTGAGCTGATTTCTCTCAAAATTGTTGCTCCTCTCAAAAATATGCCATGAGTTCAGCAACAGTTTCGAACATGTTCTTCAGTTAATTATTTATTTATTCAAAACTTAATTTGTTTGTATTCTTCAATGAAACTTTAAATATTCTTCAAAGTTTGAAAACTACGAAAATCTCTGAAATAAATCACTTTAAACAAACCGTCAGATATTTTTTTAAATTTAAGTTGAAGTTCATCGAACAATTTCAAGAACTAAATTTTTAGATTTTTATAAACTTTATCTAGTTCTAAAATTTGATGACTCTAAAAAAAACTTGGAATCGCTTATCGCAGTCTGAATGTCTTTCTGTAAACTTCGTTTATTGCTTAAAGTTTTCCTTCACTTATTAACAACTTTTAATTAGATTATTCAAAAAAAAAATGTGCTTAAAACTTTTCCAACTGAAAGCATAACAACCACATGTGACCCACCAAAATAACAGATATCCAAACTAAAACCATAAATTTACGATGACTGTCCGCCAAAATTCATTGCGCCGTCGTAAACGTCGCTGCTGCCGCCACTTGACAACGCTTAAAAACCATAACGAAGAACCGACTCAGTCCAAAGCAATTATTTCAAGTAATTTGCAATTAAGCACAATTGGGAATACATCAATTCGCACTTCGCGACGCAACGCGACGCCACTTGTCACCCGACTGTCGTAGTCAGTGCGCTCGTCCATGCCACGCGACGCCACGTCCTTGTCGTCTCCCGGAACTGTCATTAAATGTTGATTAAATAAATAAAATGCTCCCCAGACGTCGGTCGCGCAATGCTTTCGATTCCGCTGATCCATTCATTTAGCCGACTTTTGACACTCTCTCTTTTGCCCTTTGGCCCAGGCGACGGACGGCCAAAAACGCGTTCGTCAATTATTTAATGTCAGAACGCGGTTTTTATTACAGCACGCGGTCTGCCGGTCTGTCTGTCTGTCGGTCGGTCGGTCTTTCTGTCCGTCGCTCAATTCGTCATTAAAATTTACTGCTTTATCGCTTTACTGCCCAATAATGCGATTTCGACAATTGGCATCTTTTATTATTTAATTGATTAAACATTTTCGCAAAGCAAAATAAAATATACAAAGAGAAGAGCAAAAATCGCGAATATAATAAAAAATAGAACGCTTAAGCTATCAATTCAAAAAATTTGCTCATAAATTCGGTTGGACTTTCCTTCGCGAAATCAAGATGGCAGCCGATAGTACCTATTGTTAGACTTTGTTAGGCAACGGATTAGCAGCTTGAAGCCTTGTGTGACGCTGAAAGCCTTCACTGATACTAAAATGGATTTGTAATATATATTTTATGATAATAGGTGTGGTCGAGACAGTCTTGGCCAGGAAGAAAAAATGTGTCTTGTAGAAATTATTTTGGAAAAAACGAGTTTCGTTGGTTTTGGTCAAAACAAACTTGACCATAGTCTATATTAAAAGATTCTTTTCCGATGTTCAAAATTCAGATATATTCAACTTAATTTTCAACTTACACTAAAGATGACTTAGACCATATTTTAATAGGTTTGGGCAAATAAATCTTGACCAGAATTGGAATTAAAAAAATTTAAAATATGCCCAGTGCTTAGGAAAATTAAAAGTTATTTGGTTCTGGTCAAGACCAACTTGACAATTCCATCAGAAAATATTAAAAGATCTTAGTTAGTAATGGCGTCTCTTGATAAGAGACCCACTTAGGCTAGGAGCCCTTTGTGATGCCATGCGGTATGCAAGTAATACCGCTAACTAAGCCATCCTGTACTGTTTATGAACTGTAGAATATTAATTATATTCGATATGGATATATGTATCTAATAGGCCTACGAAGAAGTGCTTCCCCAGATGTATATATAGTTTTTTTTAGCCATGTACAGAGAAGATGCGTTATAGTTTCTTCCTCCTCCTCATCTCTACATCTCTTACAGAAGTAATTTGAGAAGATATCTAGTCTTCTTGTATGGGTACCTATAATACAGTGTTCTGTAAGAACGTCTACTTTGGTGGTAAATTGAGACCTACTTAGAGATAAGATCTATTGAGCGTTTTTGATTCAGTTCTGTTCATATCATACGCAAAATGTTACATGTACTATTCCTCATCCATCTGGAGTTAAAGATCTTAGAAATTCGAAAAATCACGTTAATCTTCAACCGAGCTAGCCCAGCTAAAAAAAACTGACCATGATGTATTTAAATATAAAGGCGTGGCATGTCAGTTAATATAAATTATAAGTATATTCATTTATATAAAATACCGATAAAGGTGATTCGGACCAAATCAGAATAAATAACTTTTTCAATTTCACATATTAAAAAAAAAACAACAAATAAATCTATATTTTTTTTATAATTCGTAGCCATTTCATTTGATGAGCAGGCAATTTGGTTCCTAAAACTCTTCAGCTTCTTTCTTTACTATAAGCTTCTTCCATCACATTTCATTGACCTAAAACTTATATTCTTAAATTCTTGATGCCCTTCTAAATCCGTACCCTGATTACCATGTTAAAAAAAAACGCGAATATTGCCTCCTTCCAATCGTTTTGTGTGTGTAATTTAGTGTTGAAGTTGTTTGTATTTGTTTGGTTTTCTTTTTTTTTCTGCCGCTGCTGTAAGTGTTTGTGGCCAGTTGCCAGCAAAAGTTTAGTTGGTGGAAATTAAAATTTATTGCTGCTTAATTTAATTCATTTGCGCGTCTGCAGCTGCCAACAAGCCAAGAGATTGATTTTTGCCGCTATATTTGATTTGGCTCAAGCTCACGAGTAGGCAGGAGTACCAGCAATAGCAGGAGCAACACTGCCAGCAATTGGCTGGCTAGCGACCATCGCGCGTACATTGCAGGCGATTATCCTGTTGTGGTGCTGCGGACGTGATTCATTGCCAAATAATTGTCTGAGCGTGAGAAATCAATTTGAATTGCAATTTTTATTGGCAGCATAATTTTCTGCTTCTTTTTAACTTTATGGTTTTTATTGTTTTTCGGAGCAGATTTTAATGTCACTTATTTATTGTACTAACGCCGTTTAATAAATTCTACAAATCGTTTAGAGAAGATGAAACATCATTCACACATCTTCTTCAAATGTCCGGCTTTGGCCAGACTACGTCTTAAATACTTTTTTTTCAGCAGGGTTTTCCAACACCAGCTGCAATTATCAAAGACTCGACAAGATCTGTTCTATCCTTCATAAGGAAGGAAGAGGAGATTATAGTTTCATGATTGGGCTTTGAGTATAAAATTGAGTATAAAAATGGTCGTAGAGCTCGTAATTACTTAGGGTTAGCCCTCCAGATGTCTATACACCTTCCTAACAGACTATGGTCTGTGTTTGCGTGGTCCACTGGTTGGATAAGAAAATGTTTTATTGTCCCAAAGTCAAGTCCCCCTCTAATTGATTGATTGATAGATTATTTGATTGATTGATTGATTGATTGATTGTTTGATTAATTTATTGATTGATTGATTGATTGATTGATTGATTGATTAATTTATTTATTGATTGACTGAACACTTTTGTTCAAAATTTGTGCTTGTTGAAATATTCAATTCCCTTTCAAATTAATAAATTAATCTTAACTAAGAATTCAATTTTTTGTTTAATTTTTATCTTGTATGAACTAAAATTTTTCAATTAATAAATTAATTGTATTAATTAACACTTTTGTTTGCAATTTGTAAACAAATTTCATTTAAACGATTTCGATTTTTCTGTGTTCCAACGACTCCTTTCAATTTCACTCGATTAAGTTTGAGATTTAAAATGGAATTTATTGTGGGCGGGTCGTGCCTGACTTACTCTTCTTATTAATAACATGAAATAATAGTCTTGCTGTCCGGCACGACTCAGTAAGTATTCTTTTTTTTCTATAACTGAGTATCAAACATCATTATTTTACTATATTTAATTTTTTGTTGTCGGTTTTTTTGTGTGTGTGTGTGTGTGTGTGTGTTGTAGTACGAAAACAAAAACAGAGCAACATGATGTGTGATAAATCTTTTTGTTACTCAACCCTTAAACATACAAACACACACACACATACATGTCAAATAGAAATGAATTATTACCAAAGTGAGTGTTTAGCTCAAAGATCCAGCTGCACTGGCAGCATTGCCCGGGCGGCTGCTGCATTCACTCAGCAGAACAGCAAAAGCACATCATCAGTTTCGCATTTGGCAAATGCATCTCTTATTGTACAGCAGCAGCAGCAGCAGCTGTGAACATTTTGCCGAGCAAAACAAGTGCGCCACACTGTCAGGACATGAGCTCATGTCCTGACGGAACACCAGCAGCAGAACCAGCACCAGCTGAAGCAATACTCGTACCAGCAGCGACAAAAGTAATCAACAATTTCATCAAAGTAAGGGCCCAGCTATGCGGGTGGGCAAGATCATATACTCAGCTTTTAGAACATTCTTTTAAATTTTTCGTTTACTTGGAGTTGATTCACAGGACTACGATGGTATAATACGTTTTGTTTGGTTGCTCCTTGCTCCTATAGAAGCCATTTCTTATTAAATCGCTTTGAGGACGCTTCCCAACAAGCCATTCATCAGACATTTATTTGGCCAAGTAATTAGTTGCCTTGAGTTGATTTTCATGATAACATAAATAAATTTTCGTTCGTTTTTTTTTGTTGTAGCTTTTTTTATTGCGGTATTTGTTGGTTTGCTTTATTATGCTTGCAAATTTAACCTAATACAAATTTGTCACAATTTCTGACATAACTTTGCTGCTGCCGCTGCCATGGCGCCGCATCGCGTCTCGTCGCGTCGCGCCTTTTGTTGCCGCATCATAAAATAATTCATTGTTAGAATGCAGCGCCAGAATTCGGAACTCCTTCCGCCGCCATTAAAAAATATATACACCCCCCACCAAAAATATATACGCCCCCGCCACCGCACAATTTATGATAAAAATAAAAAATTGCTTTTTTTGTTGTTGGTGGTGGATCCTTTGTGTGAAAAATGTTAGAAGATAAAATTATACAAAAAAAAGAAAGAAAAAAAGGATACGCAGTACCACAACATGAACAAATGTCAAAAGATACAAACGCACACACAGACACAGATACAGATACACACACACAAACGCATGCGAAGGTGCTGAAAGTTAAAAGCATAAGCGTAAAAAATAAAATAAAAATAAACGCTGAAATCATAAAATAAGCGCGTTCATACACACACACGCACACAGGCACACTCATACATACATACACAGCCAAAGATACACAAGAATATGCATAAATCATTTAAAACACCATCGTCGGGATAATAAAAGCAGCAAAAAAAAAGAAGAAGAAATAACCAAAAACAAAAATAAAAAGTGGAACAAGAGAAAAACGCGAGTTGCGAATCCTTTTCATATTCAAATGTATCTGTATGGAATTGTACACTCCGTTTCGTTGTTATTAAACCATATTTTTTTTCATAGTTGACTTATTAAAAATTTTGATTTCTTGTCAGGCGAGGATTTTCAAAATCTTGAGATACATTCGTGATGTAATAAAGACAAGTTGAGGAAAGTTGTTAAATGTGCCTCTCCATCTCGATATTGTTTCTCTCTTTGGAAATGAAATTTTTGTCCAGTTGCCATGGTTGCTACAAAAACATTAAGTACATAAAAACAACAACATGATTTGTTGTCAAAAATCAAAAACAAAAAGCAAATAAAAAATATTAAAATGGCATTACAGAATGAATGGATACAGGGAGGGAACTAATTACTGCACGGACTGTTCACTATAACCGGATTGTTCACTCTTTCAAGGTGGACATTTGTTGTTCTTTTTCACGTTGACTTCGCAGTGCTAGTACACCAGCATCATCAGTTGAATTTTTTGTTGTGTTTTTTATTGCTACCCGCTTGAAGTTGCTTTCAGAATTTTATTCACTAACCTCCAAATAGTGAATTAAATCATGAAAAGATTTCGATTGTTCACTATTTAGAGTACACCATGTAAAAATTTGGGTATTCACTATACCCAGACACGACTGTAATCGATTATTATCACTGAATTTCATAAATTGTTGGCGTTATAAGTGGGAGTGGCAGATTTTGATTGTTTCATAAATGCGCCTAGTTTGCTTAGTCAGTCATATTTCTGTTCTTTTTCTATACTGGGTTGGGTCAGTTGAAGATGAATCTTCACTTAAAGAATTTTTAAATTTGGGTGTTCACTATATCGAGGTGTTCACTATACCCAGACTCGATTGTAGTTTAATAACGATAGTTTCTTTTTCGATACATTAAATAATCGATTGTTCTTTCATCAATATCGATTATAGCAAACTCTACACTTTTAATTTTATAACGTTGCATCCATATGTAAAACTGCTTATGTTAAAACGTAATTGTATAAATGTGAAGCGCAACATTGAGTCTGTGCACCATATGAGGTGGTAATACAACAAGGTAAACACGCATGTGTACAGGCAATTACTTAAGCAAGGATTTATGGTGTTTTCTTTTGCTTTTTTTCTCTTTTTTTTTGTATTTTTTGCTTTTTTTTGTTTTGTTTCGTTTTTTTTCTCTCTCTCTTATACTCAAATTGTAATGGAGCCGCTGCTTTATTTATCAGCATAATTTAATGGCGGCGTGCGACCGGCCTAAGAGCCGCTGACAATATCGCTCGGTTGGGAGTTGAAATGCTGAAGTATTCTTAACAAATTGCTAATTTAATGAGCGGTATTAAACGTTCAGTGTCAAGAGGTTATGGAGAGCAAGAATATTCGGTGGTAAACAATTACAAAATTTTGTATCTTTTATTTAATTTTAACATTAATTAATGTTGAAAAACTGTTCAGGTATATTCTTTTAAACTTCAATACAGTTTTTATCTTAGGAATAAAATTTCATCAGCGATAAATCGAAGATATCTTTTCAATTGTACTCAAATTTGTTTTTTGAAATTTTGTACTAACTGAGTTCGTGGATTCAGCCAAGTTTTTAGTTGTAAATATTTAACTTAAAACTAGACATTTCAAATATAAGTGTTAGGTAATACAATTAACATTTTAATTGAAAAAATTAAAGTTGTAATAGACTTTTCATACAGTATAAATATTTAAATAAGATTTTAATTTTATTGAATAATTTGTTAATTAAATAGGATATATTAAAATGAAAAACAACTTGTGAACTGAGTTTTGTTGTTCCTTTTCAGCTTTGAAAAAATATATATCATATAAGTATACAAAATGAGCTTTTGGTATTGTGTGTCAGCGGCAGATTTTCACCTCTTTGATAGTAGGTTCGATTCCTAGGCAGCATCTATGTTATTCTTAATTGAAAGAAATATTATTTCGGATGAATGGTTTATAAGCGCATAGCGGGCACAAAGAAAGAACATTAAATATAACGATAAGCACTCAGCCTACAAAAGTGGTTACATAATTCTCCTTTAGCTCCATACACTTGAAACAGATATACTCCAACTTCTTTAATCAGTTTGAAAAATATGTTATTTCGATTTCTGCAAAGTAGACCTCCATCGGGCGGTGAGGCTAAGAACTTATCGGAGCATCCTCGTATATAAAGAAAGAACATTAATTTTCATATAGAAGTTAAATAGATTAACGCTGTTAATTGTATTGATTAATTGTGGGTGTAGTTTCAGTTGAAAATTAATTGTATTAATAAAAAAATTTATTGTTTTAAATTATTTTCATGATTCTCTTGATTTTAAGATAAAATATCTCAAAAACCAAAACTTTATAGAGCGTTTAAGAGTAATTCAAGCGCTCATCACTATCATCAAACGAAACTCGCCAACTTTGAAAAATTAGTGACTGCAGCCATATTCCACATACTCCACTCAAAACTAAATGAATGCAGATAAAAGCAGGTGTTCCCAACATATATTAAATTGCTCTTAAGGGTCGATCTGACACGAAATTCGTCCGTATGTTAAATTCAAATTTAAGCAATTACTCAAGTTGCATTTGTGTGTGTGTGTGTGTATGTTTGTGTAGTGTGTGTATTGACATTTCCATTTCGATACACGCGCACGAAACTCGAAATGCTTTTAAACACATGCGACCAAGTGCGTATCTGTCTGTCTGTGCTGTCCTGTCCTGTCAAGTGGGCTTTTCGAGGATTTACTTTTTCAATAGAAATGCTAAACTTCAAAATTGACGCTTTCTGAAGAGAAGAGCCTCAAAAAGACGCCAGCCCAGCCCAGTGGCAACCTTATCTCATGTGTTGTTGTTTTTGGTGTTGTTGTTTTTGCTTTTGCATAATCTTTTCGGCATTTTCTCGGGCGCACAAAATGTCAAATATTTACGTATTTTACGTCGATGATGGATGACTCGCCTCGCCAAACCATGCCACGCCTCGCTCATTCGCTCATTCGTTCGCTTGCTCGGAAGAATTTTGATGAATGTGTTGTGCGGTTTTTTGACTCAGGCGTTGAAATACGCGAAATGCCGAGATTAGGAAAGCAAAACCAAAAACAAAAATAAATAAATAAACAAACAAACAACAACAGAGAAAAGTAAAAATTGCGAATGATTTGTGTCGCTTTGGCAGTGAATGTAGGTGGGGCAGGTCTTTAAAAAAATGAATTGTGTTATTGTTGTTGTTGTACTTTTTAGAATTTTGATTTATTAAAGTTTGGCTTCGAAAATCTTGAAACTGGCTTAAAGCAATAGAAACCTTTAAATAAATTGTGACTTAATCAAAACCGGATAAATGCGGTTTAAAAAAAAAGTTTTTTTATGTGAATTAAGTTTAGGTCAACAACAACTGACTTATATTTAATTTAAACTACTCAAAACTGTTTTAAATTTGATCTCAGGTTTGAGAAGATTTTTTCGATTTCTGTAAAAGCTTAACATACTTATTGTTGTATATTGGCTTATTCGCATGAAGCGGATTGTAATAATGGCCAAATGCGATGATCTTCAAAAATTGCAAGCTATGCGGAAATGCAATTTTAATAAACCAACAAAATCGTAATCGACTTTCTTATGTTACTATTACAATTAAGCTGAATACGATCGATTCTCGGTCAACCTTTTGGTTTTTATTGGTTAAGACCGGGTTACAAAGAGTAAAGCGTAACCGCTGGCCGTATCCAAAGCTAGGCAGGTTTCTTTAGATTTTTCTTTGGGTAGGAATCTTAGACTAAAAAATTCGTTCTTACAGTTTGTACGTTTGTTGATAATCCAAACTAAATAATATATTTAAAGGTAAGTGAATTGTTTTTGTGATTTTCGTTCAACGGTATCAAAATGATCTTTCCACACCACAAAAGTGATATCTTTCTACCCAAGGGGGCTTTTTTTTCGGGACACATTTCTACAACATTTGGTAAACTTAATAATACAACATTTAGCGCAGCCGGTAGAATCTGGCTGAGGAAATATCAATACAACATTATGAACAAACAAAAAAGAATACGTTTTTTATGTCAGTCCTCAACTGACATCTACTGACTGATTTAGATTTAAATGTTTACCTGGTTTGACATTAGGTTGCCTTGATTTCTGTAAATATTCAAATTCTCATTTATTAAAATTCGCGTTTTAGATCAGTGACCTCTACAGAATAAAAGCTAATCAAAACTATTGTAATTTTTTTTTTAAGCTGCAATTAGGTTCCTTGGTTTCTGTAAAAGTTTAATATACACGTAAATGCATTTCTATTGAATGGAGTTCATTTTTAGGTCAGTCTCTAACTGACCTCTACTGACGGAAGCTTTTCCGATTAACTTAAATTTTTTAGGTAAATTTTCTTGACTCCTTTAAAAATTTAATACAGCAGCAAATCTCCATTTAAATGTGGTCTCTTCAATTACGAGCATATCTCGAGCGTTGCCATGACAATCTTAACACTTGCGGTACTATTCTCTCTTTTGCACATTATTTTCCTTTCTTTTTTTTCTTTTTTGTATTAGATCCCAGACGATGAACGAGCCCAAATGCAAACAAAAGGAAATTGTGGGTTTTGAATTTATTGAATTTATTGAATTTACCCAAAAGAGCAGGAAATTATTTGTCATGTGGGACGCACACACACACGCACACACACACACACACACGAACGCACATAAGTCCAAATATACACACACACAAATAATGTGTGTGTATGGCATAAATTGGCATCGTAAGGATACTGCGGATACGGCGACTGTATCTGTCAGTTTGCTTTGCCCTCTCACTAAAGCACACACAAACACACACACACACACACACACACACACACACACACACACACACACACACACACACACCGTAAATGCTTTCTCCGGCATTGTTTGCACACACACAAAGAAAACTATTTTTACACGAATTTATTATACAAGTTGTTGCTGCTGCTCTTTGCTGCAGAATGGGGCGGGGGTGGTCAGGGGCTCGCTTACAAAATATCACAAACACGTTTTTTATTATATTTTTTAAATTATTGCGGTAACCAAACAACAACAACAACAAAATGAAATGGATTCAACGACACAAAAATTATGTGTTGTGGTTGAATTTAACAATCGCATTTTAGTAAGGGGCTCGTTCATTTATCACGTCATCAGTTCTGCGCAATTTGAAGTTTTGTGAATTTATCGCGAAGCAAACTTTTAGGCATTCTGACAAAGAATTTAAGTCAAATTAGAATTTTATGCAGTTTCTAACTTTAAAATTGAAGTGCTCATTAGTTTTTGTGATAATATTAATACAAGAACTCGTACTTTTTTTGGATTAAAGAAATCCATTTACTATTTATATGTGAAACCTTCAAATCCGAGATATACAATTCAAATATTATAGAATTATATTTTCTTACAAAATTCACTTAGACGCAAAGTGTTACTAAGAACGCCTTCGTCGGCGCACCCACAACATCCTATTTAGGTTTCCGCATTAGCTTATAAAATTGTTGCCTTATTCATAGCCGAAACGCCACTTGTCGCTTATTAAGCCAAAATAGAAAAGAAAAGACAGGAAGGAAAAAAAAAACACAAAAAGTAGCTAAGCAGCTTTCAGCTGACGAAGTCTAACAGTGTCGGCAATTTCGACGCATTTAAAATTGTTTATTTATTTAGCGGAAATGTCAGTTTACAAGAACTTCCGCTTCCGGTGGTTGGCAGCGCTGCGATTGTTGAAATGGCTACGAGCTGCTTCTTATATCTACTTCGAAGCTGCTAAAATATTCAGCTGCACTTTGGCACAAAGTGTTAGCTAAGAAGTTCCACCTAGTGCAAATGGTTAATCTTTGTTTTTGTTTTTGTCGTCGTTGTTGTTGTTGTTGTTGTTGTTGTTGTTGTTGTTAGAGCAGCGTGTCAAAAAGATTAAAATAACGTTAAAATGCGCTTGGCTGAGATTTTCTCTGCTCTTGTAGAACACATTTGTTTCTTTACATATATATAGAATCTCTACAGGTGCTGCAGATTGCGATTAGAACCGCAGCTGTGCAGCAGCATAAAAATTCAGGCATGTGGCATATTAAATTTAATATCCCCTGCTGGTGCGTTTGAGTGATTTCTATGCCAAGCTTTGTAGAAAAAAACCACTTTCGTATAGTTTAATGAAGAGTTTAGCTAATTTTATTAAACAATTTTTAATCTTTTAACTATAGGATAACTTTAAACAAACTAATAAAATAATTTAATAAAGCGGTTGAAGCTTGAACTTTTCAATAACAAAAGCCGAAATAATATCGATGCTGTAGTTTATATGGTTAGGAGAGATATTCTAAAAAACAGACTAGGAATTCGCCAGGAAAATATTTACAATGGTAAAGAAATTGGTTGCATCTTTGCATTAAATAAACCATATAAATTATTAATATATAAAAAATAAAATATATATCTATATATATATAGCAATAACTGGTATCGAAATTTTCGAAAAAAGATATCGGTTGTTCGATATATCGACAAAAAATACAAGCGATATTAGAATATCGACATTTATTTCATATAATCTCTGATACAAATTCCTTCCTCTTCGGGTTAGTTAAATTTTCGCAATTTTTAACAGAGCAACCAAAAATGTATTTCAAATTTTTATGAATTTATAAGATCATTTTTCAACGCGGAAATGGTTAGAAAACCTCGAAAATTTTCGACTCTTGAAAATGAACTGTCATAAATTTTATGTAACATAGTTTTCGCGTGTCTCGAAACTTTTCGAGGCAAATTAATGGGAAAACAACCACGAAAAGTTGCTCGTATTTTTCGGTGTAGCCTGTATGCAAAAAAAAGAATGCCATGGAAAAAGTTAACTTTTATTTATAGTATTAAGGAATAAAATTGTGGAATTGTAAAAAAAATATATGTTTTGTTTTTGTAGTAAGAAATTTGCCATATATAAAAATATGTTTTCCAAAAAATTTTTTACAGCTAACATTCATTCAAAATTCAAAACAAAAGACATTTTGTTTAAATTAGAAAATGAAAGTAGGTAGAGTGGTTGTCTAAAAGACACACCTTGGCCTATTGAAGGCCCATTGTGATACCACCGGAACTAAACTGCACCTAACTATTCCTCTGGATTCTCTTTAAACTATCCTGTGGCCTTAATAAAACTAACTACTTTCGACAGTTTAATATCTGCTACTTCAGTTAAGTTGTCGAGAAAGCCGGAACCAAGAATTTGTAACCTCCTTCTATACAGAGCCATGCACTTGCTTAGAAGGTGTTCAACATTTTCTTCCTATTCTACATCATCTTGACAACTCCTACAATAGTCGTAAAAAGGAGCCCCTATTCTACTGGCATGTGTACCTAGGATACAGTGCCCTGTGAGGACCCCAACTAAAATTCTAACGTCTTTCCCGCTGAACTTCAGTAGACGATTCGTGCGAACCATATTCACCTCTGGCCACGTTTGTCTACTAATTACGCAGGTTGTGTACTGTCGCCAGCGAGTATTGGCGATATCTATCGTATGTTTGTTAATCAACAGCTTACACGTTGCCATTGGCATATATATATATATAAATATTCCCTATCAGGACAGATTGGTGGCGTGGTGCTCATTCTAGTCAACTGATCTGCCTTACAGTTTCCTATAATATTAATATGAAAATGAAAATCGGACTTATTTAAAAACTAGATTAGGCAACACTATTTCAAAACTGTTGTTAGTGGAAAACAGCTGACAGAACTTTTAAATTTATAAACTTCGTTTACAAATGTTTTCGAGTTAATGAAAAGATGCGTTCTCTAAAAGAGTCTCGAAACTTTTCGAGCTTTTTGTGTTTTCCAGATTTCGCATTTAAAGGCATCCCCTTAAAATTTTTAAAAGTTTTAATATTATGTTTAAATTGTTTAAATAAAAATAGTATTTAATATATTAAATAAATATTAGTCCTAAACTAAAAGCCATACTCGAAATATCAAAAACAAACTTTTTTTCATATGTTACCTTCAAATAAAATTTATGACTGCAAAGCGTAGGTTAAGACTAAATTTATTTTAAGAAAAACCGCTTTAAAATAATAAACCTCAAAAAACAACAACAAATTAATGCCGTCAAATCTCATCAACAGTTGAAAAAAAAAATCCCGCAATTTTGTGTTGGTAATAGCGACTAATTACAAAAAATCATATTTAAATACTGCGCAACATAAATACAAGCAAGTAATATCACAAAAACAACAACAACAGCGGCAACTGTCAGCAACAGCAGCACAACAGTAGCAGCAACAACAATAACAACAACATAATCAGCAACATTATGAACATCATCAACGCGCATAGAAATTGTTGCAACTCAAGTTTGTAGTAGTGGCAAGAGCAGCAAAAATAAATGCCAACGACAGCAAGTGACATTTTTATATCTTATTTAGACTTATTATGCAAATGCTTAATGACATTTACTGCAACGAGATAGAAAGAGAGAAAGAGGGAAAATGCAAAACAAAAAATAAAAATAAATAAACTGAACAGAGAAGTAAAGGAAAATAGAATGAAATGCTGAAATGCTGAAGGACTCCGGCTGGCAAAATGAAAATGTCTGCATTCAGTTGTGTAAACATTTTAATTTAAACTAAAAACAAATGCGCAGCTGTGTTGCCACACACATACATATAAATATATATGTTTATGTGTGCGTGTGTGTGCGACTGCAGCAGGCAAAGTAAGCAGCAGGCGGAGGCAGGCAGGCAGGCAGCAAAAAACCGGCAGCTTAAATTTCAATGCGCGCACAATTTTCTTCCATATATGAAAAAGAAATAAAAGAAAAAAATACAGGCACCAAAAGAATGGGAATAAAAATTGTGGCAAGGCAAAGGATATTCAAAATTTTTGCACATTTACTGCCGTTGCCGTTGCTGCTGGCAGTACCAGCAACACATCAGCGCAGCAACTACATTGCTGCTTGCAATTGAAAGGATGCGAAAATGCGCACAACTGCTGCTTATGAAGTGAATGGAATTTATGAAGGATGCATTTCAAGTATAATAGAAAGAAAAAAAGAAAAACAACCAACCAACACACAAACAAACAAACGAACGAACGGAAAAAAAGGACGAAACAAAAATAATAATCTACACACATGCACACGAAATTGTGTACAACACTTGCATATGTAAATGTAGACGGCGTGTGCAGTAATAAATGTGGAAATTGTAAACCATTTTGCTGTAGAAGCATGTTTTCATTATGCCTTCAATCACATACATACATAAATATACTTCTAATTTTTTTTGCATTTTTCTATTCTATTATTTTCTATTTTAATTTTTTCTTTCCCTGCCTTTCTTGTTTTTACTAATGGTGGCAATTCGGTATATTTTTAAGTTTAAATGGGCTTCTTCTTTTATATTTGTATTTGCATTTGCATTCGCATTTCATTAATATTTTATTTAATGAAATGAAAATCGTTGAGTGCTTTAAGCGGAAAACTTAGTTCCGCGTTTTCACATTTCTGGAAAACTCTTTTAAAGCATAATTTCGTATTCGCTGGAATCTTAACTGAAGTGTGGTTAACAAAATGAAAGCGTGTACAGTTCGAAAAAACAATTTAAGTGTTTCTAAAGAAAAACTTCGTTAACATAATCTTCAGTTATAGTATTTAATAAACATTTATATTTTATTAACATTTAAAAAGGAAAATCTTATTGCTCGTCGTAATTAATGATCATTTGACGGCTAAGAAGTCCTTGAATACTTGCCGGCAACTTATGTCGTTAAATTACCTTTTATAAACATGCAACACATACACACGGATGAAACAACGATATTGCAACTATCGATACTGATAAAATTAAAACATCGATTGTTTACTGTATCGAAAATAAACCAATCGATTTAAAAATATCGATATTTTTTGTATTATTTATTTAGTTATCGCAAACGAACTTTCATTAACGCGAAAATTTTCTATTTTGCTGAAAGTTTAGTTGGAGTGGCGACAACTGCCTCACATAGACCAAACTAGTTCCATAGCGAAAACACATGCTCCCTTTAAATGGAGAAAAGAGTTGACCTTACTTCGTAATATTGGTCCATCACGTACGTTTCAGTTCTTAATGCGAAGTGTTTCAATTTGGAGATATTCATTCCAGATAAATCGTTTAACGATTTTAAAAATGCTTGTCCAAGAATCCTTATTCTGAATTTGACTATCGCTGGACAATGGCAAAGTAGATGTTCTTCTTCGTCCGGTTCGTTGCAGTTTCTATTTGGCTGAAAGTAACCGAAAAAAGCATTTTAAGGAAATTGATTTTATAAATAATATATCAAAATATTAAATTAAAAATATCGAGTGATATTATATATACCTATTTTAAAACATCGTTATTATAAAACCGATATGGGCACAAACATATCGATACATATATTGTTATCATATAGAAGTACTATATGTGTATGATAACAAAATATGTATCGACAATTATGCGCCAAATTTAAATGTTTTTCTTTTAAAAATTTTGTGCTAATGTTATTGTTCCCGAAAGGAAAGTCAGCAATAAGAATGCAAAATGTCAGCAATAGTTCTATAAATGTAGCAAAAGCTGATGTTTGCATAAGCGCTTCATTTTTACCTGGGTCATGTCTTATGCAAGGTAAAGGCTACTACTTTCTTTTCCCTTTGTAAGCGAGGCTGGTAGCAATAACAAAAATATATCTTCACGGTTTTCTTACTTTAGAAAGCGAAAGAGTTCGCAGTGAATTTGTTGATATGCTGACTTTTGAGCTGAAGTATGTGCGAAATTTTCAGCAAAAAAATTTTAGTTTATTGCTGAAGTATCGACTTCACTTTAGAAGAGGAAGAAGTAGCAATAACAAATGGTGCAATTAGTTTTCTTTTTTAATAAATATTTTTTTGAGATTTTGAAAAGATTAAAAAATGTTATCGAAAAATCATTGATTACTAGTGTAATCAGTAATCTGTTATCAATCGATTACAATTTTCACAACTCATTTTATATTCCATTTAACAAAAATTAAGAAAATATCAAATTGATATTAATAATTTTATATGTTATAAGAAAAGCTAAAGCGTCAGTCAATCAATGACATTTAAAGAAACAAATTTTACAATTTCATTGGATTATTTTACTAGTTAATTAATTGTGCTTGCAATTTTCTCTCTCTTGTCGATGTGTTATCAAGCTTTTGTGCACAGATGCCAACCATCAGTTTGAGAGCTTTTCTTAGTTACTGATTAGCTGATATATTTCTTTACATATCATTTATTCTTTAAACAAATTAACAAACGCAAACTGACTAAGTGCATTTATATATAAAGTACATAATTTATTGATGACAAATGCATAAATCCACTATAACAATGCACGCAATATGAGCCAATCTTATCAATACCCTTTTCTTTGGCTGGCAAATTTTAAGCGCCAGCAGCAACGTTACTTTCAATATTATCGATTGGCGATATAAATTTGCCACGCGCGCGTATGTGGGCAAAAAGTCGAAGTCATATTTTCATCCAACTGAAATCTGACTTAAGTGGCCTACATTTGTTCGAGGCGCTGGCACTGGCGACGTTATTGAAATTGCGCCGTAGAGTGGCGTGGCGTGGCATGGCGTGGCATGGTCATATCATATTGGAACAAGTTAAATGACCTTTCAGAATTTAATAAATGTGAGTGCAAACGTAAATTTGCATAATCGCAGATAAACAAAAATAACATAAAAAGAAAGGAAGAAAAAAAATCGCGCATGATTTCATCCAGAACACACATACACATATACACACACTCAAACGCCAAAGCGTCAACAATTACACACTTTGTTGGGAAAACGGTCAAAAGTAAAGCAGCCGAACGAGCGGGGGAAGGACGGGCGGTTGGTTGCATATTTAAAAGTCAGTTTAAATAATTTCCATATTACATGAGCGCCCAGCACAAGCGAATGCCACGAGCTAGCAGCAGCAGGAGCAGGAGCAGCAGCAGCGAGAGCAGGAGCAACATTTTTTAACCCAACTGAGCCGATTTATCATAATCACATTGCAAAGCAGAACAGAGCAGAGCGCGCGGCAACAACGTAAATGGGCATGGGCTTGGTTGGGCAGGCAAGCAAGCAAGCAAGCAAGCTGGCAGGCAATTGCAAGGCCACTGAAATGCTATACGATTAAGGCTACCAACTGTGCTCTATTTTTAAACTACGGTTATAATTGTTTTTTTTTTTTTGCTTTAATTGAACATTCATACTGTCGGCCACTTCACTATGAATGGGCGTAGTTAGATCAAATTAACCCCCACTTTTCGTAATAGGTCATATCAATTTTATGTCCACCATCATAGCTCAGGTACTTGAAGAGCTATATAGGAAACATAAACAGGAATGCATCAGGCAGAATATTAGTTTTTAAAAAATTCGACACGTCCACTTATTAACAATTTATATGATAAGAACACAACCAAGTCAAGCTCACATACAAATCAGAATGCCATATATACATAGTAAAGTTAACAGTTGGTAGTCTCGTACTTACAAATGAGCCTGGCTTGGCTTGGCATGACTGAAAGCAAGTGTTTCCTGTAGTCGCCGCAGCCATGGTTGTTGGCTTGGTCGTCGCCATAATATGCAAGCAAAGATTTATTAACCTGTGTATACGGCACAGTTGGGAAGTGGGAGCAAATATTGGCGATGGTGGTGGCGCTGCTTTTTGTGTTGCTTTTGTTGCGAATCTTGTTGCTGTGTATAAGATTGCAGCGAGCGATAATGCTGCTCAAGTATTTAAATGATTACATTTTTTTTCCCTATCTCACTCAAACTCTTTTTAAAGTCGTTAGGTAAATGTATGGAAATGTATATAAGCCAACTAGCCAACAAGTTGAAATATTTAACTTGTTAACATGTTTTGGTATTTTCTCACGGTTTTCTTTCTTTTTTATTTATTTTTGTATTCTTCTTTGGTGTTGCTTATTTATTTTATTGTTGTTGTTTTTGTTTATTATTGCTGTCGTTGTTGTAGGTCGCCTTGTTTTTTATTCATTCGTTTTTGGCTTTTAAATGTCATCTCCGTCGCTGTCCTTGCCGCTTTGGCGCTTTCTGATTTAAATTTCTGACAGTCTCGAGTTTGCTTTGGATGTGGGTCATATTTTTTTCGTATATTGTTTTTTTTGTTTGTGCAAAGCCCAGTTGCTTTATCCCAAACGAAATGATTAATTGCAATGCGGTTTTGCAGCGTTGACAAATTATGCTGGCCAAGTCCTATCAACGGAATCAAATGAAAACAGTCAACAAATGGTATCAAACGCGCGGGGGGGACTTTCGTATTTCTTAAACAATTGTTTAAAGATTATTCTAAGTAAATTCAAATTGTTAAAAATTAAGTTTTTCATTACTTATGAAAAAATTTTCTTAACAATTTTTAGTTGAAATCATTTATCAAGGATCTCTGCTTAAATCAGAATTTCGATGTACCCCAAACAAACGCTTCCTTTTTAGCATAACTTGTAGTCGTCATGTACGAGTATGCACAAATATTGAGAGAATACTTTACAGCAGCACTCAAGCAAATCCCTTTAATTACTTAAACGCTTAATAACAGGCTATGCGCTTATCACAATGAAAATTATACACTCGACGCGCAGATGTGGCGCATATAAATTCATATTTGCGGTTAAATTGTACGCTACTAATTAATTAGCAGCACAAAGATAGACCTACACACACACTCTCACACGCGCTGATACAAGGGTAGAAGTATAAACATTCGCATACATACAATCACAGATTTAAACGGTACTTATTTGCTTAAGCGTTGCAGCTATATAATTAATATTAGCAATAATTCAGCGGAAATTGAAAACCAAACGATTTGACATGCTATGGTCATGGCGACAACATCGACAACCACCACGCACCCCCAAACAACCCCGGCACACCCCTCTGATCACCCTGACCACTCTGACATATTTTGACGTACGTTCAGCGGAAAGTTTTGATTAAATCGCGCGGTTAATTAAAAGTTAGCGTTTCGCAATGGCAAAACGTAACGAAGCGTCATTTGTAATTTGCGTTTATTGCTTAAATGCGATTATGATGATATTTCATATTCGAATATTATTATTATTGATTGTTTATGAGTGGGCTTTGGGCCAAATTATGAATAGTTGGTAGTCGACTTTTTGATTTCGGATAAGTGCTCCATCCGAGCAGCGTACCTAATGCAAGTGAAATGTTCTTAATTTAATTAAAATTTAATTGCGACTGAAGAGGGTTTAATACAATTAACTAAATTAACTGAAAGCGGCGTAAGTCACAAATATCCCTTACGATTCCATTTGTTGTTTAAGATTTTAATGAACGAACACTTTTGACTAAACAACTTATACCAAGTTGTTTAAGCCATTTCTTTTCATAAAATTAAACAAAAATCTTATAAATTTCGATGTGAAGTAAACTTCAATTCTTTATTTTTTTGCAAACTCCAAACCAACAACTAAAAATAACAAAGCGACTAAGTTGTAGACACACGCGGCGGCGTATGAGCAATATAAATTCCTAACAAGTTTTTAAGTTGTTTGTGTTTCGGTGCTCTTCTCTTTATTGTATGTGTGTGGCGCGCGCGTACAACGAGCGAACGATCGAACGACCGGACGCACTCAATTATTGATGGCGACATTAAAGTTTATTGAACTTTCTTTAAAAACGAAAGCTCCTTCTTTTGATTTTTCTTCTTCCATTTTTGCTTTATAACCAACACACGCTGGGCAAACAAACACTACGACACACGCATACGCATACGCATCTATACACCCACTCTAGCGCACTTATGGCAAGACAATAACAACGACATTAGCATAAACAACGCCATTGGACTCCGCTTGTTTTGCCAACAACAAAAATCTATCTATAAGTTATAAAGTAAGAAGAGGAGTTAAAAGAAAGGCACAATAAAAAAGTTTAGTCATAAAAAGCAGGCAGATTCTTTAAGTTTGCTTAAAATGAAAATAGTTTTTCAAGCGTTCCCTGGCATTACTTTCAGCGCTCAGCATTAAATTGCAAGTAATGCTTGAAATATTTTACATGACTTTTTTTTTAAATGCAAAAATAACAACTTCATTATTCGCTTGCCAACACATACAGTGTGTGTCGCACCGATAAGAGCACTTCAGTGTGCTCATAATATATATATATATAATGAAAGATATAACCAAGAAGCGCTATAGGCACCATGAATGGAAGACCAAACTCAATAATAATATGTCCTATAGCTCGTACAGGAGCATATTGTAGTACAATAAGAAAGTAATAAAGTAAAAAGAGATATAGACAGAAAATATCAACTTTTTAATATTATCCATATTTATTTAAAACTAGCTTATAGTACCCGACATTGCCCTTTTTTTTGTTTTCAATAGAAATATATGTCTTATTTAAGATAATTAATAAGCGGAATTCGGCATTACTCCCTGTTGCCGCGTTTCAGAGTTACTGCGGTAGGCGTTCAATTCATACAACCACGCCCATTTCTGGTAAAGTTATCGACAGTGCCTATACAAACTAAGTTGCCAAATTTTTGGGAACAATATAAGCAAAATATTTCAATATATTTTTTTAATTTTACAAATCGTTTACGAAATAAGTTGGCGTGGCAGTTATTTTTTAAGCCCAAAACCTTTCAGAGTGTAAGCACAGGAACTCTCCATTATTTTATCGTAATCGGATGAATGGTTTTGAATCGAAAAGAGTACAAAGAAATAAAGATAGAAAGATTGAAAAAAAGAGAAATATAGATATATTATTATAGATAGAAAGATATATTCATTTATATACAATTTATATAGATAACAATAAATTTTACCTATTTTTCTATTACAAAATCCATTGAAATCACATTAAAGCATCATTAGCAAATTTCAAATAAAAATGAGATCTTATAAATCTGCCAGGCAGTGTGCATGATTTATTATATCACGTCATAATATGGCAACAACATTATCCCAACCACATAATGTGTCAAACAAGGAGTAACAAAAATAAATAAAACGAAGCAAAGAAAACCAAAAAAAAAAAACTACAACAAAAATTAAATATTTCACCTACGCTCCATTAAATCTTTTCGGCGACACATTCAATGAGCCTCATAACGTAAGCCTTAATACCTTCGGTCCACACATCCAGCCAACGTCCATGAATTTACCCGTCCGCCTTTCTCTCCCATCGAACTCCCGCCCTCCTTCTGCTGTAGTTCAACGCTTGGCGAGTTTAACTGCAGAACCGCAACACTAATATCCTTTTGTTTATAAATGGGCTAATGGAGGAAAATTATTTTTCTTCCGCCTCTTGTTCGCCGTTTCGTGCGTTTTGCTCTCTAGAGCGGAGGATGAGCAGTGCATACGGCAGGCAGGCAAGCGGGCAGGCGGGCAGGCACGGCCTGTCGCTTTTTAAGTGATAAATTGATTGGGCCCCCGGAACAAGCGCCGCCGCCATACTGTCCATACGGTCAAACCTTTGGCTCAGAGCATGGCTATTTATCCATTTTATGGTCGAGGTTAGCAGCGTTACGGTCAAAGGAGGAAAATGGAATATGTGTGTGTGTGTGAGTCGTTACATATACATATATGTATGTTTAGTTGTGAATGTGTGCGGATGTGTACTAAGTACTAAGGGATGTCAACTTAAAAAATTAATTTCGCCAAGATTTGTCCTGCCGTATCCTGAAACTATTCAATTATTGGAAGTTCTTTTTTTTTTGTAGTTCTGCTATCCTTCAGATAAAATTTTTTTGTTTTGCTATCCTTCAGATAGAATTCATTAAAATTCGTTTTAAAAATGTCAATCAATACAAGATACTTTTATTTATAAATTTTTGGATATATTTAAAATTAGTCGCATGATAAAAAAAACTTTAAGCAAAGAAGAAATTCGCTAAAGAAAACCATAAAAATATGAGTTAACAACCCTGGAAGCTTTACACCGTACGCTAACGGACGCGTCTTGTGCATCGTGTTTCGTGTGGTCAAATGTTTGCCGAAGATCAAGTTGCAACTATGGCGCCTCCTTCTCTCTATTTTGTATGGTATTTTCTTTTGCTCCACCTTTAATAAAATATGTTTTATGTATGTTAACGGGGTTTTGTTATTAATGTCAGTGTGTGTGCATGTATGTGTGTGTGTGTTTGTATATATTGTTTTTTTACTTTTTCCTCTTGCACTGTATCATATTATGATAAATTTCATTAAACTGTTTGTCCTGTTTGCTGTACTCATACCCTGCTCATATACCTTCTCATGGGTGCTCACTCGTTTGTTGATTTTTTTTACTTCGTGGTGTACTTTAATAACGGTGTGGTTAATTAAGTAGAGTATGGCTAAATTTACTATGATGAAGAACATCGGGTTGTAACCTGAAGATTAATTGAAAATGTTGTGAAATGTTGGAAATTCATTATAACTAAGTGAGTAAATTTTGCGATAATAGCAAGTTGAAAGTTATATTGGGCAGTTTTTATACGATTATGACTTGGTGGAAATTAGAAAGTTTAGAAAATTGTGGTTTTGAGTTAAATTAGCAATAATAATCAACATATTCCTTATTTTTTAAATTGAAATAATAATGATAAGATTTGGATATTTCATTATAATTAAAAAGAAATGCTTATTACATGCTAGTTCATTACAATTGAAAAAAGGAATGTTCTTTCAAATTAAAAAAGAAATGACAATGAAATGCAAATTTCATCATAGTCAAAAAAGTAATGAAAAATTCATAAATTCAAAAGTAATGAAATAATTGAAGTAATGTTAATGACGTGGACATTTCTTTCTAATTGAAGAAGTATTGACAATGCAATGCACAACTCATTATAATTTAAAAAGTAATAATAATGAAAATTTGTTTGGCAATCATTACAAAATTCAAAAGCAATGAAATAATTCAAGTAATGCTAATGACGTATTCATTTCTTTTCATTTATACTTACGTATGACCCTGGATTCTAGGCTAGATGGAACGCTCACGTCAGAAAGAAAAAAGAAGAACTAGAAATAATCGATGTGCTTTATCCACATTCAACAAAATACTCTTATACAAGCAGGTGCTTAAACTAATATGGACCTATGGGATCCAGCTATGGGACTGCTCAAGCTCCAGCAATGTAATACAGATTCAGAGATTTCCAAATAAAGTACTTAGATGTACCTTTAATCCGCCATGGTTTGTCCGTAGCAGTGATCTAGAACGAGATCTTGGTATTGAGTTGGCTGTCGCCTCAATAGAAAAAAAAAACCAAATCTCGCATGGAAAGACTATCTCACCATCGAAACAGTGAAGCCAAAATCCTAGCTGACCCAAGCAAATGGAAAGGAACACTTACACGTTAAAAGACGCACCACATTAAAAAACGATAAAACTCGATAAGAAATATTTTCTTACTACGAAAGCTTCCTCTATGGTCGTCCTAAATGATGTTAAAAGAGAGTTCAAATTTGTTTGTTAGAATTAGTATAACTCGATTGCTACTATGAAGACTCTTTTCCAGGTACGTCTTTAGAGCCACCTTACTTATCTTTTTAGGGTGACTTTAAAAAGAGACTTACATCAATATGTATGTCGAAATAAATATATGTACTTTTATATTTTAAAAGTTTTAATAAAAAAGCAAAAGGTTTTCTCAAAATTTAAGTAAGCCCGAAAGGAAAGTCTCTCGTTTCACCAAGCATTAACAAAAACAACAAACGACATGAAATTTAATAAAGAAAAAAGTGGCAAATAATTTCGGAGGACTACGCACAAATTACGATTCAAAAAAGGAATTTCAATTTCAAATAAAATAAAATTAAATAAAATATAGTATATGCCAACGGTATTATGTTAATTTATACAAAGTTATACGTAAAAAACATGAAAGAAAACAACAGAAAGCAAACTGCAAGACTATTACAACTTATGTATGACGCACAACAAAAAAACAGAAAAAAGCGTACAAACATTTTTACACTTTACATGGCAACACTGGCGAAACACTAAAAGAAATGAATTTCACATCCTTTCAGAGCTTTGCATTTCTATTTCTATTTGCAAAAGCAACAAACAATGGCAGCAGCAGCAGCGGAAGTAGCACACAAACGAAAAAAGACGAAACAGATGAAGACACAAACGCACACAAACAAACAAACACACACACACACATAAAAAATGTTCCAAAAGATAATGCAAGGCAGCAGTCGAAAGAAAGTCGGTAAAATAAGTTAAGCAAAAGAATTTGGTAAGATGCAACAGCAGCGGCAAAAGCAGCAGCAGCGCAGTAGCAGCGCAGCAGCACATGTTGTTTAGAAGTATATGTAGATTCTGCCATTCTGCATTCTGCTGCTTTTGCTTTCCTTTTTCTCTTCCTGCTTCATTGTTTTTTCCTTCATTTTTTCAACATCTTCTTTTTTCGCCATTCTTGCTTTCTTTCATTCGTTTTTTCGGAATTGTTTTCGGCGCTCCTGTAATAAATTTAAACATACCCAAACAGAAAACAAAAACGCAAATGGAGAAAACGACGAGCAGCGACTGCACCTCAACTTAAAATTTATTATAAAACTATACAAGAACAACAACAACAACAAGAAGACTGTCATTGTTGTACTCGCAGTGTATCTGGGATTTTGGTCCAACTAGTATGGCTGCTGCCAAACAACAACTACAAAAGGAGACTACGCCGAACAGTGCTTTGATGTGTTGCAGAAGCTTCGAAGCTTTAAAAAAGTTCGTGAAAATTCGTTTTGAGAAAGTTTGCCAAAAATATGAACTGAAATGAAAAAAACCAATTTAACTAAAAATTTTATTTTTAACTTTATGAAAGACGAAATTATTACTTACCACATAATTTACTTGTATTTTCTACACCAAAGTACTGTGCAGTGAGGCAGTTATGCATGAATGCAATTTTATTTGTAAATTTATTCCATTTTTAGAAGCTTTCTGTTGTTGTTGTTTGTTTTTTGTTGTTTTTTTTTTTTTGTTGTTGTGTGTTGCTAATGCATTTTACTTTTACAAAAGGATTACATTGTGTGCGCTTGCATTTTTCGGATATATAATATTGTACACACAACCACACATATATACCAACACCAACACATACACATTCATGTAAACAAAAAACACACACTCATAGTCATTACAAGCGAGCTTTAAAAATGCGTCTCTCCGGCTGTCTGTCTGTCTATCAGTCTGTGCTGTCTGTATTGTGCTTTAGCGTGCATCTGTGTTTGTGGCTGCTGCAACAACACCAACATTTCGTTGTTTTGTTGTATTTGTCAATGCAGCAACTTGCATTACAATATTTTTGAGATGTAAATTTTGGAATCCTTTCTCCTTTCTCTTTTCTCTCATTTTTTTTTTGTAGAATTTTTAAATTTTCTTTTTAGAATTTTTAGTGCAGAGCGCTTAAAAGCGCCGGAATAGGGTTAGTACCAAAAAAAAGTTACCTGACATTTTTTGCTTGTATTAGCGTTTTTTTTTGGTGCGTGAATGTGTGTCACTAGTTGCACGGAATTGTGTCACTTACATATCGCCATAGCAAACAATCTCTTCCCAGTTCAATTTGCAACATATCAAAATTGCTATGAAAATAGAAATTATAAACAAATTTTAACATTTACACATAAACTAAAGATATAAACAAACAAACTTTGAAATATTCTATTGAACTTTTTCGAAGCGTTAATAAATTTGCAAGCTATTCAGAGGCATTTTGCATACAATTGACCCTTAAATTACAATAACAATTATTTGCTTAACTCACACACACAAAGCTGCAGCGAAAATTTATTAATTAACCGCCCAATGTGAAATGTGACATTTAATAAACTTGGCTAAATGTCTGTTCACATTATTTGGCGTTTAACCTTTTAATGCCTGCCTGCCTGACTGCCTGCCCAACCAACGGAATGAAATTAATTAATTCAAAATTTATTTATCGCTTGACATGGATTTTCAATATGGCCTCGCATCGTATCGCATCGCATCGCTCCGTATCGTACAAATTTGTCAGCTTTGTTGTAAATGGGAAATTGTGCGATGCGTGCTTTGTGCGTTTGTTTAGCGCAAAAATTTGATAAATTTAGAAAATATTGCAATATTTATTTGCAACAATTAATTGTTGAAAGGTAAATATTGTTTTTGAGCAATATTTGATATTTTCAGTTTTTTCAATACGCTCATATTTGTTAACTCAGTTTTTGCATGTATGGGCAATATGTCAGCTAGAATTATTAATTAAAGCGGATGTGTGTAAGTTGTGTTCGACAACAAACACTCTTTTGTCGTTGCAAATATGTTGAAATATTATAGCAATTAGTTTTGTAAAAAAAATATAACAAAATACTTTTTTAAATTTAACAATATGGAAATTTTTAATTCTCTCGATATTTAAAAAAGCGATATTTTGGCTATAGTCTAGTAGACTAGCGGATGGTCTAAACTTATAAAAAAAATTACAGTTTCAAAAAAATACAATTTGAAATCCAATTCCAAGAAAAATTGGATCTCGCTCACATCTCTGATGCAGCTCATGGTTGAATAATAAATAAGGTTAGGAGAGTAGAAATGAGAACGCATATTGAGCGAACTCACCTCGATTTGTGCATAACTTTCTGTCTCATTTTGAAGTTTGATTTAATTTTTGACAAAAAAACTACGTTGTTGTTTTTATTTACTTGATAATTTTGTAGCAACCATGGCAACTATACAACAATGTTGCTTTCAGAGTGAAAAACAAAAGTTAAATTTTCAATGTGTCAAATAATATCGAGGTGGAGAGGGAGAATATTCTACATTACTCACTTTATATTTATTACACCATGATGTAGCTAGTCTCCTTCAAAGTTGAGCCAAAACGTGATAGCAGTGTAACTAACTGATTTCATTATATTAGGTGTCAAAGGAAAGATATTCAAGCAGGTAGATAGGTATTCTTTAAGGCTGTATTTTTAAAAATGAGATTAGGAAATGTTTACTTAACTTTTGAAGATATAAGCATTTTTAGAATATTGTCTCTCAAAGGTAAAATTTACTTCTAAACATATTCTAAAAAAAGGACACGTAAGCAGAGCTGGCAACGAACTAGTTAAAAAGTTAAAAGTTAATTAAGGATGTCACATTTTTTTTTACTAATTTATAACTTTCCCGTTTATTTCGAAAACCGCTTAAAAGTTAAGTAACTCGCATTAAATTTCGTCCGTTAAATCAAGTTATTTATATATAAAAAGAAAAATAATCAAAAAGGAAGAATTAAGAATTTGATTAGGCCAAAGCAGGATTAGATTTTTAACGAAGTTAACTTTCCAACGAGATTAACAAAAATATTTTAACGTAGTCAAGTTTTTGGTTAACTTTTTTCGAATTAACGAAGTTAAATTCTTATTTAACGATGCCCACTTATGTCTGTAAGCCTTTCAGGAGTTAATTTTTCAAACCAAAGACCAATTATGAACAAGTCCTTATAATACAGGATGAAACCTAATTATATTACCTTATAGTTGATATATTTACCATGTGCCATACCTACGCAATACTTAAAGTATTAAAGGCTTATTAATCACCTTATATTATCTATCATTTCATTTTCATAATAGTTAACGAGAAAGTAAGCTTTAAATCAGCTAAACGTGGTTCCTTTTAATAGTCAGCCCTTCCAAGGAAAATTATCTTCTCCTACTGCAATTAACCGCCCAACCTTCGAACACATTCGAATTTGATTGCTGCTCAAACTTCTAGAAATGCATTCTTACCTGTATATACCCTACCCCCAACACATAGTCATAAATTGTAGGGCATGCTGCCCAACTCCGCTTATGACGACAAACGCCAATCGCCAATTCCAAAAACAATTTACTAATACTATGGAAAATAACCAGAAATAACAAATAAAACCACTCTACCGAAATAATAACAATTAAATTAAATATATCAAATTTCTGCTTTCTGCCGTTGTACCAGCCAGAGCGACATGGTTACGCTTCACTTCACCCCCACCCAGCGCCTGACTCAACTTACTCAATATACAACAACAACAACAAAAAACATCACATCAACCATTTTTATTATGAAATGCGAAAATTTTATTTATTTTTTTTAGTTTTATATCTCATTTTTTTGTTTTTTTTTTCATTTTTGTTGTTTGTTAAAACAACAATAAAGTATGATATCAGAGACTAAGAGGAAAATAAAAATCCAAACAGGTAGAGAAAAAATTTGCGCTCTTAGTTTATTTGACATTTTTGATCACATGTCAAATGACCATTGAAGATTTTTGAAGTTATGCTGCATGTCAAACTTAAATGAAAATACTGTTAAAATACATTCTTCTGGTTAAGTATACATTCTATTTTGTAAATATTTAAATGTATATAAAAAAAAAAACCTAAATAGATTTGCGTCAAATTGTGTTTGACACATAATTGTCATTCAGCACAAGATAAAATTTTTATAATATAAAAAAGAGAACCAATAAAATTTCGCCGTGCACAAGATGGTATAGAAAAAAAAACTGTTGTATATTTCAAGGACATTATTAAATTTCACATGCGAACACAATGTCCTCGAAATAAATATAAGTGTGCGCTAGTGTGCGTTTATCCATATACTCAAGTGTGCATGTGTGTGTTTGTGTGTGCTTTTGTGCGCATTATCTCAGTTTTGAAGCAATTTATTTGATTTTTCCAACATTATTTTTGTCTGTTTTATTGTATTTTTCCTCTATTTTTTTTTTGTTTTGTTTTGTCGCCGCCATACACGTGCGCATATCCTTTAAATTGTCCTGGTTATTTTTTCGTTTGCCTGCTCAGTTCGGCAGCTCAGCTCAGCTCAGTTTAGCAAAACGTTAAGATATAAGAAAGAATTACTTCGGAAAGCATCCAATGCGATTTCTCTACGTTAGCGCTAAATAAGTTTTCACAGTTTGCACGTAGCCTTTTTTTTTGTTGCTGGGCAATGGCGGGGGTTTATGTCGTGTTGTTTTTTTTCTGTATTTATTTTTTTTTGGAAAATATTTTTGTTCGGCTTCGTATTTCCGTTCAGGTTGGCATCAGCACCTTTCGCAGCGCCACGCAAAGTGCTGTTTTCAATCATTCGCTCTACCGGCAAACGCATGTCCTTAGTATACACCCTGCAGTTTGCGTAGAGAAGGTATGGTAATTTTTTATAGATTTGATATTTAATGTATGAGTTATTGTGATTTAGACAATTTCATATAAATGATTTAATTAATTTTCAGTATTACGTAGATAAATAAAAAAAAATTGTTTCTCAGAAGAAGTTAAAAACTAACAACTCAACAATTACCTTTCATTTGATACATCTTATGTCATACTTGTCTATCATTTTTATTATTAAAATAAAAATGTTTAGTTTGTGTTCACAAGTCAAGCGTACTTTCTAGGATGTTGACTAACTCTTTTGTATAAAATTCCAGGTCAATATCTCTAATGAAACTTAAGATATCGTCTTAACAAGAGGTAAATATTTTTTACAATAGTAGGTGTAGTCATGAGCGGATTAGCTCAAAAATCTAAACAGTTCTTCGAAGGCATAATAGCAATCAGCATACAAATTCATCTCAATATCTCTGGCGGAATACTGTATCTTGTTAATTAGAAATTATGACAGACAGACGGATGGACAGACAAAAGACAGACGGACAGAAAGACAAAAGATAAACATAAAGAAACACAAAAAACAGACGATCAGACAAACGGACATAGCCACATCGACTCAGTTTTCGACTCTGTTTAAGAATATATATTAGATATGTCTATATCTAACCTGAATCTATCTCTTTGTTGCAAACATTTGCCCAAACACAATATACACCTCCGAGCGTATATTGTGTAAATACTCCAGGAGATTTAAGATTCGACCCAGCCAGACAGTTTACCTACTTGCTATGAAATTTTTTCTTGACTTGATTTTTTCTTTTGTTCGCTCTTGTTGGCAATACAATAAATTTTACACTATTTTTTCGGTTTGTTTTATATTATATTATTTGCTATATTGTATTGTATTGTTGTTGTTTTCTTTTTTTTTGTTTGTCTCTTCTTCTTTGGCTAAAACCCCATATAGCCGCCTTTGCTTCCGCAGTAGCGTTAAAGTACGATGAAGTTGAGAAAAGCAAAAATACGAAATGCTACTTTGGTTTATCTTTTCGAATTGTTGGCAATTGTCAAAATCACTAAACCGGAAAATACACCAGAGTGAACACAAAATAAACGCAGTTTTCTTTCGTTCTTACTTTCCTTCGTTCCTCTTCTTTCCTTTCCTTTCCTTTCGTTTCGTTTCGTTTTTTACCTTTTTGCAATGAGCAGTGACAGCGCAACGACAATATTTTTGCTTCTTATTATTTTTGTGTGTGTGTGTTAGTCTTTTAGTCATTTGTTGTTGTTATTTTTGTTGTTGTTTTATTGTTGTGTTTAGGTCGATATCCTTCGTTCTGAATTGTCTTTTCCACTTCTGTCGTGGCCAATTGAATTGTTTTTATTGCGGTTTTTTTTTTTTGTTCTTCCTTTTCTTTGTTTCCGTCCGTTTGTTTTGATGAGAATATTATTTTGGTATAAATTTTGTTAGTAGGCATTTCCATTTTTATTCGTAAGATGCATTTTTTTTATACATTTACATTTTTTTTTAGCTATGTCCACTTTTTATACACCAGTGGTCCGAGATGGTCCGAGTTGGTCCGGTTGTCCAGGAAAAAGTGTGATCAAGGAACGTTGCTCTTGTTATTAAATCAATTTCCTGCGTAAGTGGCACATGCATACATACATTAAGCTTCAGGAAAACTAACATTTAATTTCATTTAGGCCATTTTTAGTTTCCATTAACATTTTTTTTCTTTGTATGAAAAGTATCTTAAGCAATTTGACTAAATTTAAATACATTGACTATACGGCTATCATATAGTTAGGTTAGGTTACATTGACTGATCTAACAAGAAATAGAGATTATACATTGACCATAAGAGGTCCTTAGTGTTACCAAGATTGTATAAAGGTCTTCGAAGTTCATAAGTGATTAGCTAACTTTTGATTAGAAATGTCCTTCAAAAAAAGAAAAGTAACTTAACCCAAAGTAGTTCAGTCTAGATCCATTGAGAGCTGGGCAATTACATTGTAAGTGTTCCAGGATCCCCCTTACATTGTCTTTATTGCAGGCTACGAATGAATAATTTTGCACCAGACCCAATTATATAGTAAATGATATAGATTCAAATCAGGGACCAAAACCGTTTCGACGGTTATCCATATCAGGAAAACAATATTTGGTATCGGAAAAACTTTTCCAGACTACATTTACAAAGATAAATTTCCTATGTTTTATTTTTCGTTAGGCCTAACATAGTTGTATAAGAAAAATGCCTTTGTATAAAAGTGATTGGAAATTCTAAACTGTTCGAATGATAATTGACCACCAGAAAATAGTATAAAATTTATTTAATATATTTATTTTAAATGTTGACAAACTTACCTCGGATCTGATTTATTTTTGACTAACCACATAACTATGAATGAGGTGCTTAAGACCATTCATATGTAAAAAAAATTCAAACAATTTACAAGTTCATCAATTAGAATAATTCTTAATGGTATTCAAAGTATTTGGCTGCGACCTGAAAGATCTATAATGCAGCCTCTGGGCCCGTCAAACACAATTCTGGACTATTTATAAATCTTGTTTTCGTGGTGGGCATAAATTTCCCTAGTGATTTGGAACTAGAATTCCTGCGTCCTGCCACCGCTGGACAAGTGCAAGGAACAAGTTCAGCCGTTTCCTGCTCCTCTTGGCAGACTCAGTATAAATCAGTATTTACCACTAATATTTTCTTCAGATGGTAAATGACTTTACAGTGTCCTGTTAATAGTTCACTGTAGAGTTAAGTATTCTTTCTGCTAAGGTCTAGAATAGCGTTTTCCTTGATTTGAAGTGGTTCAACAATTTCAATTGTATTGATAAATTATTTTCGAAGAAGCTATTAAAGACAATATTCTCTCGCTAATATCTTTCTCTTGGAAATAAATGATGACGCTTAAGAAATCTATAAACCTAAAACATTCCCATGGAGTTAAAATATTTCCACCGCCAGAAGGAACAAGTCAAATCACTGACGCGCTAAAGTTGTCTTAAACAATTTCAGCTATTTGGCTGTTTGCTTTAGTTTTGCTTCGCAGCTCAAAAGTATGCTTCAGTTTCACACAAAAAGAAGAAAAAAAATTATAGTAATAATAAACAAAAACGCTTCGCATTTATTTGCCAATAGAAACCACAAAGTGTAAAACTTTTGAACTTTTTTCATTAATTAAAGGTCGTTCATAATGGCGGCGAAATACATACACACTTTCACACACACACCCACTGACAAACGTACAAAGGCAACAAGACAGTCAGTAGGGCGTCTGTTTGGCTGCCTTTCGCTCAGTTCCACGCTTTGCTCTCTGCTTGGTCTACAATTTGGCAAATATTATTTATGAGCGAGATAGAGAGTAAAATCAGCAAACGAAAGCGAAAAACAAAAAACCAAAAAAAAAATCGATTAAAAGCGAAATTCTCATACACAAAACAAATAAAAAATAAAACAAAACGAAACGAAATAAATGCTTCGAAAGTTGCACATCAATTTCCACAAATAACTTAAAATCACAATCGCTGGACGAAAAGTTGCAATTTGGCCACTTGTGGGTCAAGTGGCACTCTGCGCTGGCAGAGGAGTGTGTGTGTGTTTTGCTGCAGCAGCATTGCCAATATTAAAGTGAGCATTAAAGCGCATAAATGACGAAAAAAAATACGAAAATGAAAAAAGAAAGAAAAAGGAATAGAAGGAAAAACAATCCACACAACAAATGAGCAACAAATTAAAAGTTTTGTGCTCGACCGCAATGTTTCATGAAAAAGTGTTTTTTAATGGAAAAAACAACCAAAAACAACAATATAACAACAACAAAAATAAAAAAAGTAAAAGCGAAAGCCAAAGCCAAAGCTAAACAGAAATAAAAAATAAAACAAAACGAAACGAAATAAATGCTTCGAAAGTTGCACATCAATTTCCACAAATAACTTAAAATCACAATCGCTGGACGAAAAGTTGCAATTTGGCCACTTGTGGGTCAAGTGGCACTCTGCGCTGGCAGAGGAGTGTGTGTGTGTTTTGTTTTTGCTTTCGTTTTTGTATTTTATGCTAAATGAGATTTGTTTTCTGCATGGATGTGGGCATGTGTTTGGCTTTAAAGAAAATACAATAAGATCCTTTAGTAAGGATGTAAGGTACATTATGGAAAATTTAAAGTGAATTTTAACGATTCTTACTTGACGATTACGATTCAATGTTTCAATCGCCGAATGCGATTAATCGACAATTAATTTCAATAAATTAAAAATATCTACATGTAGCCTGACTTGAATGTACAGCTGTTAAAAATAGTCTTCCTAACGAAACCGATGGATGCTTTCATAAAAAATTATTTCTGTCCAATTTTCTGCAGAGTTGGACTATTTTTATTTTGCTTTCAATATTTAATTGGGTTATCGGTAAGATTAATGTTAGCCACTCCAGGGCACGAGTGTACTTTGTCTTTCTGAGAGTTTCCTTTAAACTTGAAATTAAACTATTTAGACTAATATATAAGTTTGATAAATGTGATTAGAACATATTTGATCAGTTTGAAAGTGGTTCAGTGAAGACAGAAAGGCGTACAGACGGACATGCCTAGGTCGACTCAGTTTTAGATTCAGATCAAGGGATCAAGTGGCTATTTACTTCTATCTCCTTTCAGTTCAATATTCTTGAGAATATGCGATGCTCCAATTTCTTTAATCCGCCTGAAAAATTCGTTCTCTCGAGTTCTGTACAGAAGGACTCCATGAGGCGGTGAGGATTAGAACTTATCGGACCACTGTCGTATGTCTATTTCTATCAATAGTATATCTCCCTTAAAAAGGCACATAAGCGCTACTTGGATTCCTTCTCTAGGAATCACCACTTCAACCAACCAACCAATTTCTCTGCATTATAAACATTTGACCAAACCCAATGTACTAACACCACCGGGTGGTGCATAAAGAAAATCACTTTGAATATGTTATACCCTTCAAGGATATTTTAAGTATTATTAGTGGAAAAATTGTTAATATGAATTTGTTAAAGTCTTTTCTTCTTTTTAAAAATATTCATATTCCTTCCTTTGATTTGATACCCAAATCGGCATTCAAAAGTAAATGTTCAAAAGTCAATTTTAGAGCTAAAATTTGACATATTAAATATAACCCATGTGTTGCAAAACGACGTAAGTCTACATTTGTGTATGAGTTCCCAGAAATCAAAACACAATGAGTTGTTTGTGGTCAAAAACACGACGACGACGTCGTCAGCAGCAACAACTGGGCTTAATTATAGCCTAATTATATTTTACGATGGAATTTTACTACATCGCATGCATCAGTCTCCACCAAAATACCAATTAAAAATGCATATAAAGTAATTAGCAGTAAATTAACTTAAAAAATTAAGCACCTCTTTGGCAATTTCGCTTTCGCCAAACAATTAAATCAACCCTTTTTCTTTTTTCTTCTCGTTTATGAAAGCGGGGCCGACGCAAGTTTTGGGCGGTGTTGAAATTTTACTCGGGCCACAAATGCGATGCAAGTGTTGCCAACGAATTTTGACTTTAGCCGCCACTAAAGCGAAATACAGTTAATTTTTATGCACTTACATACATTCGGAAAAAAATACACACACACATACTTACATACATACACTTATACTTCAAGTGAACTACACGAGCACTTATACACGCACATTTTTTGTAGTAATTACGTTTTGTTTTTTTGTTCTTCCGATGTTGTTGGTTTTGTTGTGGGAATAAAAGTAATTAAACCGTGCATTGCGAAAGTTGTTTCAAGAAACACGAAGAAAGGATGCAAGTAAAATTTTCCTTAATTACAAATTAGATTGGGTCTGGTCGGCAACGAAGTGTGCTACGGGATGAAAATTATTTTTTTAATTAAAATTATTTAAATTTGCTTATGAACTTTTATTAGTTTATGTCAGATATGTCAAATATGTCAAATATGTCAAATATGTCAAATATGTCAATTATGTCAATTATGTCAATTATGTCAATTATGTCAAATATGTCAAATATGTCAAATATGTCAAGATGTCAAGATGGCATTATGTCATATATGTTATATACATATGTCAAATATGTCAAATATATCATATTTGTCAAATATGTCATATTATATATTTGAAATTTGCTATATCTATATATATAAAAATTAATTCTTCTTTCTTTCTTTCTTTCTTTCTTTCTTTCTTTCTTTCTTTCTTTCTTTCTTTCTTTCTTTCTTTCTATCTATCTATCTATCTATCTATCTATCTATCTATCTATCTATCTATCTATCTATCTATCTATCTATCTATCTATCTATCTATCTATCTATCTATCTATCTATCTATCTATCTATCTATCTATCTATCTATCTATCTATCTATCTATCTATCTATCTATCTATCTATCTATCTATCTATCAATCTATCTATCTATCTATCTATCTATCTATCTATCTATCTATCTATCTATCTATCTATCTATCTTTCTTTGTACCAAATAGGCGCCTAAACCATTCATCCGATTATGATGAAAATTTGGGAAGTTGCTATGATCACGCCAACTTAGGTTTAGGGCAAAGAAAATTTTGCCACGCCCACCTATTACGCTCACAATTTGTAAAACTAAGTTAAAATATTCGATTATTTCGCTAATATTACTCCTAAAAATCTGAAATTTGGTATCTGAGTTTGTATAGACACTGTCGACAACTTGAAATGAAATGACATGAAATCTACCACGCCCACAATCTACGCCCACAATAAGTGAAATTAAGTCAAAAATCGTTATATAGTAAATTTTCCTAATAGAAATATAAAATAAATTTGGCAAATATCAAAAATGTCTCATATACAAGTATATGACAGTGTTGTCTTATATGTTACATTTTTTTTCAAGTTTTCCATAATATATAAAATTTCTTTTATTAAAAAAAGAAAAAGAATTATTCAATTCGCCGAGCATAGAAAGTCGTTGTTCGCACCAGCCATAAACGTATTTCAATCTTAATGAAAATAGTTTTCTCATTTCCTTTGCGAACGCGGTAAATGTAATTACGCAGACATTATCCATACACACACACACACATATATATGTATAGCAAAACTGACATACACACACAGAAACACTTTGACCCAAAATGCGTGCGCATTGTTGTTGTAATTTTACATACATCTGCATGTACATATGTATATGAGTTCGCATTGAAATTGACCAGTGACCATTATGAAAACGTGTTTCCTCTCTTATATTCCGCTTCGGTGCGATTAAACCCTTATTAACAGTTGCCCTTTAATGCATACAAACATACAGCTGAGTGTATGTTTGTATGTATGAAACTGTTTGTCTTTATGTATGCATATGCAATTGCCAGTGTGAGTGTCTCATATGTATATATGAATTTCTTGTTGCTACATTTTTGGTGTTTAACTTTAGTTGCTTTTTCTCTTGTTTTATTTTTTTTTTCTTACGGCTATGTATTTGTTGTTGTAATTGTAGCCAACCAGCATACATATAAACATGTACACACATTTTGTGCCATAAACATTGAAATATACCCGCATGCATTATAATTTTTTCTTATTAAGTTAATTAGTTTATGGTACTCGTTAACTTTATGTATGAGATATTTATTTACTTGGTAGTTTGGTGTTGATGTTGTAAGTGTGTATTTCTTTTATATATTTTTTTCTTGTCGTTGTTGTTATTATTGTTGTTGTAAGTATAACAGCCGCTTAAAATTAATTGTTGCAAATGATAACTTAATACGGCAGAAAACTTAATATGACCGAGGGAATATCAAATTTTAGTTGGCATATGTTGTTCTTGCTTTCGGCTATGTATGGGTACAAGAAAAAATTTAAAATATTATTAAATTTCATATATGTATGTATATAAAAAAGAATTTAAGTAGGTCATTACAACAAATTTAAATTAATAAAAGAAGGGTTCTGCAATGAAAACTTGTTTAAAGTTTAAATAATGAGTTTTAAATATGCCGAGAGGACAACTTTAAGGATATTAGCTGGAATATTTTTGGTAACATTCTGTTGAATTAAGGGTGCCAACAAACTGCGATTCAGTTAATACAAAAAATGCAATTATGTGCATAATTGTAGTTATTCTTAGTTGCAGAAGTTTCTTATATGTAAAGTATTCGGCATTTAAAAAGGATTACAGAACTTTCAAAGAATATTTAGTATCTCTAAGGACCAAGTAAGTCTGTGCATGCCTTCAGCCAGCCAGTTCAGCGTTAACTAATAGAATATTATTTCAAAAAATGTTGAAAATTGCTTAAAATACTAAAGATCACATTTTTACTACTTTAAATAAGTAGACAATTAATAATATTTAGAAAATTTAATATTAAATGCTTCGCTATAAAATATGAACTCACATTAATTTACGTTATTTATGTGGAAATATTCATTTTAAGCCAATTAATTCGCTGTCGAAGGAAGTTCGCTCTGTCCGTTCTATATAAATACAAGTATATGATTGCAAATTTACATTTTGGTTGTTGTTAACTTCCGCAATTTTAATTTCCACATTTTAATTTATTTCCAACGAATTTTACAGTTAATAATTCATAGCACACATGCACACACAAACACATTTAAACTGATACACTTTCAGAGATTTACACACATACTTATAGGCACGCACTTAATTTAGCCAAGTAGGTGCGTTGTGGTGCGGTCACTGCGGTTACTGTGTGAATGGCCTTAATTGCAAGTTGAACTGTAATTAATTGTTAGTCTTAATCTTATCATATATCCGCATACATATACATATTCGATAGATCTTATGCATAGCTAAAAGGTTTATGCGCCTGTTGTTAGGCTTTGATATTTTGATTGTCTTTGTGTGGATTTCGGTGTGAGCGCGTGTCGCAATTAATCAAGGAAATAAGTTTAAATTGAATGAAGTTATTTTAAAATATTGAAATTATTATTATATATAAATCAACATATGGTTAAAATATTTTTTTTTTATAAAAAACTCTTCTTGAATTTAAACATAAACATTTCAAAAGCACATCAATCAGCGAAAGTACACGTCTAGACTAGCAAATAAAAGCGCTAGCAAAAAAAAACATTACCTCTATAAGAATAGACAAAGAAAAAAAAAACGTCATAAGAGTCCTTCGGTGTTCATTGAGCTGTAATTTAAAACAGCTGCCATGTTCATCTTTCAAATAATCCTCAACACTACAAACGCCGCCCTTGTCACAGCCCTTCCTCCTTCTCCTACTACTCCACCCACAAATAGCACCGGCCAATTACAGTGACAAGCAGCAGCAGCAGCAGCGTACGCAGCAAATGCAACCTTAATGCAAAATCAACGGAGACATTCTTCCCTCGTTTCGTTTCGTTTTTTCTTTTGCGCTAATCCTAAAGAAGAAGAAATCTCAATCAAGACGGAAACGAATTTTATTTCTGTCTTTTCAAAAGTAATCAAGCGTACATTTCCTGCTATTTTAAATAACGCACAAATACAGTGACATACACACACACATATATACATATATACACGTACACGTATATAGAGTAGCTAATGTAAACTTATCAGGTGCGTATGCAGTGTTAATTTCAAGAAGTTCTTTGAAAAATAGGAATCAAAAAGTTTATAAAATTGATAATAAGTTAAAGTACGGGGAAGAGAAATAAAATAAAAATCATGAGTGTATTCAAATTACACATACTATAACAATCGGAAATTTGCTATTGTATCCTCAAGTTTTTACGATAATTTCTTATGTAAAATCGCCAACTGATTCGGAAAATGAAAAATGTTTTGGGAAAAGTAAATAAATATATATATCTTCAGTTTGAGTTATCTAATTACTAAAAGTTATATCTCAAATTAAAGACAATTGATAATAATAAACCTCTTAATAATACATTTTTGTCAGGTAAACCATGGTTGAATAATACGACTAGGTAAGTAGGATAAAGAACGCAAATTGAGCGAACTCACCTCGATTTCTTCCTTAGTAGTCTGCCTAATTTTTAAGTTTGGTGTTCTGATTTTTAATAAAAAAAAACTACGTTGTTGTTTTTATTTACTTGATAATGGCAACTGCACAAAAATTCAATTTTCAAAGAGAGCAACCACGATATTGTTGCTGAGAGAAACAATTTTTTACTTAACTCACCTTATGTTTATTACACCATGAGGTAAATTAATAAATTTCTGATTTTAATTGATTTGACAATTTTTTTCTTTTAAATTTTTACAAAACTAGTAAGAATTTTTATTCGAGCTCAAGGTCCTTTTAGCAAGAGACATTTTTGTTAATTTTTAGGGCAACAACAATTTAAATATCTCAGGTCTGACAGCTGTTTCGGAAGGCGCTATCCTTCCTCATCAGCGACCAAAGATGTAAGTTTTTAATCGTTCTGAAGCGAAAATTTCATTTAGAGTCTAAACGAATTATAAACTACTAAAAGAAATGCTTTGATAAAAGAAAAATCGATATCACTTATATTATTGTTATTTTACAAAACCTTCAGAAAAACTGATGTACCGATGTTTACTCTAAAGGGAAAATTTTTTGAACCTGTTTTTTCTTGGATGTTCAAGTCCAATCTATCAGTAACCAAATGGGGGTATTTTTTTCAAAATCGGCAACAAACCAAAGATGTTGAAATTATTTAAGTAAAAGATATGAAATTTTTTCTAAATTCATAACTTAATATCATAAAAAATGTGAGGTCGTCAAAATTTTGACTTGTTTTGGTTATCAAATGGATGGTGAATTATCTCGGTACTTGGAAATTTCTCCGATGCTTAAACCCAAGGAAACATTCAAACAAGCTCAACGCTCTCATTTCGCAGGTTTTCATGAAAGAAATCTTGGAATGAATTAAAAAAAATCTAAACACTTCATTGCTATATCCCTACTTTCTTAATCCGACACTATCCAGCACAATGGTCCATGAGGACTGAGAGTTATTTATTATTAGCTAACGAGATGTGCACTGCGACCTGAAGATCTATTGTGTCCCGCCTAGGATTTACAGCAATTCTGTTAGTCCTATCTCTGCTAAGAATTTTAGTATTAATCCTACCTCTAGAGATTTCAACATTTCATCTGGTATTAGATAGATGGTTCCATACCAGCCCACAACAACTCTAAATGAATGAACAAAATTAATATTCAAGGACTTGTTAGCACAAAATGAATTCCAATAAAAATATTTTACACTGCCATCGTAGTTCACTGAAACAATTAATGTTATTTAAAATAGATTAAGTGTTCTTAAGCCTTTCCATCAATATGTTATTATTATTTCTCATAAAAAAACTTTTATTTTTCTTACCTCTGTAAACTTTTGCACTATATACGCCCCTGGCGATCAATCCACAAATACACCCACCGGCAAAGGTACAAACGAACGAACGAACGAAGGTTGGCATCAGCGAACAAATCAATTCGAAACGTATCCTTGTTTGCAATTTTTTTCCAACTTTTTTTTTTTTTATATTTGAAACTTTTTTCTTTTTTTTACTTTACAACTTTAGTTTCACGTTTTGCGAATTTACAGTAGAAATCTGCATAAAATCACGTTAGCACGGTACTTTTCTTTGTGTAGTAGTGTAGTGGGGCGTGGTTGGAGGATTTGTGTGTGCGTGTTTTTGAATCTTTCTCTTTTCTGTTTTTCTTCTTTTTTTTTGTGATGTGACCTGCCTGAAACGCAACGCATATACCCAACAAACGAATACGAATGTACGCCCGTCAGTGCCTCTTAGCGGCGGCGATAGCTACTGCCGCTGCAAATACGCTCTCTCGTACCTGATTGCAAATGCTAAAAACTGTCGTCGTCGTACAACATTTCCATTTTCATTTCAGTTGAGATACTTTTTTTTTCTGTTTTTGTTGTTGTAGTTGTTGTTGTCGTTCATTTTTCGTTTCGTTTGCGAAATTGAATATTTTGAGCTGCGCGCGCGACTTTAGCTCGAAGGTCTGCTTTAAGGTCTGCTTTCATTGATGTTGATGTCGCTGTGTGCGTTGGCGTTTTTTTTTCGTCTTTTCGCTTATCAGCTAGAAACTACACTCAAAGAGAAAGATTTTTCGACAATTTAGATTTGTAAGTCTTTGTGTGCCTATCGGTTGGAAAAGTCGGTTTCTTTTTTTTTTGGTCAACTACTATTGAGATTCTTTTAAATCAATCAGAGAATGCAAGAGAAGGATTAGTTTTGGTTTTTGTTAGTAAAAAAAACTCTTTGAGCGGCGGAAGTTGTTTTAACTAAAATTAGGTACAATTTAATTGATATTGTATTTGTGTAGTTAATGTTTAAAACTCTTTGGAGTTATTAAATTAAAGTTAAAAAACTAAAAGAAAGTTTTGCAATTACAAAACAATAAAAAAATTTTCTAAGCAATACACTGAGTAAACATTTTTGTTTGTCGCAAATAAAACTCCAGTAAGTAATAAAATTATTGGGTATGGTACAATTTTTATTAGAATTTATTTATATTTGAATGTATATTTGAAATAAATATTTGTCGCATGTAAATATTTGTTTAGCGCAAATAATACATAGTACTACAACAATATTGAAATTGGTTATAGTAAAGTTTGTTTTCTGAACAAAATATGAAGTAATCAATTTCATTTGTCCCAAATAAAACTCCAGTAAATAATAAAGCACTTGGGTATAGTACTTTATACAAGAATTATTTTATTCTCATCGAACAAAACTATATTTTAAAAAATTTAAATATAATTGTCACAAATAATACATATATCGCACTACAACAATATTGAATTTGGTTATAGTAAAGGTTGTCTATGAAAACTTCAGAAAATTATACCTTAATTTCAATAATTTACTTAAACAAAAATATATTTTTTTGCTTTACAATGATGTTAGACTCAAATGATTGTCATTCCAGTCAAACAAATAGATCTCTTTGATAATATACTATGTTTGCAGCAAAGACTACTCTGTTAGTGTAAAGTATATTTTTTTATTAGTAACAAAAATTAAAAGTACAATATATTCGAGATAATTTTATTTGTTTGTTACAACTAAATGTTTATTTATCACAAATAATACATTTATTTGGCTAAAACAATATTGTATTTGGGTAAAGTAAATTTTATGTTAAGTATAAATAAACATTTAACATGTGTATGTATAATTAACAGATTTAAAAATGTTTACATGTCAATGATGTTACACTCAAACAACTTTTAATTCATTCAAAAATTTAACTACGTTTTACATTAAATTAAAATGTTTAATTCAAATAGTGTCTGAAAATTTGTTTACGTCAAATATATTCATTTATTATATATTTGGCGTAAATAGTTTTTGAATTTTTCTCCCAAAGAATTTTTTATTCAGGACAAGTAAATAAATGGGTTTAAAAATATTAGTGTTTAACACAACCATATTTTATTAATTAAATGAATACGTTTGTTATTGTTAATAATTATATTCCATTACTAGAGTAATTACTAACAGCAATAAAATATTATTTGGCCTAAATATAAAACTTTATTTAATGCAAATGAAATATGAACCAAATAAATATGTTTTTTTATTTGTGACATTATGTTCTCTGTAAACAAATACATTTTTTTTTTTGAATTTTGTTTGTGCCACAATAGCTGATTAATAAATGTAATAAAATGTAATCGAATATTTTTCTTTGGCTGTTCGCTTGCCATCTTAGTTTCCTTAATGGAAATATACACCCATACTACGACAAGTTTTGTTGTGCGCGAAGGTTATTTGTAATTTGAGATTATCGCAATGGAAGATGAAGGCGAAGGCGAAGCATTTTCGCTTTTACATTTGCCTGAGATGTTATTTTGTGATTAAGCTTTGCAGCTCAAATAATTTTCAATAAAGTCGTGGAATGTTATTCAAACTCTTGGCACCACAACAAAAGAACTTCGCTTTTTAATTTTGTTGTAAATGTTTTCATTTGGCATCAAAGTTGAGTGTGGTAAAATCGGATTTTTGATCTGATCAATATCGAAATTTACATTAACTAATTAATTAACTAACTGCTTATGATTGCGGTAAATTTGTGCTAGCAAATATATAAAATTTATTTCTTAAACAAAAGTTACATTTAAGACACAGCAAATTAAAATCTCTTCTTTTTTCTGTATGTGCCTTTGTTGTTGCAGATTTGTTGCGACAAATACAAAACGAAAAAAAATTTGCTTGCGTCCTTGAAACCGCCGCCGCGTACACAACTCAAATGCAGCAGGGACACAAACGCAAACGCTCTGCACACACTCACACACACACACACACACACACACACACACACACACACACACACACACACACACACACACACACACACACAATAACACGGTGCACTGTTATGACCCACCGAAGCGCCTCGTGCTCATGGCTTTTCATGCGTATGCGAAACAATTGATGCGACTATATGCGAATATGCCATCCCAGTAGGAAACCAGGCATTCGTTTGTATTAAATTGTTTTGCACTTGCCTCCGTGATTTTATAAATAACTCTTAAAATAAAAGCCACCGGCGTAGGGTATACTGAGTTTAATAATATTAACATTTTTTTAAGGTTAATATTTTACAATGCTAATGTAAATTTTACAAATAACATTTTAAGTGTTCTTAATTTTATTGAGCTGTCAGAAAAACAATTTTGATTTGTTCTGTTATTATTAAACAGTAGAAAATGTTGTTCGAGCAGGATGTAATTTTATTTTAACAATGCTTCTTGTGTTGATTTTTGCAAAATCATTCACATATTACCTTAAAAAATGTTAATTCAATATCACATCATATTAAATCAACACTTTTCTATTGATGCCAAATTCCAAATTGTATACATTTAAATTATTATAATATCATGTTAAATTAACATCATGATATTTTAACACTTAGACGCACAGTAAAGCTTTCATAAAATGTTTAAAAGTGTTGAAAGAATTGTCTTGGATATTCACTGCAGAGATTGTGTATGAGTATGTGCATGTGTATAAAATCGGTGTAATATATAAATATGTCTTCTTAATTATTTAAAAAATGAAAAAATAATAATTTTAATTCCATTTTCTAAAGGCTGTTCCTAATTGTATACATGTGTCTGTATGCGTGCATTTGTATGTATGTATGTGTGTACATATGTATTGCGCGAAGCAATTTTAATTTTAACGAGGAAAATTCTTGTCTCCTTCGTGTATAAAAATCCAACATATCGCGGCCGGGTGTGGGAAAAATTAAACGCAAGAAGCTGAAACAATGCAAATTGGCAACAGCAGCGAAATAAGCTTTCGCAATAAGAGCTGTGCGAAGGGGCGAAAGGAAAAAAAGAAGATATTAAAAAAAAACAATGAACTGATAGAGACACACACGCACACACAGACACACACACACATGCAAGGCTATGTCGCATACTGCAGGATGAGCATGTCCACTGATCGAACATTCCAAATAATGAAGATTCTCTGGAATTGATTTATTTTAATGCAAATGAAGTGTCATGCGAAAGGTCTTACAAATTTCCGAGTTATTAAATATTTGCTTAAATTTTGATATACAATTTAAATTTGTATGTGAAACACCCTGTGCATGTGTAAATGCTTTACTATTTTGTAGCAGCAGTGACAGACATTGACAGTGACACACAAAAGCGCAGCTGGATTAGCGCATGTTTCACTGTTGTTATCTTCTTCTGCTTCTTCTTCATACACAAGAGAATGGCTGTTTTTTTTTGTGTGTATGTATGTATGTGTTTGTATAAATGTATGTGTCTGTGTGTGCGTGCGTTCGCCTCATTATGCGCTGCAAAAATACTGCAGCGAATTGAGACTGAAACTGTAACAGCAGCAGGAGCAAATTGTTAAATGCAAATTCTACAAAAGCGCCACGCCTCGCCTCGCCCCACTCCGACTCCTACTCGCCTCACCCCACCTCGACTCGCCTTACCTCTATAGCGCGATTTCGACTCGGCTCGATGCGGCTGGGCCGGCTCGAATTGACGCTGATGTAGTTGCGCTGAATTGGTAAAAGTAGAAGTGGAATTGGAAGTAGTAGAAGTAGAAGCAGAAGCAGAAACAGAAGAAGAAGAAGAAGAAAATGTCGCATGTTCGTTAGAATTATTCGAAATGCAAATGGAAATTTGCTGTTTCACATTTAAGCCGAAATAAGACTTGCTTCAGAATTTAAAGTCTGAGAAGCTTGATTCAATTATACACTAAAGTTAATAAAAAAAATTGTTGTACCTGTTTATTAATCACGCTTATGTCGCGGGATTTAATAAAAATACTCTGGAGTAGGATATCGCATAACCTAAATTTACAATATATCTAAAAAACTGCATATACTCGTATATTGTTTTCTTTAATTTTTTGAGCACTCAGGAGTATTCCATATATGTACTGTGTTTACTCCGAAATACTCTGGAGCAGTATAGCATATCGCATTACATAAATTATTAATATTTCTTGTAAACTTAACATTATTTTGATACATTGTTTTCTTAAATTTTATGAAGCTCTCTTTAAAGTAGAACATCTCTAAACCATTAAAGACGAGATTTTGAGTACTCCGGAGTATTCCATATGTATAAGGTGTTCAATCCGAAATACTTAGAATATTTACCTGAATCAGATTGATAGATTATCAATATTTCTTGTACATTTAAATATGTTTTCTTACCTTTTAAGAAGCATTCCTTACAGTATGACGTCTTTAGAACTATTAAAGATCACATATCAGACTCTCCGCAGTATTCGATTATAAATAATCTACAATAGATGAAATTTATTCATAACCGAGCAAAACTTTTTCAATAATTTTACGAAGCGATAACTAAAGTATTGAATTTTTAAAACTATTGAATACGATATATTCAGCACTCCGGAGTGTTCCATTGCGGATAAATCAATTGAATTTTGCTAATAGCCAAACACGATTTTCCAAATTTTGTTGAAGAGTCCCTTAAAGTATCACTACTTTAAAATTTTTTAAGACCCATTTCAAGCACTCCGGAGTGTTCCACTGAAATCCATGAATAATCGAAGAGTAATTTCTTCCTAACCGAGCACGACTTTAAATGCTAAAACAATTTTAATGGCTGACAATGCAGCCAGTGGTACTTATTTTTTTTACTATGACTAAAAAGTTAAGTTTTTGCACATATTAATATGCAACATAAAACTGCTAACATAAAAAAGCAGTAACTGCAATTTTCGTTTTGAATTCCTCTACATTAACCAAATTGAATTTGACTTTCATAAGGTCCTTAAAGCGGCCCATATAAAAGTCCTAATAAAATTCAAATACAGCAAGAAAATACAAATAAAAAAAGCCGTTCGCACATTCGAGTCTATTGGCGGTGTGACCTAAACGAAATGCGTCAAATGTGCCCGAACTAAAGTCAAGTAAAGTAAAGTGAAAGAGAAAATAAGTCTCTTTTTTGTTGGCACATAAAATTCGTTTAAGCGTAATTAATGAGCGTACATCGATACGTTACCAACTGTCCACGCTGTGGCTAAGAAGCCACTGGAGGTTTTTTTTTATATATATAGTTATATATACTCGTATATAAATTTTTGTAATGCGTTATCTTTGGCGTAACACACAGTTTTTTCGTCGACATAAATGTGCACTTAGCAGTGAGTTATGCTGTATCTATGTATATAAAAAAAAGTTAATAATTTCTTCGCATAAAACGTTATTTTGACCAAATTGTTCGGTGCTCATTAAATTCTGGGAAATTTTGAAATATCAAGAATTTGAAGTGAACTAAATTTGTATGCAAACACTTTCATCGAAATGACTTAAGGAAACGCTTGGAATTGTGCAAATTTCAAGCTGGGAAAAAAAGTAAATATTAAGTGCAAGTGTGTGACTTCATGCGCATGTATTAGACTAGTTTTGATATGAAGAAAAAATATTATTTGAATTCTAATTTGGAAATTAAAATTTTTTCTAATACTATTAAAGCAAGCGGTATATTTTTAAACAATATAGTTCGAATCAGTTGTGGGTCTACTTAGTCGTCGACTTACTAGAGTCTAGTCAACTCAGTTTGGTTTAATCAGCAGTTGAAGTACCGCAGTTAAATTTGATTAGTAAAACTATTAACTCCGTTGAGTATAAGTTTACTCAGTAGTTAAAACACATCAGTTGAGTATATTCAGTTGAGATAAATTAGTAGTGGTAGCAGTAAAATCACTAATTTAGTCAAATCAGTTGAAGTTGAGTCCATTCAGTAGTTGATTAAATCAGTGGTTGAGTTAACTCAATTGTGTCTTGTTAACTTTTGAGTTAATTCAGTTAAGTCCACTCAGTAACGCAGTTAACTCAGTTGAATCTGCATGTCGTTAAAAAATCATGTAAAATTAACATTTAATTAACAATTTTTCAATGTTAATGAACATGTTACAATTACTATTTTAAGTCATATTAATATTATTCTTATGGCAGAGAAAAATTTTGACATATTCAGTTATTACCTAACAACTGCGATTAAGGGTCCAAAAGGACCCAATGTAAATTTAACACTGTTAGTTGTATTAGTTTTTGCTAAATCTTTAGCACTCCATCTTTAAAAGTATTAATTTAATATTATATCATTTTGATTCAACACTTTCTTAATGTTAACCTTTATATATAATATTATAATTTCTGATAAATGTACACTGCTTCTTGTAAAATTTACGCTGCATAATGTAAACTTCAACTTACAGAAAATTTTATTAAAAATGCTGAATATGTTTTTGCGATAATTTTCAGTGTCTACCCAGTAATTAAGTCTAATAATCATTGAGTCGATTTAACTATAGCATAGTCGAAATAATAGTACCCGCTAATTAATAGAAAAGTCCATTCAATCATAAGTCAAATTAACCAGGTCGAGTGAGCTATGTTAGAAAACTTTTTCATTTCTTTGTGAAGCGTATTTAGCAGAAATATATCAACTTTCTGTTAAATATAAATTCAGCAAATTTTAGTGATTTAGTGGTCCGATAAGTACTAACCCTCACCGCCCGCTGCAGGTCTACTTTGCAGACCTCGAAAAAACGTATTAAACGGACTAAAGAAGTTGAATCATCGCTGGTCAAAATTTTCGATTTTCTTTGGTAGGCTAAGTACTCATCGGACCACACTCGTATTTGACTTTTCCAATTTTAAATATCATTTCTTTGAAAAACCAACCCGTTGAACACACTCGTACACACACACACACACATATTTCAATACAAAAAAACAACATAACTAGTTTATATATACTCGTACTGCTCAGTAAAAAAAAAAATGGAAACCTTCACAGCAGTTGGTCAGTCGTAGTCGTCGTCCCAATGTCTATGATGGACTTTTTTTTTATTCATTCTGGCTATAAAATTTGCGCAAATCGAATGCGCCTTTGAGGAGGAATGCCACACAAAAATTTCTTCGTATATTTTTTGGTACACTTTGTGCGCCTTTTTTTTTTTTTTGAAAAAAAGTAAGTCTTCATAAAAACTTTATATAGACAAAAAAGAGAAAAAAAAGCAGAAAAAACGAAACGAATGAATTTCTAGTGAAGGTCAGTTTAACGCATCACTAAAGCCGAAAATGAATAATTCAGCGTAGTGTGTGTGGCAGAGTGGCTTTCGAAGATGATGATGGGTCAAGGCTACTTTCGGCCTAGTATTAGTTGCAAATTTGACAAATACGCCATCAAAAAGTAATCTCAACTAAATGTCGACTGTAAAATTCTACAGCTGAGATATAAAAGTTTTGTTTTTTGTGTTGAGCATTTTGGCAAAATTTAACTATCATTCGGATTTGATTGTAAGCTTGTGTTTGTGTTTTTTTTTGTTTACTTTTCGGCCACGCACACACACACACACACCATCATAAATTATACAAAAATCAACACAATCTGAAATATGTATCTAATCCATTTGTAATATCTCATATTTATGTTATGCAGTAATTTATGCGATTAATGGCGTTGACCTAATTTCAATGCTAGACTTTTGTGTGAATGTGCATGTTTATGAGTATGTTTTTTTATATTAGATATCTATAAGATTTCGTATTTTAATTCAAGTTTTTCGTTAGCCTGCTTTTAGGCGATTCAACGTGCAAAAACCTATAAAATTTCATGGTCATTAGAATTTATGGTTTTGTTTTCGTTTTTCTCTCGATAATCTCGTCTTTATTACTCCCCGACTAGTTTTGATATTCTCTATTTTCTTTTTTTCTTTTTTTTTTTCGACGTCTTATACGACTTTTATGTGTGTTGTTGTTATGGTCGAAGTGTTTGGGTTTAGTTGCCAAATAGCTGAAACTGTTATTGGCGCCATTATTTAGTTTGGCAATATCTTTTTTTTTTGTATGTATGCGCCCTAAAGGTAGATTGTGGACATTAAATTAGTAGCACAATTAGGTGATTGCCCAGTTGGGCTCGATTCTAGTTTATTTAATAAAACTAAACAAAATACAAAAAGTTTTGTATTAGATTCTCTTGTTTGCTTAGACTTAGCCAATTCATTGATTAAATAATGCTTGCTTTAAGACTTCATAAGCGTTATTTGCATCTGCCTTGTAAGCTTGAATTTGCTAGGAGAACAACTTTATCTAACAGATTTGAAGATATAATAAGAATAATACAACTTTGTTTCACTACTGAAGGTATCATATTAAAGGTATTAGCACCAGAAAAACAAAACAAAAAAACCAAAGAATCATACTCCAACAACTTTTTACAAACATTAAGAAAAAGAATTTTTCTTTTTTATAAAACTGCAAGTTATAGTAATATAAATAGCAAAGACGAAATCCGATTATGTGCTATAGTTTGTGTGATAGTTTTGATATAATTAGCCAAGAACGAAAATAAAGTTTTCTTTAAATCGAAACTAACTTTAAAGTGTTGCTATTCTGTGAACAACGCCGTCACCATCACCGCCATCATCATCATTATCATTTTGCACATGTGTCATTATCACTGAGCAAACATTCGTGGACGCAGCAACAACAGCAGAAGCAGCAGCAGTAGCAGCAGCAAAGGGTTTTAGTCACGCATTTGGCCAATTTGAATATTTGCCATATGTGAAATTTATGCGCGTGTGATAAAGTTTACTGCCATTAGCAGAGTGCCGACAAATTTGCGCTCGAAATAGTTTTCGTTTCGTCGTCGTCGTCGTCGGCAGAGCAAAAGTAGCAGCAAAAGTAGGTTGTAAAATTAACAATAACTGCGGTCGCATATAAACTGTTTATATGGTAGGTAGATAGGGTACATAGCTACGTAGGTAGGCAGCCAGATAGGCAAGTGGTTGCGTGGTTCGCCATATCCACTGCAAATGACACAAATGTGGCGAATCAGTAAATTTATATGAAATTACATTGAAATCACGATGCACGTTGATGACATTTAACCGATTTAATGGAAAGTGTTTGGGAAAACTTTGCGCGCATATTTGGTATTGAGTATATTTGCAGCGAACGAGGCAATAGTTTGCGATTAGACAGGTGTGCAAAGTGTCCATCACACACGTGTGATGTGGCAATTTATGTTCAAGTGGAGAAAATGTCGAAAAGTCGAAATAAGAATCGATCAATTTTGTTTTATATATTTTTAAATATGTGATATATGTAAATAAATCCATATTATATGCATTTAAAATGATTTAAATTCATTCAATTGTATATAATAAGTGTCTTACATTTTAGGCTAGTTAAATGACTGTGGTGGGCGAGCTTTTTAAAGGCATGTGCTTTCCTATATCTAAAAAAAACTTGAAAATACTATAAGAAAAAAAGTATATATTGAAAGTATAGAATATTTATATTATAAATAGAAAATAATGAGTATATAGAAAATAAAACATGTACAGAAAATACAGAAAGTAAAAAAATACAAAATGGAAAACATAGAAAATATGAATAATATAGAGAGTAGGAAAATAGAAAATGTAGAAAATATAAAAAAATACAACAAAATATTTGAAAACATAAGTATATACAGAAAAGTAGAAAGTAAGAAAAATTTGAAAATATTGTATATAGAAAATATGAATAAAAATCTAAAGTTTATTTTATATGAAAAATTGAGAAAATGTATAATAGAAAATACATTGTTGGAAAATAGAAAATTGTAAAATATAGAAAATATAAAAATCATAGAAAATCTAGAGAGAAAGAAAATATAGAAAATATAGAAAACATAAAATCTTACAGTTTATATAAAATTTAGAAATTAATATATATATAGAAAATATAGAAGAAAAAATAAAGATAATTTATAAAATATGATATATATAAAAATATGGAATATATAGAAAATATAGAAAATTTCTAATGTACAGAAAATAATTAAGAAGATATAAAAAATGCAGAAAATGGAAGAAAGTGAAAAAATACAGTATGTATGAAATATATAAATAATTGAAATATGTAGAATATATAGATAATATGGAAAATATAGAATATGTGAACAGTTTTGAATATGTAGAAAATACATTGTTGGCTAATATGTAAAATGTAGAAAATAATGAATATGTAGAAAATATAGAATATATGAAAAATGTAGAAAAAGTGTATATGTAGTATGATTGTTGAATAATAAGGTTAGAAAAGTTAAATGAGAGCGCAAATTGAGCGAACTCACCTCGTTTTTGTCCTATTTTGAAGTTTTTCTTATTGTTATTTTTGACATTTAACAAAGTTGTTGTTTTTATTTATATAATGTTTTTGTAGCAACCATGGCAACAGCGCAAATATTTTCAAAGAGAGAAATAATATCGAGGTGGAGAGGGACAAATTTCTACTTTTCTCACCTTGTATTTATTATAATATGGATAGTTATTATAGAAAATTTTTAAATATGAGAAGAAAATATAGAATATTTGGGAAATAGAGAAAATTTAGATATATAAAAATTACAGATATATAGAAAGCATATTTATACAATATTCACTCATCAGCAGTTTGTTAGTTCAGTACACATGTATGTATAAAAAATTTACAAGAATCAGTTTTCTGAAAGACTGCCCATTCCTGTCTGGAAATACTTTATCCACATTTGGGATAACTCGTTTACTTCTTTAATGTTCAAAAACTTTAGGTTAATTTTTATAGCATATACAATTTAAACAAATTTCACAATTTTTCACTCGCTTGTAATGAATACAAATTCGGAAAATATCACAACTAAGCATAGTTGAAATTTATATAAATAAAAGGATAAAAACGAAAGAAAAAATAAACAAAACCGGCAATTATTTATTTCCCAAGAAAATGGAAAATGTATTGTAAGTTTCGCCACATTCGCATTTTACTACATTATGTATGAGTGTAATTTTAAAGTTTTGCCGTATTTTCCGAGTGCATACATGCGCTTAATTTTAATTTACAGTTTTTTTTCTCGCTTTTAGTTTTGTTTTTATTCTTGTTCTTGTTTTTGTTGTTTTTTCTTTTCTTTTTGCATCAAGTTGGAAAGTTTTCATTTGCGCTTTTGGCACAAGGCGGCCACAAATACAAACATGCTGGCACATACGCGCTCACCAACACACACACACACATACACTCATACACATACATATGCACGCATGCACACAGACGTCAGTGAAAAAGTAGAAACCAAAATGGTTGAAAAAATAAAAATAAGAAAAAACATGCTGGGGAAAAACTTAAGAAATACTCGACGACTCGTAACTTAAATGAGAAGAAAGTGTTTTTGTGCTTTTGGCCGCCACTCGATGTTTGTCTTTGTATGTTGGCGCTGTCGCACAGTACTTGTGCAATACGAAATGCTCGCTCAGATTTACTACATGAAAAGGAAAAAAGAAATTGATTTTTTTGGAATAAATTATGAGCACTGAAACTTATGACCTTAAAGTTTATTTTGTACTGCTTATCCAAGTATAAACCATAAAATTATTTTATTTAAATAATAACCGCTTTTTTAACTAACTCAAACGCACTGTCCAGCATTACTGCAACGAGAGCTGCCAAACTAAGCGGCTAAAGTTGCGCGCGAAGAACTTTGTTAGCTATGGTAAGGAGCGGTGCAGTGCAACAACAATAGGCGGCGGTTATGTGCGCGCAGTGCACAAAGCGCAGCGTATGAATTAAAGTCGCATTTGGGTAAGAGCAGCGCGGAATATTAAGAAAAAGTAGAAAACATCGTAAACGAATACGAATACGAAAACGAAGGAAAGTTTCATTTTGGATTTTGCCATTTTTGTTGTCGCTCGAGCAAAACTTTCGCTTGTCATTATTTTCACTTCTCTTAAATTTGCACTTTCCTTTGCTTCCGTTTGCTTTCGATGTCTTTTCTTTGCTTTTCTTCTTTTAAATGTAGCAAAAGAAAAAAGCGACAGCGCTGAACCGAAGAAAATGGCGTAAATTGAACGTCAAGCGTTCTCTTCGCGCGAAATTTATTGAACTAAACTGAGCTGTGTACGTGGTCGTTAGTCACTTTCGCTGCGTTTTTTTTCTTCTTTTTTCTTGTAATTCATTTTTGGAAAATCTATTTTCTCAATTTTTCAGATGTAAGACATTGCTTTGAACTTGCACAACTGTTTCGATATGCTACGAAAGGAACAATTTCGCTTGTTGAAGGGAAGAAAAACATGTTTTTTCTTGAAAATCTAACAGAAATGAACTAATAAAATAAAAATCTATATATAACAAAATTTTAAACATAGAATTTTAGTTTATTAATACTTTATTATTCTTTATATATGTCATTATTATACTTTACATTATAATATTTATGTTAGAATCTTTACACTCGTCTGATATTTCAAAGCGAATTATATATTGAAAAAAGAGCTACTCACATGGTCTCATAAAAATGTGGCGCCATCTAGCTAAAAAAAGCGACACCTATCAAGCAATAACATGAATAAAAACGATGTTGTGTTGTATGTTTTAACATTATTGATATATATTGACTGATGATGTCTGAATTTAATATAGAATTCAGGAAAATTTCAATTTATACTAGCCTAGTATTTAAAAAATAGTTTTCATAATATATAAAATAAAAAAAAGCTCCTCACCCTATAAAATAAGAAAAAAATTGACGCTATCTAACAATAAAGTATGCAACTATTTTAAAGAGATGTTAATATCAGCGACAATTACCAATCAATAAAATGCTTCAGTTTTATAAAAGGCGCCATTTTCGTTTTAATTTTTTATTTAAAAAATGTTGACCTATTCTTTATAATTAATGCTTCAAACAATTTCTGGATCAAAGATAATGACTATTTAAACTCTTCTGTTAGTTGAAAGAGAAATATATGTATTTTAAAATATTAAAGTCAAAAGAACTCCTCACTTTATTTCATAAAAAATAGTATAGCGCCATCTAGTAATACAAATACGCAATTTTTTAAAAGGAGAATGAGAAAATTAATACCTACCTATAAATATCATGATCAATATATCATGATTAGATAATTTCCACATGTCTGATAAAAAGCGCCATACTATGCCTGACCCTTCAGGCATTTTTCCATAAAAATAACATATAAATTGACAAGAATTCCAGGTAAATGGTTACCTAATTTTATTCTGGCCTGGCTACTTTCGCCTGGATCAGTTAAAGGCAGTTTAACATTAACATTGGCAGAGAGGGGACCATGCCGATAAAATGTGATGGTCTAACAACGATAGATGCCGTAGCTGCAACCTGAAAGGATCCAAGGAAACGGTTTTCCACCACCTGTGTAAGTGCCCGTATCAGAGTACATATGGAAATTTACTCTGGATAGTTTTAACGAGTTTTCAGAATTAAAAGAAAAAATGACATTAGTAGGTTTATAAACAAGTTAAGATGGTTATGAATAGGCCGCTCATTCAGGGGTTTCACAAGTGTTTAAACAAAGTGGCACTATTATGCGCATTGAGCCTGGATCGTGTCTCTCAGGCAGCACCTAAACTGAACCAAATCGAAGATTAATATGAGTTTTTATTGACAAAAGATGGTCACTGACTTTGATAATTAATATTTTTTTAATATTTTATGAGTATAGTCATCGAAATAAACTTTAGTAAATATCAAAGTTATAACTTTACATAAGTACAAATATAGATTTTCCCGCTGATAATTGTAATAAATAATGTTTATCCAAACTGAAGCCCACCCATTTAATTAATGTATGACTTAACTACAGCCAAAACAAAAAAAAAATTTAATTAATGAAACCACTGAATGTCACACGAGTTTTTTTTTTGGAAATCAACCAATAACGCATAACGAGTTGACCGTCACAATTTTAAGTGCGCTGCAATAAAACCCATTATTTTAAATTATCAATTACAAAAGCAATTCGCCGCGAATGATATTTTTTGTAATTTTTGTTGTTGTTTGTTGTTGTTGCGCCACTTTCGAGCAATACTTTCGAGCAATTAAAAATGTCGTAATTATCAATTTAATGAGTTCGAGCGAATCGCGTTTTCTTTATTGCTTTCCGAATATTGTACAGCAGCAGCCCACCATCACACCAGCAGCGCGAGTGGCGCTGAACCAGAGACGCTGAGTCAAGTAAAGGAATTGCGCGAAAAGGAACTTCAATTACATACGCGAATGGCGCTCAGGGTCCTCATGTTAAGGACACTGCAAGACACTCGACTAGTTGCTTAATAATAAAATTTCGTTCGCTCTAATCTAATGGCAAAAAAGTATCTAATTCAGTGCTACATATAACCAAGTTTCTTTGGGTGTTATTTATAAACGTATACAATTAAACAGTTTTCAACGCCTTAAAGCCTTGATAAGGTTATTTTAAACTTTTTTTTTCTTAATTCAGCTGTACTTAACTCACAAGCGACCCACTCTCAATGGACTTTTACTCAGCCGGGCTTATGTGTGTGTGTGTATATAAAATCATAATAATAAACCATAATTCAGGCTGTAGTTTATGGCAATGCTAAATAGCTTTTGGGTCTAACCATAAAATGCACTTGTGTTAGTTTGCTGTATCGTATGCATGGCAAAAAGAACCGAAGTGTACTCGTACTCGTACACTTTGGAATCAACATTTTTGTTGTTATGATTTTATGATGTTGCTGTCAGTTTGTTGTTGTTTTTGTTGTTGTTATTATTATTGTTGTTATTGTTGTTGTTGTCTACCAGACACCAAGTTTTAATGCGTTAGTGGCCATGTTGGCGCAAGGCACGTTTAAACGATAGTAAAATGCCGGAAATGAGTTTTAAGCTGATATTGTTGGATGTTGTTGTTGTTGTTATTATTGTTGTTATTGTTTTTGTTGTTTGTTATTTGCAGCATGCTGCATTCATCCATTTACATTAAAAGCATAGATTATGGCTTATTGCAGGATATACTAACCAGGTAGCGCACTTTGGCCAATGTTTAAAAGTTTGCTAAAGTGTTCTAAAGCGAAATTTTTATTTAGATATTGATTAATTTAATAAAAAAAATGTTGGAAATTTAATGTCGTGCATTGTTTTTGTTTCATTTATTTATATGAACTATGAAATTTTAAGGAGAGTTCAATAGTGAATGAAAACTTAAAGTTCTACCTAAAACAACTCTGAGGAACTGAAGTACTATACAATTCGAAACAGTTGTTGACTCTGCTTACTAAATTTATGCAAATGTTGTTGTTGGTAGAATTCAATATATAATATTTTTATTTTAATAATTTATAAATTAACTAATAATTACTTTAATAAATAAAGTATTATTTTATATAAAAAGTCTCCAGCATTCTGCTAACTAAATTTATGTAAATGTTGTTCTTGGTAGATTTCAATACATAATTTTTTATTTTAATATATAATAAATTAATTAATTATTACTTTAATAAATAAAGTAATTTTTTATATAAAAAGTTTCCAGCATTCTTTTGCTAATAATACGAAACATTTAGCGAGGAAGTTTGTGGTTTGCTCTACCTGTTGAATGTATCCTGAAGATGTGCCATTGAAGTATTTTAAATGTTATTGTATAATTTTTGTTAAGTTTATTACATATTAAACAATACACAAGCACAACTTTTTGGCAGTGGAAAATTAATGTTTCATTCTGAAGTTTGTTAAAATAAATGTTAAATGGAGAAGGAGACAGACTGTCAGTATAGAACATATTTGAAGCTTAATATTCTTGTAGTTATATAGACATATGTACATTGTTTATATATATTTATATATTAAGAATAAGCCCAAACTCAAAACTAAATTTAAATTTCACTCAAAGTTATTACCATCATTACTCTTCAGCTATTAAAACAATACTCAACTCGAAACAACTTTTGAGTTGAGCGTTTCCACTCATAAATATCTCTTACGATCTATATCACAGTTCAGTGTTACTTTTGTCCATTTCACAGCGTATGATAACCCTCAAAAAAAAAATGTGACAGTGAAGAAAAAATCATGCACCGGATTTCATTAAATTTTCATTTCTAATTTTCCAAATGGATTAGCGTCGAAAGGAGTATAAGCAAAAAAATCTTTTATAATAATTAGCGCTCGTTTGGCCGCGGCGCGTTACTTAACACTTTATGTATGCCTGGCGTCTGCTAAAGCGCTGACTGCCAGCGGGCTGTGTGTATTTGACATCGCAAGACGTTGCCAGCTTTTATTATAATTCTTTATGTCGAGAGCGCGAGCTTGGCGCAACGCTCGTTGCTTTCGCTGAATAACCTTGGGCATATTTAACGAACTTTGGCACATTTTTTCATTTCTTTTCTTTTTCGTGTTGGCTACAATTTTATTAGATTTTTTTCTGTTCGCACGATAGAATGAGGAAATGAAAGGAAATGGTGTTAATGGTTCAAGTGTTGCGGAGCTTTTTCAATCTATCATTTACATGAGTTGGGTTAATGATTGTTAAATTGAAAAAAAAAAACGAACTTTAAAGAAATATTAAACAAAGTTTTTGCTCTGAGAAACGAAGACAGACATGCAATAGTTTCTGGTTAACTAACTTTTTTTCTTTCATAAACAATCGAATTTCACAATTTATTGGTCATTTATAAAAAAATTTTATTTTTTGTAAATTTTAATTGCATCAAATAAAGTTTATATTTAATGCAAATAATTTTTTTTTGCTGTAAGTATTATGGTCTTAAAACAATCAAGTAAATAAACATATTTAATAAATAATTGTTTATGTCAAACATATTCATAAATTAAGAAATATGTTTCTGCCAAACATTATCATATTCCAAATACATTCATTTAATTGTCGGGATAACATATTGTTTAAGAATATTATTTCAGCAAAAAAAAATGTTTGTGTATTTTTATACTAAACAATCATTTATTTGATACAAATATTTTCGTATATTTATATTTGTCTCAAACATAATTTTGTTTGATATAAATAAGATATGTTTGGAGCAAAAAAATAAATGTAGTAGACCCAAGTAAAATATAATTTGATGCAAAGATAGTATTTAAACAAATATATATGCATGTATTTGTTTTATTCGAAACGTTTTGTTTTAATTGAATGGCATACACATTGTTTGAGTGTAACAACTCGGTCAAGAAAATATAGATTTTTTCATTATATTATAAAAATTTAGTTAATAGTTTAATAATCCCAAATACCAACTTTACTTCAGCAAAGTACAATATTGTTGATATGCAATATACAAATTAATTGTGCTAAACAAACATTTTGTTGTGACTTATATTGATATTACTATTTATATTATTGTCTCAAATATACTTTTGATTAATCCAAAGAAAATATGTTTGGTACAAATAAAAACACAAAGTATTAACTGCAGCTTTATTTGGGACAAAAACATTTCCTCTTTACGTGTTGGCTCTAGATTTTTGACATGCAATTTTTCAAATTTATTTTATTTAATTTATTTTAAACACTTAAATAAACTTCGTTTACTTAACACAGCCCGAAATAAAATTATGCTTAAGTAAATTTACAAAAACGAAAATAAGAAGAAACATAAAGAGGAGAGAAAGTATGCTTAATCACTCTTTTATGTTAACCGAAAAAGAACCACATTCGCATAATGGAAATGACCAATTAAATCTTTAAATCTCGTTAAAACTTTTCACTCTAATTATAAAACGGAAATACGCTTAGCAGAAGCTAAAAAGACCGACCGACCGACCGAGGATAAAACTAAGAGCAGATAAGTAAAAAAAAATAAAGTCACAGAAGCCAACAACAACAACAACAACAGAAAGAGAGAGAGATAGAAACGAAAAAAAACCAAGAAAAATCGTATTTTTGCATAATTGTTGACCCAGAAAGACAAATGGAAGTTTTTTTTTCATTAATGTTGTTCTTGTTTTTTATTTGTATTTTTTGTTGCTTTTGTTGTTTTTGTTGTTATCTTAGCTTTGTTGGCCGTGGTCGTGGTAGAGCAGCGTATGACGACAAACCGTGGCATAGCACTGGCGCGCGAAGGCATGGCCCGGCACACAGTTTCGCTTTAATTTTATTTTCATTTCATTTCAGTTGATTTGTAATTAGGAAACGACCACCAACTGTCGCAACATCCGCCCTATTTACACCGTCAGCAGCAAACACCAACACCAGCATTAGGAGCGCCATCTGGTGGCACAAAAATGCGCACAAGATTCGATCTGTTAAAAGAAAGAAACGAAAAAAGAAAAGAAATTTTGTTTAAATAAAACGAAAAAGTGGAAGAAGGATCGTCTTGCTCCCTGCGGCGGCAAACCAAACTGATTAGCGTCAGTGAGCGCGCGCAAAGAAACCGAGCAGTGGCCCACCACTCAGCTCTGCGCTGACTATAGGTTTTGTTGTGTGAACCAAATACAAGAACAACAAAAACAGAAGCGAAAATGTTGCGCTTGGGTGTATTTTTTTTCTTCGACTCTGGCGCTTTTTGAAGTTTTGTCTGTGCAGTTTTATGGCCGCCCCGGCCCGGCTCGGCGCTGCGCTGCGCTGCTCAGTGCCCGGCGCAGTGAAAAATCTTTGCTGCCCACATTTATAAAAAATTTAAATTTCGTTTATGATTTTTCTTCTTGTTTTTGTTGTTTTCATTGTTGTTGTTGTTTTTGTTGTTGTACTTTTTTTGTATTTCCTGTTTAAATGTAATTTGTGAACCTGGTGTCACCTTTTTTGCGAGCTTTCGGCGTTTCCTTTGGGGGAGAGCGCTGCAAAGAATTTTAATCCTTTTCAATGATGCAGGACTTTTGAACTCTTTGCGGACTTGTGATTATCATTTTCTTTTTTTTTACCGCCCGCATTTTTTTTGCGTTTTTGTTGCATTTGTTGTAGTTCAGTTTGATGTGTTTTTATGGGCGTACTTTTGCCTTCTTCGGGGACTTCTTCTTTCGACGCGCATTTTAAATGAACAACGAAAAAGTTTGTCAGTTCGAAGGGATGCCACAACGGCGCAATAATTAAATTTTTAATTAATGTTTGGTTTAATTTGATGTTATTGTAATTTTTGTGTTTACACAAATATTTGTTAAAATTTTATTAAATGCTGTAAATGCTTTAAATAAGTTTTAAACCTTTTTTTTCAGAGTCTGGAGCTGGTCTAGACCATAAGGATTAGTTGGAAAGTTTTTGGGCAAGTGACTTTTTAAGGAGCTCCTGCTTGAAGCGGTTCATTTGGAAGAAGAAATTTCAGATTTAAACTACACAGAACGAATTATTTCGAAACATTTATTTAATACAATTAATTTTGTCTGTAAAACAATTAATTTTTAATTGAAACTCCACCCCACAACCATTCTAATCAACACAATTAAATTGAAAATAATTTCAAAAACTCGCTTCATATGCTTCCATTTGTATTTGTAAGTTTCGTACATACATCGTACACTTACCAACACAAACACGTTCGAATGCCAGTCTTGCCCAATACTGATCTCAAAGACAAAGCCCTCGCATCTTCCGATATTGCATCATCGAAATCCTCTGCGAGTTGCTTTTAGCACAGACAAACATACAGACAGACACTCTTTGCTCTTCATTTAAGCTTACGTTTGAACTTCAGCACTTTAGCGCCATTAACGGCAAGTTCAATAGCAACAAATTTGCAGGCAAACACTTTCACACTCAAAGCAGCAGCACATTGACTGGCGGTCTGACTGGCCGGCCACACCCTCGACGACAACACATGCTCTGGACATGATGCTCAAGGATTGGGTCGCTGGTATCGATGCCTTGAGCTGTGGTTGCTGCTCTCGCTCTCGTGCTAACCAAAAATTAAAATCGCACTTAATCTTATGGTCGAACATTTTGCAGCGCCTTGATGCCAGAAGAAAAAGTTTCGAAATACCCAAACTCGGACAAGTTTTTCCCTTTTTTTTGCCAAACCAAAATCCCCTCCCCCACTTAAAGGTTTTAGCGATTCCTCTCGATATTTGGGTCCATTTGTAAAGTTGTTCATGTCATAGCAGCTGTTGTTGTCGTCGTCTGTAGTTTGTGCACTCAAACTGTTGTATATGTATACTTTACTACTACCTTTTCAACTACAATGTTCCATCTCCAGCTGCCAATATGGCCCACTTTTCGTTTAGGATAAGTTTTTCAATTATATGAACTGGTTATCGAGTTGGACTAGTTTATGATTTTTTTATAATTCGGTTCGGTTTCTCTTGATCAATGTTATAAGAAACGTTATCCGCTTCCAAATAAATCATACAAAACCTTTATACAGATTTTCTTAAATGAGGTGTCATGTGAAAGGTGCTTTGCGATTTTAATACAATCTCAGAAAAGTTATTGAATTATCAACTTTAGGATCCACAGCTTAACTAATGCCAATATCTGACATATGTCATCCAATTAAATAATTTAAACACACCATATAGATTAGCTTTTTAAAAACGTATCAAAAAGATATTCAAAAATGTATCTCATCGCTGAACTGAGGTTCATTATTGTAAGTCAGGTACACCTCAGGTAGAAACCTTTAAAACGTTTAGGGATATTTTTTTATTTGCCATCCGCTTAATCGGTATCTGAATACCTTCGACACTAACGCGGTCCACTGTCGCTCTGTGCTAGTGACATCATTAACTTTAAGTTGAGATGAACTGCACTTTGGGTTTGGGTTTGGTGTTGTTGCGTTGTTTGGATGCTCTGTCAGAAAAATGCTGCTGCTGCTGTTGCTGCTGCTTCAAATAATGTCTGCAAAGTTGTTGACCAATCTAAGCGGTCGTAGTTTATTTTAGCCATTGATTTTTTTTTTGTTCTCTCTTTATTTTTTTTTCTATTTTGTTTGTAATTTGTTTGTCCCTTTTGGCTTTAGTCGCCGAATGAGCACAAAACCCAATTAAGTGTTTGCAACAAAATTGCTGCAGTGTAAACGATTTAAGACTTCCATATAAATTGCTGCAATCGATGCGATGCTTTGCGTGGCGTGGCGTAACGTTGCGTCTTGCTGCTTCGATTTAATTGAGTCAGTTAAATCGGTTTTTGGTCGCATCGAATTGCTTTTTAGCGGCGTGTGCAGAATCAGGAGTAACATAGTTTCACAAGTTTGGCAAGAAAATCTCTGGTAAACGGAAAATAATAGCAATCTTAATTAAATATCTCAGGATATATATAAATAGAATGTAAAGGATATAGTGCAAATTTACTTGTTGAAGTTTAAAATGTTGTTGTGTTTTTTTTTAATATAAAGTTGTTAAGTAATTAAGGACTTATGTTAGACAGTTGCTGAGCTTCTTTCGCTGTAGCTTGTTTTTAAATATTTCAGTTATTTCCGTTGGCCGATTGAATTGAGTTCATTAAGGCTGTTCAGTCCCATCAGTAAATGTAGCTAAATTAGTTTAGTTATTCTGTTAAGTTCAACTAGTGCCTCCATTTTATACAGTTTATTCAATGCATCCAGTATATATAGTTCATCCAGTGCATGAAATGCTTAATACATCTGATAAATTTATCGACCAACTCGCACATCACATTTTTTGTAAGACAATATAGAGAAAATAATCATAATTTCTTATTTTAATATATGCATTTTAAGCACTATAGGTGAGCGTGGAAAATATACTAAAATCCGATTTCAAATGTATACACAATGTTAAAGTAATCGGTTTTTGAGTTTACCTGGATTATCAATGTATGTATACGAGTATTTATAAAAATGAATGTATATTTCTTTCTATCTTTCTATCTTTTCCCGTCTAAACTATTCATCCGATTGAGAAGAAATTTTAGGAAGTTGTGCTTACGCTTATGGAAGGTTTTGGGTAAAAAAAATTTTCCACGTCCATCTGTTACGCCTAAAATTTTGTAAAATGAAGAGCAAATATTCGATTATTTCGTTCCTAAAAACCTGAAATTTGGCATCAGAGTTTGCATGATCTCTGTCGTCAACTTTATCAAAAATGGGAGTTGGATAAATATAACGCCTACTTTAAGAAAGAGGTTCGATTAATTTGACGCATGCCTTTATAGATCAGCAACTTGATTTACTATATATCAAAATAATAATATGCCACGCCCACTAATTAAGACCAACATTTGTGAAATTTAGTGAAAACTAATCAATCAAAAAAATTTGTTAATATTATTTTCATATGCTTAAAATTTGGTACCTGAGTCTGTATGGTCGCTGTCAATAACATGACTAAAAATGGGCGTGATTGAATCAATTTAACGCCCACCTCTAGCATTAAGTTCGATTATTTTACGACCACTGCTTTAGCTCAGAAATTTAATTCGCTTTATATATAGAAATATTAATATGAAATCACGCCCACATTTTGTGAAATAATCGATTACATCACTTTTAGAAATTTAAAGTTTAGTGTCTGAGTGTGTGTGGGCACTGTCGACAATGACAGCTTATAAAAACACATACCAAGAATATGTTTGAAAATAATTGTAAAATAGAACAAACTTTATCAAATTTTAATTCAATTGACTTGATTGATTTTTCAATTGATTTTTAGTAATTCTTTCATTTTTCAAGATAAAGCTTTGCTAAAATTCAGACAGTTTTCTCAATTTTAAATCATTCCAAACATTTGCCATTTCACTAAATTTAAAGTTTATATTTGCGTTTTTTTCCAATTACCAATAAATCCATAGGTGCAGTTGTATACGAGTATGTACATAGATACATACACACCTACCGCAATGCTATGCCATGCCACGCCATATCCACTGAATCATCAAATATATGCAATTAAAAATGCTACCAAAAACCGGTGACACCGCCGATTCTCGGTCGAATGCAATTAATTCTGTGAAATAGAAAATTTCGAATCAGCCTTCTACAGACAGACAGACACACATACACAGACAGACAGACGGACAGAAACACAAATTTGTTATGTAAATTTCATAAATATGCATGCAACTGGCGCGCGGGCGCACTTTTATGCAAATGCAGCGTTGCACAAATGTGTTTGGCTAAAAAATATTTCTACTTAAAATCTGCAATAAATATTAAATAAATTTTTAACTTTTAGTTATAAATAAAAATTTGAAACTCTGGCAGGGTGCACATCAAATGAAATGTAAAACCCTGGCAGGGTACACATCAAATATAATGTAATATACCAACAAATGGAAAAAAAAATGCAAAAAATAAAATACATTTGCCAACCACTGACGAATTTAATTGTTCCAGAGATGTGTTAGTACAACAATTGCAAGTACAACAACAACAATAACAAAAACTAACAACAACAAAAATTATTCTTGCCACCGTCCAAAAAATGATAAAATGCAATTTTACTCCGCTCCAAGCGGTGGTAAAGTTAAATGACAACAACAACAAGAAAAATTGTATTTTTAAATTTTGCAGCAACAAAAAAGTAGGCAAAAAATAAACAGAAAGAATAAAAATTTTGTTCGTCTGGCAGCGTTGGCGGCGCTTATTTGTATTTGTGCACTGAATTGTAAATTTTTGTGCATTTTGCCAACGAGCGTAATTTTGAATGAAATTCAATGCAAAACACACACACACACACGCACTCATACACACACACACAGATAAACATGCACACAGCTACTGGGCAACAACAAAAAAAAGTTACTACTGCTGCAATAATACCAGAATGCAGAGAAAAAAAATGAATTTAAAAATAAATGTTTATGTATGTATGCATGCATGTATGTATGCGTTAGTGCGAACGGAAGGAAATTTGGACTGAAATTTATGTTATGCGATTGGGTGATGAATGAATGTTGAATCTGCGCCCAAACGAAAGTGTTGGATCGGATTTTAAGTAATACTAGTTAAATTTGTCAGTTAAATATGTAACTGCATCTCAAGGATCTTTAAATTCTAAACATCTAAATTCTTTAAATACGTTTTGAGAAATTTTTTTAATACCTAAATATAAATATTTTTACTATTAAGTTGGTACATAAAATTTTCCATATCCTTTCGCTGCCCTTGTGCAAGGAAAGCTAAATAAATTGTTTTCAATATACATATGTGATCTCTCTTGACTATTTTATATATATCGCCGAAAAGTTCCCCTTAGCTTCTGTTATACAATATCTTAAAGAATGCATTACCAGATGTATTTTGAGTTATCCGACAATTTTCCCGCTGCCTTATCGCTTTCAGACGAGTGCAGATCTTTGTCGACGATTTACAAATTCAAAAAACAAAGAGTCAAGTCATATTAAAGACTTTTTAATATATAAAAGTTCGGAGTATAGATCATTCCCTCTTGACTTTAAAAGAAACACCGCCAATTTCCAATAAAATGTTTCACAAAACACTTGATGGTTTTCCAAGACTTTAGGTCGAATCAACTCACTGTATAAATGGAATCCATATAGTCGCTGATCGAAAGCATAATTCCAACTAAGCTTACACCAATTATTGATTCTATACTCTATTGTCAAATTGGCAGAACCTTCATTGGTCATTTAATCGGCCAGTTTATTTCCTGCAATACCCTGGCACCCATATTAGTTTTAGTTCATATGTGCTTGCAAAACTGTTTAGTTTGATTTACAATCGCTGACTCAACTATGAAGCTAACAGGATTCCTTAGGGCCCTCAATGCAGTAGACGCCTATTCATCATTTAATCTTAATAACAAGCGTTTAAATGTAAACAAAATACCAACATTTAAAATTACTTTATTGTCTCATAAATCTTAAGTTATAACTAACTAAAATTGGAGATACTTATACGAAGCACGGATTCATAAATTGATTCTTATGCAGTTCATTTGCTCAGTTCGACAATTAGAATAAACTCAATTTAATTAACTTTCATATGATACACCACATACATATCTTGACTATCTTTTCATTTACCCACACAAAAAATTCATCGCTTCCATAAACTTGATCTTATATTATTACTTTTTGATTATAATCAACATCTATATTAGCAATAATTCATACTTGATGATTACGAATTGAATTTACTCATATTATTAACATGATTGTGATTATTTGTTAATAAAATAATCGACAAACGATTATAACGTTAATCGGTGGTTAAGATTAACCACTATTAAAAACTGCCAATTAATTATTTAAAATTTTATCTCGCTATATTTACTTAAAAGTATACATATACACATTTTTTGTTTTGTTACCAACAAGTTGTATTAACAATTCTCTTTGATCGTACGTTCGCAACAGTCATCAATCTGCAGCTGATGTAAAATTGTAGATATATTGTTGAATGGGTGTGAGCCAAAGCGGTCGTTCGTCCATGTTGAATTGCTGCCCACTAAAATGATTTGCATTGAATTGCGCCAGTACAAAAACATACACACACACACGCACACATAGCAACACGCTTGTTGCGAAACTTTTCCAAAAGACTCTTATCATTTAACATTACATGGCAGACAACAACAACAACAACAGCAAAAAAATGAACTTTGCTGCCGAGCACAGCGGCGACCGCTATTGCCGCTTGTTTATCTGAGTCTATTTGTCCGTCCGACTGTCTGTTTGCCGCCGCTTCATGCTAGCACTGAATGTTTTGTATCGTCTCTCTTTTTGTGACTATTCGTCAGTCTGTGTGTGTGTATGTGTTTGTTGGTTTCGCTCCAATGTATTTGGAAATTATGAATCGACACAAACTGGACAGTGGAGCAGTTAGTAAACAGCAACAAAAATAAAAACAACAAGCGTAGTTGGGAAAAATTGCTAAGTGATAAATTTTACCGTAAAAACGATATTGAGATATATGTATAATGTTAATAAGGAGATTCCCGCAAACGCGAATAGCTCGAAAAGTTTCGAGGGTCTTTTCAGGAGCGCCTCGAGAACAATTGTTAAATTCACCAAGTTATTTAATCTGTCAGCTGTTAGTAAATAATATGGCCTAATGTAATATATTTTTTTACTAGTTTTAAAACTAAATAATTTACAAAACTTTACTTATTAAATGAGAATTTTAATGGACTGAATCTGTCTTATAATTGTTGAACGACACCAAAATATTTACCATTTTAGCAGACCGGACAGCGCTCTTCCGCTGATGAGCAATAGTAGCGTATTCCGAAACAGCGCTGTCCGATCTGCTAAATTGTTCAATATTTTTGTTGTTGTTCGACAATTATAAGACAGATTTAGTCCATTAAAATTCTCATTAAAATGTAAAAGTATGTCAAATTCAACCATTTTAATTTTTTACTCTTTTAATTCTACAATTTTATTACCTAATTATGGCATTAGTTGATTTACATGCCGGTTACACTGAAATATACGAGCAACTTTTCGAGGCTATTTTCGAGACTAATTTACCTCGAATAATTTCGAGTTACGCCTAAACTATTTATGTTTCATAAAATGTTTGTCAGTTCTAATTTAGACTCGAAAACTTTCCAGGTTTCGGGATTTTCAAAGCATTTTCGCGTTTAAGGGAATCAATCCCCTTAATATTTTTATGCATTTTCTCAAATTTCTTATTAAAAATTGACGTCTTTCCGCTTTTAAATTATTTCTTCAGCTACGTTTATGAAAATAGCACAACACGAACTGAACGAATGAGAGCATGAATCAAATGAATAATTATGAAAGCCCTGTAGTTGTGTTTTTGTTTGTATGGTTGTGTGCGTGATTATTTCACTTTATAGTGGTAGTGTGCCGTGCTGTGCTCTTCGCTTGCATATAATTCGTGTGACACTCACGTATATGATTATATGTGTGTGTGCGTGCCTGTGTTTAAAATATATGAGTATATTGGTGTAAATTCTGTATGTGTGTATTGCAATATGGTGTTTGAGTCCATTGAGCAAAAGAAGTGATTTAATTTTAAATTAAAACGCTGCAAAAAAAAAACAATAACAAAAAACAACAACACGCACTGAAATGCTTCTTTTGAGTTGGCAATGCTTAACTAGTTAAAATGAGGGAGGAACATGATCTGGAAAAATAAGTGATTAAACTTTGTTTAAATCTAATATGTATATTAGTAAATGCAATTTATTTAGTTTAATTATCATCATTTATTGAAGGTATATCTTATATTCTAAAAGCAACAACTTGCCAGGAAAAAGCTTCGTGAATAGCTCAGCATAACTAGAGTTGTTGCACCAAGTATTTTTGTCCCTTGTCCAAAGGAGTTAATATAATCGGTTGACTTTTCAAAAGAACATTCAACACCGTCGGCAATAGAAAGTTCTCTCTCTCTCAGATTTAATGTCTCTAAGTCTTCTTTTAAACCAGGCAATTTTAATGACGAACAATTTTTCGCAAATCAATTTTTCGCAGTTTTAAAGTTAAAGTTTTCATCTTTATTTTCATCTCATTTCCCTGCCATACTCCCATTTTATATACCTACTATATAATGTGTATAATCACCAGCCAACTTTATGTTTTAAAAACCGAATTGCGAGAATAAATTGAATTGCCAATCCAGGAAAGTGTGTAGCCCTTTCCTTCCGTTATCCTTCATTCTTTCACAAATTTTATATTTTCGCCAGTATAATAGGGTACCAAGGAGGCGTCGAATTTCGACTAGATGTCTGTTTTAATGGCCATGTGTATTTCTGTCCCTCTGTCTAAACGATTACAGCCATAGCTAAACAAATCATTAAAAAAATTTCTCGATATCAAAAATATCGAGATATACCTTAGGTAACCCTAGTAAAAGAGCGCCCCACACACACACACACATGCAATATTCCACATGCCTCTCCCTCGACTCGACTACTGAATTGAATTTGACCGTGTGGTAGAAAGTTTCTATAGTAAATTGTATAAATTTTAGTTTTGCAGTCGTACGTGTTCTCAGTTAACTTTTTGGTTTGTCGTCGTCGTCGTCGTCGTCGTGTGCATTTATATTTGTATACAGGTACAAATACAAATAAATGCAAACACAAACAAACAAACAAACAAACAAACAAACAAACAAACAAGAAATCGTGTGCCTTCTAAGTTACGAGTTTATAGTATTTACTTAAATTTTGCGAGTTTAATACAATGCAAAAACAACAACTCTGAATGTTTGTTTGTATTTATATATGTGCAAAATATTTTATGACAGATTTTTCCTTTTGATACAGCATTAAAAACAAAATTCAATTTAATTTTGTGTACAATTTACACACACTCAGACAAACACACACACAGACTGAATAATATTTATGCTCGTTTAGAAATTTATGTGAAGTTTTTTTTCAATTTTTTTTGTAAACATTTTGGTTTTTATTAAATTATAATACATTTACCAAGTAATTACAAACTGGAAGTGCAAACTAATTTAAAGAAACAAATATTTTGACTTTTTTTTAATTTTTAACAACTGTTTTTTTTATTGTAATTTGGACAAATTTTTTCCAGACTTTGAATTTTTAATTGAATTTTCTACTTTTCATTAAAATTTTATCTACAATAGAATAATTCTATATTGATATAATGGTCAAAGCTATATTCTTTATCAGGTCTAGTTTTTCAATCTAGTTTTATTCACTAAAATTTTGGCGGCGTGCCCTAAAGGGGTCATTTAAGCTCAATGTTTCTATGTAAAATAATTAAATACTTACTTAGTTATAAACATAATCTTTGATAGTAAGTTAGACTAAGAGTTGATGTGGGCTGGTATGGGACCATAGCTATCAGTCATCACGGACCATTGTGCATTGTATCCAAGATAGTGTCGGAATTAGAAAGTAGCGATATAGGATGGTGTTTTGGTAGTACTAAAGCCATTTTCAAGATTTTTCTATATCTAGATTAGCGCTGAAATAATTCTTGAACTTTGTCCTGAAATGAATAAAATTCGCTGTGGCTGAAAAATTAAATAAGTTTTCTAAGATGTAGAATAAAAGGAAGAATTATATTAAGAACTTCTATTTTATTTTGGCTTTAAGTTATAATATAACCAAAACCAAACAGAAGCTTATATCTACAATATAATGGATTGACTAAAAATTTAATAACTATTAAAGCATTGAATTGTCAATATAAAACAGTATTTACAAAGTTATTAACATTTTATATTTATTATTTATTTATCGGTTATTAACATTTTTGTTAAATAGTCTCATAAAGATACGAGAATGGTCCGATAAGTACTTAGCCTCAATGCCCGATGTAGGCGTACTTTGCAAACCTCGAGAAAACGTTTTTTTCAGACGGGTTAAAGAAGCTGGAGCATCGCTGGGTCAAGTGTATCCAGCTAAAAGGAAACTAAAACTATGTTTAAAAATTATTAGCCTCTTATTAAAAATTTTCGTGTTCTTTGGTAGGCTAAGTACTCATCGGACCACTACCGTATATAAATTTAGAATTTTGAGCTCTAAACTCTGGAATCCAAGTTAAGGGAACGCTAAGGAATAAATTTAACTTTTTTCAAAATCATTTCTTTGTATAATTTTTAAAGAAAATTCAAACAATTCGATCCAGTGACGTAGATATGAATTGAAAAAATGGGAGTGAATTATCATTTCAAAATCTTTATTTTTCTGAGTCACGTTAAACATACTGTAAAAAAAACTTGATCTCTTAAAAAACTGGGAACTTTTTTTTTATTGCTACTTTAAGCATTTTTAACATTTACTTAAAACACTTTTAACAAATATAATCTTTTTAAAAACTGATGACCTTCCATTCCTCTTGAGCTCCTCATATATTTTGTGAGTCTACCCTCATTAGGAAAATCTCAGCCATCGTCTTCGATTTGCAAATGGCGGGTATTGGAAATTTATTCTTCAACCGGTCATGTACCTATGAATTAAAGTTAACTCCATACTTCAGCATATATAGTTTAGCCCCCGCACCGACGCCACCGACGTCACTGACTCAAACTACTCAAAGTCAATTAAAAGATAAAAAAAAACGAAACAAGTTCTAAAGTTAAACAAAAATGGTTTGAAACCATGTTAAATTATTCACAATAATAAAACTACACTTTAAATTGTTAAAAGCTGATTTCTACATAATACTTTAAAAGTAATGTAAATAACAATTGAATAAATGAAGCTAACTGGACATATTCTTTTGCTGGAAAAATCTCCAAACCAGCCGACATGCAAAATGAACAAACATTTTTGTCTTCATACGAAAAATGTTTGGGAAAATTTTACAAACAATTTGTGAACAACACTCTGGCAACCTCGCAAGCTAATCTCCTGCCTTTCATACGATCAAAACTCAAATGAAAAATGGAAAATGGAAAACACTAGAAAATTCGAATGCAATTCGGTCAATTGAATTCGAGGAAAAGCCAAGCTTCGTTTAGCACAAAACATGCTAAAAATAAAATTGAATAGAATTGAATGGAATGAAATAAAAATATATCGAACAAAACCCGAAAAACTTTTGACAAATTGAATATCAACAGCAACTAAGGCGACAACAACAGCAACAACAACAACAATAATAAAACAATTACAACTAACACACACAAATAAACCAAAAACTGAAAATTTCCGAAAAAGTCCTTGTAAACAATCAAATCAAATTTATAGTGCAGTATAAAAATGTTGTCCAATTGCCGAGTGCTTGACTTGAGCCAGTGCAGCAACGACAGCAACAACAACAACGACAACAGCAGTAGCAGTAGCAGCAGCAGTAGCCGCATTTGGCATTTTTGAACTTTTGAATTGCGGCTGTGAACCAAATTTTAAGCTAGCTCGAAGGAAGCGCATCACAACAACCAACCAAGCCAAAACAGATTTACGTACATAAGTACAAACATACACACATACATACATACACACACAGCCAGATGTCATGGTATGCAAACCAACAAATTAGTTGCAATTGCAAATGTGGTTGTGTGTTTGTGTGTGTGTGTGTGTGTAAATAACAAAATTGTTGAAGTTAAATTTTCTTGAAGCAATTTCGTGTCTGTTGTTTTTTTTTTTGTTGTGATTTATTTATTTTATTTTAATGCCAAACTTGGAAGCAGTTTGAGCAACAACAAAGTTAGTTTTGACATTTTTTGGGGGGGCGCCTACTCGGACTTCACTCCATGGCATAAAAGTTAGTTGCATGGTATATGAGTATATACAACAAAAAAAATCATTGTTTTTAGGACAACATATTTGAATCTCATCCGACAGGAACATTTTAATCTGTTTTCACTTGCTAACGTACTGTAAAACTAGTTAACTAACTTATCAATGCACAAACTAACTAACTGACTAACAAACTAACTGACTAACAAATTTAGTAAATAGTTTATTTAGGAAATTAACTTGCTAGCTACGTTAAAACTATTTAAATTAGTTAATAATTAGTCGGTAATAATAATGATTAACTAATAAACTTACAAATTAACTAGTAAAGTAACAAATTAACTAGTTAAATAATTAACTAACAGACTAGCTAATGAATAAAATATTTAAGCTGGTTACTTAAATAACCAATTAACTAACTTACTAAATACCAACAAACAAACTAACTAACTGACTTAAAATTTAATTGTAAACTAATTTAATAAGTTAACTAATTTAATAAGAAGTTAATAATAAATTGACAGATGACCAACTAATTTTATAATTAAATGCTTTAGTAAGAGTACCAATTAAATAACTAACTAAGTCACTAACTAAGCTTTTAAAAAAACTATTTAAACTAGTTATCTGCATAATCAGTTAACTAACTTACAAAGTAAATAACTAACCAACTTACTAAAAAAAAGCAATTGGTATTATAGCTTATTAAAAAAGTTAACTAATTAACTAAATGAATAGCTAATTAAAGAACTTTTTAAACTAATTACATGAATAAACTGCTAACAAACTAATTAACTAACCGACTGACTAACTAATTTACTAAGTAGCTAATAAACTTTCCAATTATCTAATTATTAAATAACTAATTAACTAACAATTTAACTAATGAAATAATTAACTAATTACCAAACTATTTAAACAAACTAAATAGTTAGTTAACTAGTAAATTAACGTATTAACTAAGAAACAAACAAACTGCTGACATAATGAGCTAATCAACTTACTAATTATCTAATAATTAACTAATTATTTAAATAAGTAACTAAATAACCACTTACCTAGTAACACACTTAATAGTAAGTTTACTAGTCAACTTACTAACTAACTAACTAACTAACTAACTAATTTTAGTTCATCTCCCCAGACTACAATAATATCTCTAAATTTGATATATATCACTTTTTATTGCATTTCCATAGTCATTCAATGTCTGTACTTGATGTATTTCTCTCATTAGTCTTCCACGTTCTCGTCTGCTGAAGTGGCATCTTCTTCAGTGGGCAATACCAACCATCCAACCAACCAACCAACGACGTCGACATCAGAGCCAAAGCTGAATCAAATGCAAATATGATTTCGACATGACATGATGACTAAATTTGTGCGCACACTTCGTCTCTGCACTACTTGCACCTACTCCTACTTTTCTTCTTCTTCTTCATCTTCTTCTCCTCTTCGTCTTATATCATCATGCGACATTGTGCTTTCTGTATAAGCTACGCCAGCAAATGCTGCAGCAGACTATGTCAGCGTAAATCAAGCGCAAATTGTATATGGCAGTTGGAAATATGGCATACAGATACACGCACACACACACACATGCACATACACACTCACAGAATTCCCATGCAGTAATTTGCATGCCACGAAGATGGAGGCGTCTCAACTGATGTGGAAGGCGTATTTTGCTGTGTAACCCTGACGCCAAAGTCATAAAATTTGATGCGACATCGCAGAGAAAGTTAATTTGTTTATTTTTGAGATGAAAATTTTCTTTTTGGATTTGAGCTAATATTTAAAAAAAAAAAAAAAAGAAAATAGACAAACTTTTAAATATTTTCATTATTCCATAGATACAAGATATAATTTCGTTTGTTGCTTATATATGTTGCATGTCTTTTTTTTCTACTTCCTTCGATTTATGCACATTTTATTTCTTTCGCCAAAATGAAAAGTACGTTAAAAGTTTTCAACAACGACAAGCTCAACTCACTTTCGCTTTGTATCTTCTTTGCATCTTTGCGATAACTTAAACTCTCGAATTAATTCATTTAAAGCACTTCATTGTGAGGAGCATCTTCGTAGCTTGTTGTTAATCCGTTTCAGTTTGGTTCGGTTCTGGTCCGTAGTCTTCCATCCGTTGGCTCAAGTCAGGCTCATTTGTCTTTTGTCACGTTTTGCTGTTTCGAAAAGTTCAGTAGTTGGAGAGGAGCAGAAGCTGGTATGAGTATATAGCAGAGCACAGACACAATATGCAGCAGGCAATTAAGTTTACAGATATTAATCCTTACAGCTTATCTGAAGATTATTCAGCAGAGACTATAGACATTTTATGAGCGACTAAGTAGACGAGTATTTAATAATTGAGTGAGTGCTGCTTTAAGCGAACAGAACAGAGCGTTCGTTCGTAACGCTTAACGCTCAACGAAATCTTTTGAACTTTTTTAATAAGCGAAAAATACTTGCAAAGTATTAACGCTCTTATAAATTGACTTGAGTTATCTTCGAAGTTTTAATAACCTGTGTATTAACATTTTTATAAAATACTTCACTAGAACTTCAAAAAATATTTTTAAAAAATTAATAACACTTTATAAATGTTTGAAATTTCATTCTCAATCTAACAAATTAACAAAATTTCATGATCTCTACTTTCAGCTAAAAGCTTAAATAATTAATTTTCTTAAAGCACAAACGTTGCGGCATTCGAAGTCGCTTATTACTTTCGAAAATGGCTAAACGCACCCTTGAAACAGTTGACAAAAAAAAAATTAAGAAGAATATATGAACGAGAACCCACAATCACACATACATAACCGTACAGACAGACAAACAGACAGCTAGAGAAAACGCACTAATAGGCTTCATTCCGTTGAGCAAACGTACATTGGCGTCTAGGACACAATATGCGGAAGCTTTCAATTATAATGACGACAAAAGAGACTAGGGCGAGAACGAGGACGACACTAACGACGACGAGAGCCAGGCTCAAGCAGCAGCCGCAGCCGCAGCAATAGTAGCAGAAAATCATTTTGCAGTCGTTCGGGGTATAGACCGAGCATCTACTATTAAGTGTGCTTTTTCTTTTTTTGTAATTTTTTTTTGCATTCCCGACCACATCAGTAGTTTTTTTTTGTTTGGCATTTTTGTGCGCTGTAAGTGTCAAGTAACAAACACACACACGGACACATCTACTCGAGCGCCCCGAACTAGTCGAGGAGGCGGAGGACACTTATTGTCGCCAAAGTCATCAGCTGTGATGAGTATGATGTCTATAACGTCATCACTGTGATTGTCTTTACACCAGACAACAACAGCGACTTTGTGGGTGGGTGTGTGTGTGTGTGCTTTACGAGTTGCAAGTCTGAGATAATTCTGACAGCTAGAACTCACTTGAAATTTTATATATTACCATATATATATATCATTTAGGATATATATTGTATATACATTTTTTTAATGAGCCTCCGATTTAACCTTTGAATTGTCGTAAAAAAATACTTACAAGAACTTTTTGTTGTAATTCGTTTAAAAAAAAAGATTTCTGTAGTCGAGTGTTGCGTACATGATCATCATAATCACCAACGTTCCGACGACAGTTGCCCGACGACATTGACAACATTTTGATTGTCCGTAGCGGCGCTTGTCGTCATCATCGCTGTCAGAGCTCGTTGATGTAGTTGGCGTTGTTGCTGCTGCTGTTCTTGTTGTTATGGCTCTCGTCGTCATCATCATCATCAGCAGCAGCAACATTATCAGCAATAGCCATCAACGCAGCACCAACATATACATACATACATACAAACACTTTGCCGATGCTATTGTTTTTTTTTTTTGTTCTCCTTTTGCTGTTATGTTGTGTTGTTGCATACGCGTAAGTATTGTTCGGATTGCATAAATTTCTTCAGAGCCCAGCATCATCTTTCGCAACATTATCGCACGGTACTTTAAGTGGTGCCAAACTTTGGCAAAATTGAAATAAAAATTAATTTTGAAAATTTATATGAAATATCGACAAAATGGATGTGAGAAACAACGAAGTAAATTGAGATGCCTTAATATTTTCCATGGTGGTCATTTCAACTACTTCCGGTTCTAGGACATAATTCATTTTTTTTTTATTATTTTTATTGAATTTTTCTTCGGCAACAAAGTACTGTGCGCAGGAAGATGTCGTTGCCGGCAATAGTCAGGAACGCTTTTATGCTGTATGCTGCCGATTGCAGTTTTTATTATTTTCTTCCTATAGTGCTGCTACTATTGGTGTTGCTACTTGCTGTTGCTGGTAATGCTGTTGCTGATGGCTCTGGCACTCTCCTCGAATGTAATGTTGCGTACAAATTGAAACTGTGATTTCTTCGGTATGCTTTGTATGTACGAGTATATGCGTATATGTGGTTGTGTATGTGCGGTTGCTTGTAAGCGCAATTATATGACTCAAAGCATTCCTTCCACTTCCAACATGGACGGACCAGTGCTTACTCCGTTGCCTTTGCCATGTCCAAATCAATACAATAAACAATTTGCACTGAAATCGAAAGAAAAAAAAAACAGAAGAAAAGCATCGCATGTCATGTCACGTCAAGAATTTGTTTGGTCATGTCAGTCAGTCATTTGCAGTAGACGCGTCAATTATTTGTTGTCTCGTTTATCAGCGCCAGTTCAGTTTTATGCTTAAGCAGAGATTTTTAATGCTGCAACACTTTTGCCGTTTATGGATTATAATGTAATTGTATTCTGGTTAGTAGTAGTAGTAGTTGGATATAACTGGCAGAAGTAGTAAGAGCAGTAGTGACAAAAGTTAGTGAAGTAGTTGAAATTGTTGTTGTAATTAAAGTTCTTGTAATTATAGTCTCTGTAGTCGATTAAGTAGTTATAGTAGTTGTATTAGTTGAAATAGTTGTATTAATAGTAATTCTATTAGTTACTATATAAGTAGTTGTAATAGTTGTAGTAGTTGTTTTAGTTGTTGTAGCTGTAATTAATGTAGTAGTTCTGAAATTCGTAATTGTAGTAGTCCATTAAGTATTGTAGTCGTTGTGGTAGTTGTAATAGTTGTAGTAGTTATAGTACTTGTAATAGTTGAAATAGTTGTAATAGTTGTTTCAATTGTTATTGTATTAGTTATACTAATTATAGTATAAGTAGTTGTAGTAGTTGTTTTAGTTTAAGTAGTTGTAACTGATATAATATTTTTTGTAGTAGTTCTGGAAGTTGTAATTGATGTAGTGGTAGTTGTTATTGTAGTATTAGTTGTAGAACTAATAATACTTAAAATTTAATAGTTGTATTAAGAGTAATTGTATTAGATATAAGTAGTTTATTATAATTAGTTGTAACAGTTATAGTTTAAGTAGTTGTAAAAAATTATGTAGTTCTGGTAGTTGTAATCAATGTAGTAGTAGTTGTTGTTGTAGTACATTATTAGTTGTAGCACTAATAAAACTTAATTTTATAAATTATTTTATTTTTACTAATGAAGTTCGCATTATTTCCTATTTACCAAAACCTTTTGTTAACAACTTTCAAAGAAACTTTAAAGACCCTTACAAAAACAACATCAAAAACACAAAATTGGGCTAAAAACTTGTATCTACAGTTGAACTATATACGAGTATCTAAAAATTAGAAATCCTCTATGCAAAATACACTCTTGTAAATTACTTTTTCGGTGATACAAAAAGCAAATGAAACACGCCTCGTCAGGTATACACGTACGTACATACAACAACACCAAAAAGTTGCATATAGTCCACAAACACACACACATACATTTACTATACGAGTTCGTATGGATATCCAACGACATTGTGCCAAGAAGTTAGTGCAGCGCGTACAAGAAATTTCACTAATTCCATGCAGCCGCATTCGGAATTCGCATTAACCTCCGAATATCTCGTACGAAATGTCGAATTGTGTTATTGTTTGCGTGGAAGTGGAGAGAATCAGCTCCATGAAAGAGTAACAACAGCGAGTGTTTATTAGACTGGTTGTAAAGAGAAAAAGCAACAATTATAATTATTTTAATTAATTTATGTTGGAATCATAAGCTGTAGTAGTTGTATGAGTTTTATTAGTTGTAATCGATGTAGTTGTTCTAATAACAAAGTTGTAGAATTTTTAGTAGATTTATTAGTTGTAGTTGTAATAGTAGTTGTAACAGTTGTTATATTGTAGTTGTATAAGTTGTAGTAAAATAGTTGTAAAGTTTGAGTAGTTTTGTTATTTGTAATCGATGTAATGGTAATAATAGTTCCATTATTTGTAGTAGTTGTATTATTTGTATTAGTTATAGTTGTTATAACAGTTGCGATAGTTGTATTAGTTGTAGTAGTGGAAGCTTTTTAATTTGTATTAGTTTTTTATTTAAAAAATATAATTTTTGAAAGCAACATAATATTTACAATCTTTTATTTATTTTACAGAAATTTTAATTGAAAATGTTTATAAAAATTTTATTAGTCTGAATCTGTCTTCATATTTTTAAAACAGCAACAAGAGTAGAGTGAGTAGACCGTTAACTTTTGCATACTAATTCTTGTTTCCATTTTATATTATTATTATAAAAAAAATATATACGCAAGTTATTTCAATTAATTTTTCTAGCCAGTCTAATGGGTATACGCTTTTTTTTTTGAATGCCTGTAAGTGTCCTTGTGTACGTGTGTGTGTGTGTGTGTATGCAAGATATGCCGCATTCGTTAACGTTTTTAGGTCACGACAGAGCAGATTCCAAGAACATGGCTAGCACAGATAGTCATACTGAGTTAGTTTGTTTGTTCTAAGGACTTAGGACACGATAACGTGGGAGTAAGTCAGTTAAGAAAGTGGGTTGAGTTCAACTATTGTTAAGAGTTAACCTCAATGTGCAACGGCGGCCCTTTTTTTATTATTTGTTTTAAGCATCGTTGTTGTTGTTTTTTTTTTTTGCTGGTTTTGGTTTGGTAAGCAAATGTGCCGCACGAATTTCATTGCGGCTTAACTGCAACAATATGCAAACAGGGTCGGAATTACCCCTTAAATAAAATTTACCAAAAGTCAAATTTGAAACTGAACTCACTTCAAATTACATATGAGAATTGTCGTGTGGGTACCCGTCTTCGAAAAGTTGTCATGATCATAAATGTTTTTGTTTTCTTTTATTTGTAATCGCATACTTAAGCGCTTGCAGCCTAAATTCAAATTAATTTACTTTTGGGCCCTCGTGTTGGCAGAACTCGTCGTCACTGGATTTGTGGCATTTGATCAGGCAATGCGAGTGCCGCCTCGCGCCGCCGCCGTCGACCCCTTGAGTACATTATTACAATTGAAATTTTAAGAAAGTGCATGTCGCTGCAGATTTGTAGCAGCAGGCAAACAGGCTGAAAGGATGTTCGTGTGTGTGTGTGTGTGTGTGTGAGTGTGTGTATACATGTGTGTGTTTAAGTTGGGACATGTCTCGTGCTGCTCTTTACGCGCGCGACCTCAGAATTTTGCATTCATTTTGGCATTTTATGTCAGGACCACATGCTGTGTGCAAAACTCACTCACTCACACAAACAAACTGACATACAAGTTCAAGTTTTTTCTTGCCATTGTTTGTTTTTTTTTTGCTATTTTTTTCTGCTTCCTTGTAGAATGCCTTTTGGGGCCAGCCATTCCTTTGGAGGCATCCATGTCATCCTTAGGTAAGCAAAATAGTTTTCTTAATACGTTTGTTACGAAATTGTGTAAATTTCTTGAATTGTTGTTCTGTGCAGAAGAATTCAACGATGTAAATATTTTGGCACAACAAGAAAAATGGAAAACAACAACAACAACAATAAAAAAACAACACCCCACTTGTGGTAGGCAAAGAAATGAATGTGCTCTATGTTTAAATTGTATTTTGGAATATGCCACGAGAACGCTTGCAGTCGAAAAATGTAAGGAATGCAAAGGATATGAGGGCATGTCGCAAATGTTTGTGCATATAAGAAATATTATATATATATGTACATATTAAGGTCGCGTAACTAAGCGCATTTAAAGGTAACTTTTTTTTGTAAAACAAACTCAAACTGCTAAAAATGAGACATGCAATTTTAAGAAATTAATGAGCTGCTGTATTTAGAGTTGCAACGTTTATAGAAATAACTTGAAAAAAATGCATTTTTTAATTGCAACATAGCTTTGTTTAAATTATAAAATTCTAATTGTAATTAGCACAAAGTAGCTTTAAACCAGTGGTGGCGCAAGTGCTGCACACTTGTGCTTGTGCCTGTTTGAATATGTAAGTATGTGTAAGTATATCAGATAACAACAGAAATATACAATTAAATCAATTTAAAGTTCTGTGACCTATACATAAGTTATACAATTTTAGTAAATTACATTTGCATCAACTAAACTTTTTATTTATAGCAAATAATTTGTTATTGATGAAAGTACTTTGTACTTACAACATATGAATAAATATATATAGTAAATATTTGTTTACAACAAACATATTCATTTATTAAAAATGTCTTTGTGTCAAACAATAATTTCACTTACTAAACACACATATTTAATTGTCTAGAATAAATATTGTTTGGTGGATAAATTAAAAATATACTCACGTCAAACATAATATTCCAACAAAAGTATATAATTGTGTGAAAAACATATATTTATTTGAATGGAATATAACTTGTTTGAGTGTAACAATATTGTTAAGCCAATATATATTTGCTTTCAGTAATTTTTAATTTTAATTTAGTTAATAGTTTATTTGTTCCAATAACACACTTGACTATAACCAATACAATATTCTTGAAGTGTGATACATGTGTTATTTGTGCCAAACAAACATTTACTTGCGGCAAATTTATACTTGCCTTAAATAGACTTTTGTTTGATATTGTACAACAAATTGTATTTTTGTTACAAATAAACAATACCTTTAGCTGTAGTTTTATTTGGCACAAATATATTTTTGTTCTTCGTCCCACACAAAACAATCGAAGGTATGCAAAGTCTGTCCAGAACTGTTCTAAACTCTTTGATTTTTCAAAAGCCTATTTACTGGATAGATTGTGGTGCAGGGTATGATGCGTGTTTTAATTGCACTCTTCTCAAGCCATTTTCATTTGAATTTCGTGTTGACTTCAGCAAATATCTCGAAGCAATAATTTAAAATAAATAAATCAACAAAATCAGCAAAAAGTGTTGCACTTAAATGTAGTATATGAGCTATTGAAACTTTGTTACCTCTTTTAATTTTTTAATTTGTTATATAAATATACGAGTATAACCAACTTTAAGAGTTAAAGAAATGAATTTTGGGTTTTATTTAAAATGCTAAAAAAATAAGTCCTTATAATCAATTGATTTTAAAACGATTTTCACAAATGTTTCCCCATTGAAAAAAACACATAAATACTTTTTTAAATGTCGCACAAATCCTTCATTACACTCTGGAAACATTTCAATCCTCAGAGGCAAACTGCTTTTAAACAATTTGCAAAACAACTTGTTAAAGGATAACAACCCATAATTACTGCATTAAACTTGGCTTTAATGGCAACAATTTCAATAGAGACTTATGCCAACACAAACCTTAGCACACGCGCAAGCACAAGCATACAAATTTACATACACACACACACACACCTAAAACTACATTCATTAAAGTTGATGAAGCGCATTACAAGGCGTTGTTAGTTGTATGGAAAAGAACACAAACACACACATACAAGAAAAAAAGGCTGCTAAAAGAAATTGTCACCGCAGGATATAATTCTCAGCATAAAAATAAGCAACGCAAAAGGCGACAACAACAACAACAACAACTGGCAAGCCAAAAGAAAAATAAATAATAATAATAAAGAAAGAAAGTAAAAAAAAATAAATGGTACTAACAACACGGAAATGCAAAGTACGCTCACTCTTGAAAAGAAAAAAATATAAACCACCGCACAACTTCCGAGTGCAACGTAATCACCTGCGGCGGAAACAAACATACATACATACACATGGCCCAGTCCATTCCGTTCGTCTGCACAAGCGTACATTACTATACATGCCGCTGCCGTCCATGCCTACCCATCTACTTTCACAAGTACTATTTACCTATAATAACTGCATTTAATGGCACTGAGAAAATGTATCCATAAGATACAAATTAGAAATAAATATTGAATTTGTTATCTAGAAGTAGCTGTAAGTTTTAATAATCACCGAGAAAAATTCTTATAAAAGTAAACTTGAAGAATTTGCAAATGGATTTATTTTTGTAATTGGGGTTAATTTCTACAATGATAATGTAAATGTTAAATTAACATTATAAAGTGTTAATCTAATATGCATTGTCATGGTAATTTTTAACATTTTATTATGTTGTATTTGACCTGATAAGATGTAAATTGATTCTTGTATTAAAACAAAACAATTAATCTTTAAACTAAGTGTTAAATTAACATGACAAAGTATACTCGTATGTTAATTTTACATGAAATTTTAATGTTAATTTTTAGAAATCTAAAATATGTTACAAGAAAAGAAAGTGTTACTGCATAATAAACACTTTTCAAGGTAAGGTTTCGCAAAAATCAACAAGGACAAAAATATTAAACTAACATCGAGTCCTTGGCTAATAAGATTCAATGTTAATTTAACATTTCCAATTGTTAAATATTGACAGAATATGTCAAAAATTTACAACTGAATTATTTAAATAACACTTAATGTGTTAATTTAAGCAACCCTAAAAAAGCCAATTTAATGTTAATTTAACACCCACTTAATTTCAAATTGAGCTTCAGTTGTCCCTTTTTTTTAACAACAACTTTATTATAAGACAATGCAGTGGATAAAATGTCAAACTTAACTTTTTATACCCTTTGCCACGTGTAAGTGCAGTTTAGTAGTAACACTAAACTGCTCACAAAAAATGGGCGTGATCGGATAAGACCCACGCCCACCTCCCATACAAACCGTACCTTTCCATGTGAAAAAATATGTTTAAAAATTTAAATTAAACACTTTTGAAGGAACACAAAATTACTTCCAAAAAGGGGCGTGATCCGATAAGAACAGCGCCCACTTATAAGAGAGATATGTAATACTTATGTGCTAAAAGAAGCACATTTTCTCGTTATACTAAAATGGCGGAGGGTATATGATAAATCTCTTACTAGTTTAATTATACTTTGGGATGGTCTGCCTATCATAAATATTGCTTAGTAGAATTTGAATTTATGACTTACATCATTTTTTGCAGTGTAACCGGAGGTGATGTTGGAAAATGCAGCATTGCAAAATTCCAATAGCGAATTCCAGAAGACTGCTGAAGACGACGTCGACGACGACGACGAAGTTAAAGCGAAAAAACTTTTCAATTTCAATGCCCGCGCGAGCACACACAAAACACGACATCTTTTGTATGACTGTATGTACTTACGTATATGTGTTTGTGTGACTGTGTGTGCATGAAAACTTTTGGGTGTCACAGTTAGTTAGTTTTGAATTAAAGTGCGGCTATGAAAAGACTTTTAAAGGATTACGTGCAATTTCCTTAAGCGAAATTATGACGCTGAAGAATGAAACGCTTTTGTGTACTGAGCTAAACTGAGCTGAGCTGGGCTAAACTTTTGCTAAAAAGGCGCCTTTGCCCGCAAATACCACTAAAATTGTAAGCCACACACACACACAAACGAACACAAACACTAACTTACATATACAAGCACACAAATAAAAATCACACCAAAAGAGAAAAAAAAAAAGTGTTGCTCTATTTTTAAATGGTTTATTTAAAAAAAAAAATTCGTTTTTAATGGCCGCCAAAGCGGATTTTACGCGCATTAAATCCTTCGCTCGCCGAAAGATTATGAACGCATTTGTTTTTGTTTATTAAATTTTTTTTGTGAACTTTTTTTTTTTTTTTGGTTCATGGAAATCAAATATTACAAGTGCATTAAAGTTGTGTGAAATGGAAAAATTAAAAAAGAGAAAAAAATCGCATTTCATTTGACCCATTTAAAGTTGAAAAGGCTTTTCTAGCTGCGGCTTACATAATAAATGGCAAACACAAAGTAATACTATTAATTTAGTATTTAAATATATAAATAAATAAATAAATATATAAATAAATAAAAAAATGTGTGTTACCTACTTTAGTTAATTTTAAATTATCACTTAATTTCATCCTTGACCAAATGACGCGGTGCGGCGCGGCATTGCGTGATTTATATAAACCAACAGACAAACGAACAAACGAGCGAGCGAGCGAGCGTACCAGCGCACTTCCGCTTCCACACTCAGCTGTCACGTCGACAAATTGCACAGCATCCTGCTTTTATTTGCTTTCGCGTCATCACACGCCATCGCCATCGTCTGTCCGTGTTTGTCTGTCCACATCGTTCACATTTTAATTTGCCATTTCCAACAACAATATTTTATTTTACTTCAGCGTTTTTCGTTGTTGTTGTTGTTGTTGTTGTTGTTGTTGTTGTAGCTGATGTTGTTATGTATGTCGCGCGCTTTTCTGAACAATTCAATAAAATTGTTTGCTATATACGAAACACACACACGCACAGACAATTGTTAATGGAAATCGACGGTATTTCATATTTGTTGTTGGTTGTCCTTGTACGTAATTTCGATTCGTATATTGACATTTTTCTGCAATGTGTGTGTGTTTTTTGTTGTTGTTAATATCCGTATTTAAAAAATATAAATCAGCGCATAATAAGGACACAGTACCACAATGTGGCCGACGCCGACGCGAGGTACATGCTTAAAATTTGGCATAAATTAAAATAGCCTTAAATAATGCGGCGAGCGGCGTAAGGCGTGCGGCGTGCGGCGAGGCGGTACGCGCCCACTTAAATGACAATTGCGATTTTACTACAATTATATGAAAATTATACGAATCGATGAGCTTTATTCGCAAGTAGCTCATTGATTTTTACTATTATTGCTATTAGTCGGCATTTAAATAATGTATTTGTTTGAAGAATTCAAAAAATATGATTCGGACTTTTATTTGTTCGGAGAGGGAGTTGCTGTATGTCATAAGGGAATATACTATATATATAATCGTATATATTTTATATATATTTATTTAAGAAATATAATTCAGAGTAAGGCACACTAGCTGCTGAGGCTATCGGTCCGATATTTTTTATTACTTGTCTTGTGTTACTAGAAATGTCTTAGTTATTTTTTGTGATCCCAAAGTTTCTTCGTTTTTAGACTTGATTTCCGAAAAATTATTTGAACTTATCCTAAAATTTTAAAAACATAAAAAGTTGTTATATTATAGTATGTGTGAGTGAGTTTTGAGTGAGTTATAGTATAGCGTCAGTATTGTGTGATTTTGAAAAATACATTTAATATTGTAGAGGCTGGCATGTGTCCCTTGCATTTATATTAACTCTCCAATAAAGTCATTAGAAAGAAAGGGACTAATTGGTTTAAACTGAATTGGTTTAGTTAAAGTTGTGAAACAAACCGAAAGATTTAGTACATGTCAGCGTGAACAACTTTTACTCCTTACCATAGGTTGGTATCGTTTATTAAGAATTTAACTTTGTTTATCTCTTTTAAAAGTTCGCGTCGATAAAAATTAAACGTACAAGATAAAATTTCTATAGCAAAAGCAAAAAATTATTGTTTTCCAAAAACTCAAAAAAATTTGTTTGCATATAAAATTTTGCCCTCACTTTTTATTTTTTTTTAATTTATTTACTTGTATATAGATTATTCATATGTATTTAAGCAAGGATAAATATAAATTCTCTAATTTTATTTTTAACCAAGTAGGCAGTGAATCATTCGATTTGCCGTAATTCAATTTATAATTTAACGGAAGAAAGTTAATGCGAGTTAATTAACTTTTTAGTGGTTTTCAAAGTGAATGGGAAAGTTAAAAATTTGCAAAAAATTTAACTTCGTTAATTACCTCTTAACTTTTAAACTAGTTTGTGCCCAGCTATGCTCCTTACATCTTTACTCTATAACAAACTTGTAAGTTTAATAATTTCGTTTAAGAGGGAACTAATTGTTTGTTTAAAAATGAAATTATGTCGTTCATCTCTTTGATGAAAATCTGCTTAATAATAATGTTTTAGTTGTTTTTGTTTGTTTTGAAGAAGTTATTTTTGGCTGTTACAATATTCACTTATTTTGAAAAAAGTGATTTCCATTTAAATTTTTTGAAATTGTTTTAAAATTAACTTATCATAAGAGAATCGGATTTTATTCGAAGAAGACACTCGCATATGAATCTCCAATGATATCGGTTCCTGGAAGGAATTCACGCTCCTTAACGTATCGTTAAAGCGATTCGTAAAATAGTTAATTTTTCGATAAATTTACGATACAATTTTCATAGGGAATGCAAGTCTTTTACGATTAGCTAGTGAATGTTTGTAGGCGATTATATAGACTTATCAATTGCGTTTTCGTTTCAGAATCGCATCACAAATTTATCGTTTTTACGATTCGTAAGAGAACCGCTTTAACGATTTGTTAGTGATCATCGTTAGCAGATTTCTTAACTTATCGAATCTATTTTATGACATTTTCAATTTTTTTTTTTATTTGGGTTATAAAACTTACTTTTTGTATATATATTATTTTCACATTGTTAGAAAGGACGCCCTGAAAAATCGCTCGCACAAAAAAAAACTCATATAAAAGTGGGCAATAATGACTATAAAAAATAGCCCAAATATTTAGGTATTTTTTCCCAAATATTGGTCCAACCTGCACTACTAAAAACTGTGCTATATATTATAATGAAAAATCGCCCAACTTTTATATATGAAAAATATCCCAAAAAAGTGGGCGACAATTAAAGAAAATAACCCTTAAATAGATTCTTAATTCCGAGTCCAAAACAAAAATGGTCACTCTACCGTGTTTTAGAAAAGATTTAATGATTTACACTATTTGCTTGTGGGCGATATTTCATAATTTTTTCAACTTTTTTTCATATTCTTTAATCGCCCAATTTTTTGGGTAATTTTTTTCCTTTATTTCTTGGGCAATTTTTCAGTGGCCGATATTTCAGTGAGTCGTTAAGACGTTATCTTAATTTGAGATATCAATTTTCTAAGGTTCTTAATATGTTTTATTTTGATTTTATCTTTAAGTTAACTTGTCCCCTCAAAGTTGTTTTAAATTGTATTAAAGTGTACTTAAAGTGAATTTAAAAGAAGAAATTAAGCATTCCAAATTTGGCTTAATTTGAGGTAAATATATTTTACATATATCTTATGTTGCCTCTGCTTTTTCTAACACTTTAATTTTACAAAACAATGTAAGCGACATTCATAATATTATATGCCTCTAGAGAAATGTTGCTCATACGTCGCGTTGCACCTAATCAAAAAGTTATACAAAAATAATCAATTGACATTTGTTTGTATTAGTTTGACGTTCATTCTTTATTTAATGCATTGAATTTTCAGTTAAATTTCATATATATAATACTTTATTATCGTATATATATATATTATTTTATAAGTAGGTAAGTACATATGTTAGCATACTTTAAATACTTAAATCGTTAATATTTACATTTAATTATTAAGTGGTATTTTTTTTCATTTTTGATTTCATATTCCAGTGTTGTGACTTATGCGCTAAAATAATCGAATTACAATTTATTTAAGTTACGGATTTTAGGTATTTTACAAATTTTGTATGTTAAAAATGATTTCAACTACTTACTCGTACGCGCTAAGGTTATCTTTGAGATACTTTATGCTTGTTTATGCTAAAAGAAAGAGGGATCGGTTTTTTTCTCTCTTATTTTTTCTTCTATATTTTATTTATATTTATATTAATGTGTGTGTGTGTGTTTGTATTTGAATTTTGATGTTCTTCACTATGAAATTAATATTATTGGAATGCAAGAGAGAATTTTTTTTTTCGTTCATTGACATGCTTATCGTTTATGTTAGTTTATTTAGTTACTGAGAGACTTTTATCAGTTTTAATATATATGTACATTTTTAAACACTTTTGCAAATAAGTTTGGAATTTACACATACACAGAACAAAATGATTGAGAAGACCACTACAAACTAACCGCAATTCCGGCCAACGTGTCAAATGCCTCGCAGCAGCGCGCATTGTATTGTCAGAAGTTGGCGCATGTATGTGTCACAAACACAAGCATATTTTCATAAACACACACACACACGCACACGCACAAATTCAACTCTCGCACAGGTGTCGTGCGTAAAAATGCAATATTACCGCTACGCACACCACACATGTACATACAGTTCGAGATGTGTGCGTGTTTGAGGTTTATAGTACATTCACACATATACAACGCATACAACAAAAACATTTGAATAAAATTTGTTCGTTTCATTATTTATCACTGGAAATAATTAATTTACGCTTACGTGCGTGTATTGTACAAATGTAAATGTGTGTAGGTATGTCTCATTTATGTGTTCCACTGACTTAAATGTTGTCCGTGCAGAGAGTGCGCTTATGTGTAGTGGTTCATAATTGCTTGATAAAAATATACTTAGGTTAAGGTTTACCTATTATTTAAACAAAATTAGTTCCCGAAATAGTAAAACATAATATTAAACTTTAACTTGAAATTAGATTATCTAGAAATCTTTTGATATTGCCTTAGAAAACTTTTCCAAAGGTAATTTTAAAGAGTCTTGAAGTTGTCTTATTTCAGACATGTTTAATAGAATTTCTCCTTAAGTTGTCATATTGAAGCGAAATAAAATTTTTGAGAATAATTTTAAAAATCAGAATTCAAAAGTTATTTTTTTTATTGAAAAAGAATGCTCCATAGATTTCCAACTTCTTGAAAAAAATAGTAGTAATCATAATTGTGCTATAACCCAGCAAACCAAATTCGGAGCGCTCGTAATTGTGACTCTTAAAAGAAACTTTTTTCTTATTATAGGAAATTCAGAATTTAAATTTAAAAAAGGACATTTTTTAAATTTGTTGCCCTGATAGATCAAAGAAGACTTTTTATTTTTCTATAGATCCCGCTTTTTCATTTGATACCCAAATTGGCAAAATAGAATTATTACAAGTATTTCAATTATTTTTTGGAATCTGAAATAACCTTTGACCCATCAAAGATATTTTAAAAATTCCTGACATTCCAGAGAAAAACTTAAAACTTGACATTCATATATCTGATTTTAAAATTGATTTTATTTAGGATTGTTTGGTGCATAAAATATACAAATTTTTTAAAATACCATTTTGTCAGATGATTTTATAAAATAACGAAGAATCTGGAACTATGATACATAGTTTTGTGATTTTCCAGGATTGTTTTTATGAATGTGACTCTTGAAAGTCACTTTTGACTGACGATTTTATAAGCGTTTAAATTTCGATTCAAAATTGAATTTAATTGAGGAGTCACAACTCACTCCTACATAATAAATGCAATTCTTAAAATGTTTTCTATTCTCATCTCTTATAAATGCCTTTCGCCTCTGGATTATGATTTTATGATATTCCAGGATTTTTGATGACTTTTTCAGCCAAATTTTTGTGTGTCCTATGTGGATGACAGCTTTAGCAAAGATTATTTTAGGACTTATATAAACTGGGTAGAAATCTTAATTAATATTTTTGGACTTGTCTTTTGGGACTCCTATAAACTGACATATAAGCTTCATATTAAATACTGGATAGGAGCCATTAAAGTTTTTGTATGTCTCATATTTAGAGCACTTAAAGATAGTTTCACTTTCATAGGAAAAAACACTCCTTTGGAAAACTGTAATGTATTCTGAAGAAGGGTCAAAGCTCTTAAGAAAGATTCTTTTAAGTGTTTATTCTGTTTCGAATGGTTTGCTGGGAACAAATAAAATCAATAGATAACATAAAATTTGCCTATAGGTGCGTGTCCTTTTTGTTAGGTAAATTTTAAAAACGTATTTTGTAGATACATGAAAAAGAATTTTAGCTTAATTTCTTGTCGCACAGTTGGCCTTCATTGCAAAATTCTAATAAAAAAATTTTAATATAAAAAATTGTCATATTTTGGGTAAGAAATTATACAATGTACAAACGAGTATGTGCTTTTTTATTTTAATTAAAGGTACATTCATTTACTTTTATTTGCACAGTGTTTCTTTTAAAACAAAAAAACTCTTTTACTAATTGAAAATTTATAAAATTATTTGCAATATCAAACAACAAAACATTTTATAATCAGCAAATAAAGACAAAGAAAGAAAATAATTTTGATACGAGTAGGAATATTTTGTATAGGGCTTAAAAGCTTTCGGGTTTACAAACTTTTACTGAGTAAATTTTTCTTATTTCAGCTGTTTTACATTATTTTGACTGTTTATACTTAATTTAAAAAAAAGGAAACATATTTTATTTTACATCTTATATACTAGCTAAAATATGGCTATTATATACTATATTTAAATTTTATAATATTATTATTTTTGTATTTTGTTTTTGTTGGAGAAAAGATTCTTTCGAACAATGTCGATTAAAAGTACGGCTTCACTTTCAGTTTTTAATTTCAAAACAACATTTTTCATATTTACACAGATTTGTCGACGAATTGGCGACACGTAAAATATTTCAGATACATTTTACAATATAAATGCGCTTAGTTATGTTAGTGTGTGTATGGGTTAACATCGATACTTACGCTTACAGATAAATGCTTTATACTTTATGACTTAAATAGTTTTTTTAAATATTTTTTTTGTTGTTTATTGTAACTTTAATTTGCTTATAAAAAATTTAACTAACCTTTAACATAATGTACAATATATACTTTAACTTTACACATACACACACACATATAGAGACCAACACACACATGTACACATACGCACAAACGCAGACTTATTTAAATAAAAAAAAATATGCAAGTTTAGAACTAAACATAAAGATTAAATGTAACGTTTAAAGTATTTTTCTCTCTTTCTTTTGCAGCACACATGCGTAAGTATTAGTGCCTACACGTGCATGTTCGTTCATATGTCTATGTGTGGGTGTTGGATTATATGTATTCTGTATGTTAGTGAGAGTGTAACTACATGGCGAAAAAGAAAATTTTTCAAATTAAAATGTTGATTTAACTCGGTTTGCTAATTTTATAGTTAAAGAGACTTTAATTAAAAGTTAAAATTTTTGGTATATACGACTAACTTGTTTATATTATTTTAAGATGTTTCTTTAATAAAATCTTATAAAAATAAAAATATCAAAATAAGAAGTCCGTTTAAATTTTTAAGTTGAAACTAATTCAGTTCTATAACTCAGTAACGTAGATATAGGGTACATAAAAATTTAAATATTTTCTCTTTAACTTATCCAACATACGCTTACTTTGACCTTGTCTTCAAAATATTAAGTTAAGTTACTTTTGTTTCAATAACTTCTAAAACTCAAGAGTACTCGTCATAAAAGCTCGTTTGGAGTTATTGACTAAGATATCTCGTTCGTCTTTTTAAAGAAAAAGTTTTTCTTTTTACATGCAGTAACTTTATCGCAAAACTCTTATTTCAAAAAATTTAAGTTTAACTGAGGAGCTTTTAATCCAAAACAAATAGATCTATAATATTGTAATTTTCTAAACATTTTCATCTTTGATGTGTCAATGAAGTTTAAGACTGTCCCTACCCGAACCCATACTCAGAATTCTAAGAAACCTTCAACTAAGTTTTTAAAGCGGTAAAAAAAAAAATTTCGAATACTTTGAACAACATAAAAAAATTTGAATTATAAAAAACCGTTTTAAAGACTTATTCTTAAAGCTTTAAAGCTCCATAAAATGAATCCAAACTATTTTTATGCTCTCGAAAATTCTGACCAATGTCTGAGCTAAATATAAAAAGATATTTTCGTTCTATTTTTGGTTGGTTATTTGAGTTAACCTGAACTTTTTTTAGAAGCAAAGAAAATGATTCCTGATGTTTGTAATCAGTTTTTTGTGTTTTCCTCAGAAACGTTATTTATGAATGTATCGGTTTTTGATTTATAGCAGCAGAATTGTAATTGTAGGGTGTTTTTTTTTATAGTTTAGGTCTACAGTCTGACAAAATATTATTTAGAGTTGACTTCATCCGACAATTTAAAGTTATCCGTTGAATTATCGTCCACATGGACTCGATTCATACTAGAAGGTGGTCCAAACTAAACTCCTGCAAAACCAAGTGTTTCGTAAAACAACCAATTAGGAAATTAGCAAACCTTCTTCTAAAGCCTAGAAGGAATAATCTTAAAGTATGACTAACATGGCCGTCACCAACGATCCAATTTGTCAGTCCTGATTACAGAGCATTACAGAGTACTAACTGGTGATGTGTTGAGTATGAATAACAATCATACTCTTTCCATGCCTAATTTTCTTAAATTCATTCGTGAAACAAAGATGTTTTTGGAATAGCCAAATTTTATCCTTTTCCGACACTATTTATTCCGACACTATCTTTGGTACAATTTTACATGATAACTGAGAGCTATGGTCCCATACCAGCCCACTTTAACACTAATGTTAAATGCATTTCATCCAATAGCTTCTGAAAAACTTTTGCTCCTTTTCAATATTTAAACACCCAATTAAACCATTAACTTAAATTTCCAAGTCAAGGTCAAAACTAGCCTACCAAAATATACAATTATTATTATAAAATTCTATGCGTTATAATAAATAAATATCAACAACTTTTTTTTCCAGCAGACTATTTAGAACAATTTTTTTTGCCATGTAGTTGAGTAAATCTGAGAGATTCTTTTTTTCTGTAGAACGTTCGTTTGTTGGCGTGTATTTTGTAGATAATCAGTGTAAATAAAATGAAAAAAAAAAACGCAAATTTATAAACCTAAACTAACTTACAACATGCAAAAATGTATTTTTGTTGTAGTTGTTGTTGTTGTTACACTTGGCAGATTTTGTTGTGCCTGCTGACGCAGTTTTAGCTCAACTTGTTGTAGTTGTCCTTTCTGTGGTTGTTTTTGTTGTTTTTGTTTTTGTTGCGGTTGCTGTTGTTTTTGTTTTTGGTTTTGTTGATGTACTCGTTCTTCTAGCTGAGCATGTCATGTCCGATGTCCGCCAATTAGAATAACGCTTAGTAGCAATGCCAGAATACAAGCCGAGTACGCCTTTGTAACCGGTGCGGATGATGTTACGGCCGAGGCGGATGACTCACCTATGTAAAGAGAAAAAAACATATAAAAAAATATTATATAAATAAAAGATAACATAAAAATCATAAATTAATTAATATCATAAAGTTGCGTATTTTGTGTCGTGCTGTTGTTATTGTTGTTCGCACACGCATACGTGCAATTATAAGTGGCATATGTGTGCGCTTACATGAGTAATAGGTTAGGTTGCAAAGAAAACCACTTAGGCTTAAAGCTCTTTGTGATGTCATGAGTACTATTTATAAAACAAAGAATTTTATTTATATTTTAGTTTGAAACATCAACAACGCCTACAAAGAAATGAATCTTCAGGAGCGTATATCATTTGATATATACAAAATTTAAATTGTTTGGCATATGTACATATTTAAAAAATCTCCAAAACTCGCTCAATAAATTCGGAAAATGTTGCATATGTATAAGCAACATTCGCTCAGCAAACATTTCGTTCAACTATTCAACGCATTTTCAACAAAAATCAAGGTCCTGCTAAATTATTCTTTCCAATGGAACTGAGATTTCGAATGCAATCGAAAGTTAAATCAAAACGTTTTACAGCAATCAATAAATTTTGCACAACGCTTTGCTTTGATTTTTATAGCGCAGCACAAACATCAAAAGTTTTACAGTTCAAGTTAACCAACCGCCTGCTGCGCCGCGCACCGAACCAGCCACAGCCACGTTAAGTCGCCTACGGGGCACTAACAGAGCGCAGAGCCACATTTGCCCACCTCCGCCTGTGCTCGGCTAATTCAAACGCAAATGCCATACAAGGTCGTTGAAGCCAGCAAACATAACGATGGCTTCAACATATGGCCAACAACAACAACACAACGTACAAGGGAAGGTGGCCAAATCATGAGTCTAGAATTTCTTATTTTGATATTTTGAGTTAATGGAAGAACAAATTTTATTTTGGTGTTGCTTTCGTGGGTTAGAAATGATTTTGGTATAAGTCACAATTTATATACAAAAAAAATAAATATATATATAATAATTATGCAAAATTGGTAAACAAAAATTCAAATAAGCCAAAATAGGCATAAAATGTAAAGTTAGAAGATAAACCGAAAGTGGAAAAAAATGCAAAATGTGGAAATTTGCTAAAATAGGCAATAAGGCATATAATAATCCAATGAAGGCATAATATGAAAATTAGTCAAAATAGAAAAAAAATAAGACAAAATAGGCAAAATATGCAAAATATGAAAATAATCTAAAATAGAAAAATATGCATTATATGAAAATTAAGTTAAAATAGGCATGCAAAATATGCAAACAATAGTTAAATAGCCAAAATAGGGAAAAATGCAAAATAGCCAAAAATGCAATATATGAAAACAATCCAAAAAAAGAAAAAAAAATGCAAAATAAGCAAACAATCTAAAATAGTTAAAAAAAATTAGCCAAAATAGGCATAAAATGCAAAATATGAATATAAACCAAAGAAGGCAAATAATTGAAAATAAGTCAAAATTGGCAAAAAATCCAGAATAGTAAAAATAGGCCAAAATAAGGAAAAATGTAAAATAGGCAGAAAATTCAATGAATGAAAATTAGTCAAAATAGTAAAAAACAAAAAAATGCTAAATATGAAATAAGAAATAAGCGAAAATAGTCAAAATATTTACAATACGTATATAAGCCCAAATAGGCAAAATATTACAATAAGCCAAAATAGGCCAGAAATTAATTATATATGTATGAAAATAAGCCACAATGGGGAAAATTACATCAACCAAATAAATCTGGTCACCTCTTTTAACTAAATTTATATTTAAGGAATTTGGTCAATATTAAGTGTACCAAAAGAAAATTTAACTCTTATATCAAACTAAAGAAATAAAAGTTGAAAAATTTTGATATGGCCACCCATGTGGGCATGTGTTGATTTCGGTGAATGAGTCTGCAATGTATTTATAGCATACCGACTTCGACAACGACAACAACGACGACGACGACGACGACGACTCTGGCAAAGAGCAAAAAGTTGTGCGCTTTTGAAGTGGATTTTCCATTTCATTAAAAACTACACACACACGCACACATACACACATACATACATACTCGTACACTTTTATTTTCGTAACTTTTTTTTCTAATTAAAGGTAATTGTTAAAATACATAAAAAAGAAAGAGGAAAAAAAAACTAGAACGCTTCAAAGTAGAGCAAAGCGTTAAAGGATTTTATTTCTTCTTCTTCCTTTTTGCTTTTTGTATTTCGAATTGAACGTGGCATTGCAAAGTTAACTAAAGTAGAATGTGAAACGAAATGAAATTACAAACAATTACAGTTAATTAGAGGCGAATTGTATGAGGCTTGTTTAGCGAAATCTTTTCAAGTTGCTGCAGAGCCCGACTGTGGCAGCAACGGCACGCGGCAAATATCAAAAAGGATGTAAGAATGAAATTCAAAATGAGTGCTTCTTTTCATTTGTTGTTGTTGTTGGTATTGTTTATGCTTTTTTGTAGAGATTTCTTATTGTGATTTTAGGGGCCATTTGAAGTTGCCATCAAACTTGTACTTAGCGCAAATTGTTGGAGTAAGTGTGCTGCGCTTTTGTTGAGATTATATCAGAAATCGGTTTTAGAATTTGAGCAAGTGGTTTGTTATTTTTAGGGACGGGAATTTCGTGTTAATGAATGTTTTGACTGAGCTTTTCAAAGTAAAAGGGTTTGAAGTTAATTTCAGGAATCATGAAAATTCTTTTAAAGTTGCATTTACATCGATAGTGCATATTTTTGCATATTTGCAAATAAATGCATAATCATTGTTAAGATTTTTTTTGGAATACTTTGCAAAATTTTTACATATTCTACAATAAATGCATTTTCCATTTGACATATTTTTGGATAATTGGTTACTTACACTTTCTATTTTTTTGTTATTTCAGCTAACTTTGCCAGCACATTCATTTAAAATGGTATAAAGAAATGTCTCTATTGCCTGCCTATATCTTAAGTGAAGTTATTGCCGTTGACCCTATAAACTCAGATACCAAATTATAGATTTTTAGATGCAATATAGGCACAAAAATCTAATTTTTTTTTACCAATTGTGGACGGGTCAAATTTTATATATCCTATTATTACATCCCGGGCAATGCTCGTGGACATAAAATTGATAATGCCTACTTTCAAAAAAGTAATCCTTAAATTGATCCAACTACGCCCAATCAATTTTGAACAGGGCCTGGATATTGTCGCCCCATAATAATATCTTTGATACTTTGCATTTGATGCAGTTAATACCTTTAAACACATTTAGATTTTTAAAAGCTATTAACTTATTTCATATGTATGTATTTCGTGTGAAAAATCACAGATTTCAGGAATAGAACTAGCGTTTAATTTACTCATAAAAGCAGATGAAGAAGCGAAAAGCAAAAAAAAAAGAAAGGTCCTCAATTTAAAAAAAAAAAATTATAATTCATCATTTCACTTCTTGCTTTATTGAGAAAAGTATATGAAGAAGCAAAAAAAAAACTATATTCCACTCTACCATCGAGTTACAATTTGCTCGAGTTCCACCCCCTAGAAAGTTAAGTTGCACATGCCGCCCCTAGGAATTGCCGCCCTTGGCAATTGCCTCTTTCGCCCCCCTCCCCTACTAAATACGGCCCTGATTTTGAAGTTTATAATAATGACCATACAAACTCAGCCATCAAATTTTAGATTTATAGACGTATATTATAGTATAATAGGAGGGCGTGGCAAATTTTTTAATTAGCCTATACTAAGACACGGTTATTAAGGAATAACTGTACTAAATTTAAATGAAATCAATTCAACTGGTCTCGAGCTTAACCGGAACAACTGACAGGCAGCCTGACGTTGGATTATACACATACTCGTATATATACTTATAGTAGTGTAAGTATGACAATGAATGGTTATCCATTTATAAATGTTTAATTACATTCAGTATCTGATTTCTTGTTTTGTTAATAATTAAAAAAACTCTTTGTAAGGGCAATTTTTTATATTTTAAGTGCAGGTTAAACGCTCAGATTTCTGATTTGTTTGTATGTAAGTAATTGAAAACCTTTTTCCAACTCATTAGGCGGCTTTGAGCATTGATTTTTTCGTTTGTGCAAAAAAAAAGATTATATTTTTTTGTTAATTTAATTTAATATTTTATTTATCGCTGTTGAAATATTTTTATGTTAATTTACAATTTGAAACATAATTGCGAATAACTCGTAAATAAATTTTTGCCATTCAAATTGGAGCTGCTCACTTCTATCTGCGCATTAGTTTATTTATAAAATTCTGTTTGAGTTATTCCGCGAACATGATATGCTGCGGCTTGTTTATTTAGAAATTTTGTTTCTCATTTCCAATTGCAAATCATCAGCATTATTTCTATAATTTCCATAAACTCTCGGTTGCAACAAACACAAATGAAATTGAATAAATGTTGCATTTACAAAACGCGATGCAGCCAATGCAACAACGAAATGAAATTTACATAATTAAATTTATTTGATATAGCTACGGTAAATGCAAACATTTGCATTTATGTATGTATGTATGCGATTTATTGATAGAATTTGATTTGCCATTTTGGGAATTTATTGCCGGGCAACAACTGAAAGTGCCACCAATTGGTGGCATTAGTTTTGAGTGTTTGGTGCGGCGACAGACATTATTCGGACATATTTTGTTAACTGGCAAATTGGGTTTGTTCGTTACATTTGATTTAATAAATACATTTGTTCATAAGTTTGAATTTATGTTTACGAAATTTAGTTGGGCATTATGTTGCTGCACAACTATTTGCAAACAATTCGCCAACAACTGAAATAACTAAATTGGGAATTCGATTTTTTTGATGTTTTAAGTGGGTATTATTTAAAAGGCTTTTACACTTATGGAGCAATATTGTAAAATTAAATAGAAGAACTAACGTAACCACTTTTTTCATTAATATGCTTTAAAAAAATCTATTTAAAATTGTTTGATGCAAAGGCGTAGACTGAGGAAAAAAACAAGTACGACCGTACTTATTTCTAGGTTCTTTAATGTTTCGGAAATCAATTTTATGATAAAATTGAACAACTTTGATAAAAAACGAAACATCATGAATTAAATAACCAACTTCAACCAAGCGAAAGACCGCTGATGAGGAATAGTAGCGTATTCCGAAACAGCACTGTCCGGTCTGCTAAATTGGTCAATATTTTTGTTGTTGTTTTTAAAATTTTATAAGACAGATCAGCCCATTCTCATTTGAATGGACAAGCATATCAAATTCAACCTTTTAATTTTCATTTCACTTTGATATTAAAATTTTTATCAGCTAGCCCTGGAGACTTAAAATATTATTTTAAAAAAAAAGTGATTGAATTTAATTTTCAATTTGTATGTGATACGTTTCAAAAAAAGTGAATGAACATTTAGAAATAGTTAATAATAATAATGGAATATTGCTAAATAAAGATTTATTTGCTTTTTTATGTTGGTGTACTTTATAAAGTACAACCGGTGGAAAGGTATACAAAATAAAACAGAGTAAATGCCACAAAAATCATTTTTGAAGGCAGAATGAAGTTCAGGTGGCTTCAAAAATCTGTAATAGCGATCTTGGAAGATGAAAAAAAAGTCAAATATTATTCGTTGATATACTAGCAGTAAAAAGTGTGGATAACAGTGTGTGTTCAATGCTAACTAACTACGAAACTTGTATGCCATTGAGAAGTGTTAAGCGTTAAGCAAGACAAAGGGGAAGCAAGGTAGTTAGGTTTTGAAAATTTTGATCAAGATATGAAAGCTTATAATATAGCTTATATAGAAAAAAAAATGGTTCTGGGTGATTTTCACATATCTCATTGATGTGTCGATTACCAACGCTTGTAAATTTTACAATATTTGTTTTCTAATCCTGACTCCGATGAATTTAAATCACAGTTAATTCAAATATATAAATAAAATAAGTATTTAATATATAATAACAAATAGAAGAATATCATTTAAAATTATTTGTATTGATCTATTTTGTACCCGCCGGTTGTACTTTATAAAGTACAGGCTGATGCGGATCTCAAAATATCGACATGTTAAAATTTCATCAACTTTAGTCCACGGGAACTGGGTGCCTGCGTTGAAGGGCTAAAAATACTTTTAGCTTGGTCGCATATTTAAAGTAAGATTTTTCGTAGTTGTTATATAAACTTAAAACTTCGAAAAATTCATAATCGTTTTACTTTCATTTATATGGTGAACATTTTCGGATTTAAGGTTGTTTTATTTTTTTGGGTGTATATTCGACCCACCATCCTCATTAGAAGTCTTTTGCTAATTTTTTGAAATCCTTTTAACTTTCGCTATGCGACTTTTACATTTCAAGTCAAATGAGAATTTTATAAGACAGCAAAGAAAACTCAAAACCATAAAGGAAAATAGAAGTTTGCAATATGTTGCCATTAGTCTTCGATTGCTTTGATATCCTCATTTATTCCTTTTTTAAGCTAAACAAGCGCTTTAGAGAGGTCAAAAGGAAATGAATGGGGTTAATATAAATTTAAAAAAGTAAAATAAAGTATTCTTCGGATACTTTACAAAAACGAAAATATTTTATTGTGAAGAAAAAACAATCACCATTAAACTAAAAAACTTATCAGAAGAGCAAAAACTATTTCACAATTTGTTATATGTTCAAAATTGTTCATATTTTCTTTTTAGTTGACTTTAAGACTTGGTTTGGTTTCATATTTTCCATTACTTATGCCAAAGCAATAATGCATTTTCATCAATAAACCGATCAACCGCTCAAGTTACCAACAAAAACAAACGTTTGTTGTTTCTGACATTCTCTCGACAATCCTTCAGTTTCAACGCTTCGGTCGTTTGACGTTCAGTTTTTCTTTTTAATATTTTTCTTCGTCTCCTCGGTTTATTAACCTCCCTTTGACAAAAGCAAATATTTTTGCAACTTGTTTTAGTGCTACGCTTCGCTTTTATTGGCATTTTTTATTTTTTTTGTACTGCTATTATTGTGCGCCCACTTTCCACCACACCCACTTATGCTAATAGAAAAAATGAATTAATCATTATTATGCTCTGCATGCAAACAAATTTGTAATTTAAGCTCAAATGTTTACTAATCCGTCCCCCCCACCCAGCTCCAGCGCCAGCCGCGTATTGCTTTCGCCAGCGAAGACAACGTAAACTCGAGAGTTTCCGCTATTGCCGCCAGGACATGTTGGCATCCTTCAACAAGCTTCATATTTCGTTTCAGTTTTATTTTTTTCTATTCTATTTTGCTTGTTATATTGTTTTTCTGACAACACGATATCATGAAATTGCCGGAAGTGTTGATGTAAATTGCGAGAATGTTCGCGTAGAATTAATAATAACAACTACAACAACTACAACATCAAGCAAGAAAATAAAAAAAACGCTGATATAAGAGGAAGGACGTAGCATTCAATTAGGATTTATGTGAGTAAAATAGAAAATATTTGCAATAATTTAGTTTGCTCTACTGCTTCGATTTTCGCATGGTAAACTCTTTAAGTTGGATTCACGCTTGCGTTTCTAGCTTTAAATTAATGAGAATTGTCGAGAGAAAATGTATTAATAAATTTATTAATAATTTTTTAATTTATTTTGTAATGCATTAATTTTAATTAAAATTTATTTAAAGACAAAGAAAGATATTCAAAGAACTTCAAAAGAAGCCATTTAAATCAATTCCCTACATACGGAAGCAACTGAAGTGTTATTCCCAGAAAGCTAAATTAAAAAGTAATATTTTCTATATATTTATTTTATATAATTTATCATTGCATACTCACAAACACGCCCACAATTGATTAGTGTTAGTTTTGAATGGATACAAAAACAAAACAAAAAACATATACCAATAAAATACAAAAATCACGTAAACAAATCAGCAAACAGAATTTTGTATGCACATAATGAATACAAACAAACAAACAAATAAATGAATACTCAACAAAATATGTTGTTGTACAACAAAATGAAACGAAATGAAATGAAACCTCATGGTTTTGCAACACCCAGCTGCCAACACAACAGCGCCACACTGCAACAACAATCAAGATATTCGCAAGGACATATGCCACAAAGTATTGTACAAAGTGTGATATTGCAAAAAAATAAGAGCAACAACAAAAAATAAGTGCAAAAAATAAAATCCAGCAAAATCTGCTTGTTAGAACTTACCATTTATAACATTCAGCGTCACGGTCACACTGGGACTATTTGACGGGCTACATGTGTAATTGCCAGTATCACGTTTTTTCGCTGATTCAATGATTAATGAGCCGATCTTTATATTTGCCAATGTCACAATATACAAAGGACAACAACACGAGCGGACAGAAGGCAGCAGACCAGCAGACCAGCAGCACAACGGATACATAGAAAGAAAAACATACAAAAAGAAAAACAAAAAAAAACATGAGCGTTATTGATAGAAATGTATTATTTTGCATTAGCGACAGCTCTGCCATATCAGACATATTTTGTTTATTTAGTTGAATGTCTTTGTTAGAGGGTGTCGCTAATGAAGGTCTCACTTATACACTAAAAAAGAAGTTATTGTAAAATGTAATGTCATTTGAATATTTTTAGGTTCTAAATGGGGCATATGAGCAAAATTCGAGAACTACTTATAAACAATTATTAAGATTTTCTTAAGCGCCCCGATGGGAAACCGAAGAGTGTTCTGGTACAATTTTTTTCTATGCATAACTATATCTGTAAACAGATCAACTTAAAATATATATGTATAATCAACGCTGATTTAATCTGATTATATTTCACTTAAATTGTCGATGATGCTGGAGTGAATGAAGCGGCCGATGCTAGAATCAGTGGGAGTCAACGACATTTCTCGAATAGTCGCACCGAGTTGAGTACTCTGCTATATACACTCTTACTAAGGAAGTAGTCATTTGATGCAGACTCCTGGAGAGATTACCCATTCAAGGTGTAATTATTTCGAATGCACAGAAATTAGTGATCTTTGGACATGAGTTCGAACGCTTAGCGTTTACATCTACAACCCAATGCGGAATCCGGTAATATGTTGAAGCAGCTAATACTACTGCCTAATACTAAAGTTAGTAAGAGAGATAGTAAGTTAGTACAAAAGTAAGTTAATAAGTGAGTAATCTGATTAAGATTTAAACAAATTTTATCAGATCTATACGGATATTTACAGATCTAGTCAGGTTTGTTTTAATCATTTATCTTTTACATTGGTGAGTACTAAGATTATTTATTGGGCTGAAGTTTAGTCTTAAATCTTTATTTTGTACAAACTTTCCTTTGATAAAACGAGTTCTTATGCGATCCTCAAAAGTCTTTGTTATATAATTTTAATAGGATACTTTTATACCTTACAATTTATTACTTTTCATTTTAACCAAATGAGAGTTTTAGACGGCATTAAAAGAATTAAAAGCGCGAAGGAAAATACAAGTCATCTAGTTATTTTTACTCAGTTCATAAAAAGCTGCTTTCACGAAGAATTTATTTATATCAAGAAGAGTTCAATTGACTGATTTAACGCCGGATCTTTATATGATCTGCTATAGACGAGTTGAGATATTCAGGTTAGGTTACATTGGTTTATCCACAAGAAAGTAAGATCACACATAGACCTTTAGAGGTCCTTAGCGTTACCAAGATTGTATAGAGGTATTCAATGTTCTAAAATGATTAGTGATACACAATTTAGCGAGCTTGAGCAAATTAGCTGCCTTTTGAATATAAATATCTATATCCATTGAGAGCTGGACAATGGCAAAGTCCAAAGTCTTCCAGGGTCCTCCTAACATTGCCTTCATCGATACCCAAATTGAGTATAAAATTTTCGGCGGTGTACTCAGCAAGCCGAGGTAACAGATAAATCTAAATTCAGCTAAATCAAGTGACACAACCGTGACAATGACAACAACAACGAACAAGAGCACGAACAGCAATTGCAACCACTTCGACATGACAATGACATGAAAACGAACGAACAGAAAAAAAAAAAACAAATCAAATCAAAAGATTTGCACACGTTTGACAATTGTTTGTCTTGTTTTCCGGAATGGGATACGGAATCGTGATTTGACGCGATGGGACGGGACGCGACGGGACAGCGCGTGTTTTACATATTTCGCAACAAATTTATTTTGCTCTATTTCTCAACAACAACGTTGTGTCAGTTCGCTCTTGCAACATTGTGTGTGTGCAATATTGTGAAATTTTATTTGTAGTTTTTATTTTTAGCAATAAAGAAAATTTGTTTTCCTTCGCTGCTGCTGTTGTTACTCTGCTGTGAATTGTTTGCTTGGTGGATTCGAGGTATCACTTTGACGAACACTTTGCGTTAATAACTTAAGTACACACACCGAAGAGGAAGGTAAGCAGAGCAGCACATTTTTGCAGCTTACAAAGTTTGGGTGGCGACGTGCTCGGCAATAATTCAATTTGCAGGCAGGCAGCCTTGCGAGGCATGCCACATGGACTGGACTGGAGCAGAAATGCCATCAAGAGAGAGAAGAACATTTTTAAACGCATGTGATGTGGAATGTATTGCATTAGTTAATTGAAGTAGATTATGAGATGTTATTTATTTAGTTAAAATGGAATCAAATTACTCAGGTTAAAATAATGAAGAAATTCTTAGTGAAAAGTTGAAGAATTGCATGAAATTACTACTTCCAATACTTTTTTTAAAAAATTTATATAGAATACTTCTTTTAGAAAACCCTTTCTAAAATATCGTATACAAAAAGTTTTGCCTTGTTTACTTGGCCGTACTTACCGTGCTGTGAGCATCACCCTCCACCTCCGGCAAATTGCGATCGACCTGTGTGCGATGGCGACGCGAATCGGCGGCCAACTGTTCCGAGCCATGATACCACATTATAAATGTGGGCGGCTCTAGAGCGCCACGCACAATGCAACGCAGAATGACTGTGCTGCCGGCCTTGACATAACGATCGGGATCACCAAGAATTTCAGTGCGAGGAACTGTAAAGAAAAATAAAATATGCAAAATATTACACAAGAGTCTAAATTGATAACAAGAAAAAAAAATAGTATATAACATAGTCAGACAGACTGACATTGCTCAAGCTTAAAATACCGCAAAAACTTTAAACAGATTATATGAAATGTTATGTTCAAAGTTTCGGTTGAATGCGACACGACATCTCGAAATTTGGCAACATTGTGCTGTGCTAGAAAGCAATGTTGCCAAATTTGCGACAACAGCACGTTCGACGACTCGTCTCCGTTGTCGTCGTCGTCGTCGACGTTGCTGCTGATGTTGTTGTTATTATGGTTGTTGTCATACGCAAACGAACGGAAGTGCGCTGTGAAACGTATTTACTTGCGACATGTTGCGACACGTTGCGAGTCATACCATCAAATTTGCCGATATGTCAAATTGCAATTTATTGTCGAAAAATATTGTCAAGTATGCTGCAAATCAACGTTGTGATTCCTTCTTTTTTTTCTGCTCTCCTACCCAGCTAGTTGCCCCTTCGTTTGTGTGTAACTTGTTTTGATTTGTCGAAATTTTGCGTGATTTTTCGAATTGCGCGCTGACTGCGAACATGCGTAAAATTTTCGGCTATTTTGGCACGTAGACACGCCCTCAACTTTTGTTATACAAATTAAAATAATTTATATTTTATATTGTTAAATAATAAAACGTTAATTTCACTTTATTGTGATATAATATTAATTGATTTTTCACTTTCCAACCCGTAAATAAAACCTCTCAAATTCCTTTTAAATTTAAGAATAGCTAAAGCATCTTCTAGTCCCACTCTTTAATTTAAATTCCCAATAGAAGCTATAAAAAATATATAGGCACCTATTGTCCATAATCCCAAAAGTAAGTTTTCCAATTTGTGCCACAAATTGAATTTGCAATTTCTGTGGCAATGAATAAAATATATAAAAAACCAAAATAAAAATAAAACAGATTACATTTGGCATGCATAAAAGAATTGGCAGAGTCCAGCCCATCGCAGTCCTGCCCATCGCAGCCCGTTCGTCTTTAACATTTCCGCTTCAGCTAATTTGTATGCTTTGTAAATCTGCAAACTTAACGCAAAAAAACCTTTTAAAGCCACACTTACACACATACACACATGCACACATGCGCACACACACATACAACAGGTATGCGTCGCTATTCAGTGTCGGTAATTTGACTATTGAGGAATTTCCGACATTGTATCGACCAAAAGACCAAAAGCACATCATTTCGTATGCCAAACCACATTTCGGCCTAATCTAATGTGCGAGACTTTAGGCAGCATAAAAGAAGCTCATGCGATTTTCTCTCTTCCTCTCTCTGCCCAGTTTTTTTTTTTTTTTTTGGTCAATTCAAATAGATTTTCTTCTGGCGACGGCAGAAGAAGTCTCGGTGGTGGAGGAGGCGGTTATGCCGCCGCCTATTACCATCATTTGCAGCCATTTGACTTCGATTTTCGCTGCGACTGCTTGCGTAGCTGCTCGTTGGCCCATAACCATTATCGCCAGCACCTTTTGTCGACAAATCGACAATGCGAATGCCAAAACCAGTGGCGGTCCCGTTCGCCCCACACCACCCACTACATCTTAGCCATGTCACACGGGCTGTTTGCCTAAGGCTGCCAACTGTTAGAGTATTCATATGGATTGAATTTAAATAAAAAACTAACTTTTGGATTTGTTTCTTTCGAAAGGAGGAACAGCATTGACGATAATTTAACCCTTATGTGTATGACAGGACAGTCGGATACCTTTTTCGTTAGCAAATATCAATTTTATATATAAGCTAGTACTTAGTTAACGTAACGTAATGTTTAAAGTTGATATAAATCAAAATATGTAAAATTTTGGTACAATTCGTATAAAGGTAACCAGGGAACTTAACATCCTATTGTTTAACTTTAGTAGTATTATATCATTTGAGTATATACCTATATATCGATATATTGCTTATCATATATAATATCGATGTTTAAAAAAAACAAATAGACAATGCAAATCGATCTATAAATCCATAACATCGCTTTAATACAATTTTCCTAAAAATCATTTTCGGTTACTTTCAGCAATGAACAAATTGTATCGTTAACGAAATTTCGCTGGCGATAGCTCTTATAATATATGTTGGAAAGTGTGGTCTTTTGACTTTCAATGACAATACAATGTCATTTCATTTTAAATGACTTCGATGTTAATTTAAGTATTGATATTTTAATTTAGATAGTTTTTTGTTTGATATATTAAACAATCGATTTTGTTTCATCAATATCGATACTATCAATATGGAATTTTTTTCTATAGTTTTTGATAGATATTTTATCAATATTGTAAAAAAAAAATAAAAGAACTTATGAACTTTTGGTTAAGGGTAAAATTTAAATCATATTTCACAAAACTATATTTAAATAACTTAGTACAGTCTTCACTTAATAAAACTACGCTGAGTGGTTCAAGTGACGCCCAAAGATACTTATGTTACCATAGCAATCCTTTTTTTTATTGTAAACCCAAACGCTTTTAAAACTTTCTAACTTTCTAAGTAAACGTAAACTTAATATTTACCCATTCCCCTTTTTAAATCCGCCACTGGTAGCCCTAAGCAAACTGAATGCTACGTTATGCCACCTCCTGCTGCTGCTGCTGTTTCCTGTTAACGCACACACGCTCCCGCTTATAACGATCGGCAGTGGTAATTTGTATTTACTGCGTCGTTTTGTCTGTGAAATCGAGTAAAACTCCTTTTGCATGTTTTAAGCGTATTCAGTTTAGCCAGCACATTTGTCCGTACCTACGTCCATCCGTCCGTCTGTCTGTCGGTTGGTCGGTGGTAGGTTTTCGCTCGATTTGCTATGCCAATATTTTTGCTTTACATGTAAGTTTTGTTTTGGCTCATTTGCTTCATTTGGGGCTTTTATACAAATCGAGGAGCTCCAAGCGAGAAGAAAAGAAAACCAAAAACGAGAAAAAAAACAAAAAAAACAATTCTTTGGTTTCTCGCATCATTGAACTAGGTACATAGCAAAGTTATTTTAACATATTTTTTTCTTTCTACTTTTTATATATTCTTTCTTTCCTTAGATTGCGTTTTTATTGGCTTTTATTTGTTTTAGCTAATGCGACAGTCCAGCGAAGCCAATTTGCGCCCAGTGGCAAATTTTGCCATTTCCCGCTGTCATTTCAATGCAATCATTTTGATGTTTCCTCGACCGTGTGCTTATATGTGCACGTATGTATGTATGAGTATGTTTGGTGTTGGTAAAAGGGAAGTTGACCAAGTGAAAATTTTGTTGTTGTTAAAGTGTGACATCTATACGATTGGTACCTTCGAATCGTTGTTATTGATAGTCAACAATAATTTGGCTTAAAAGCAATTTCGTAATTGCAATTTTACATCAAGGACATTAATTGACTTAAGTGGTTTTTCATGTATCATAGTAGAGAAAATATTCTATTTGGTTGTATTAAATATTAAGATTTTGGGTGTAAAGAAGTAAAATGAAGAAATATGAATAAAATCAGTAATTGATAATAACTCAAGAAGATTTATTCTTAAACAGAACATGAATCGATTCTTCGATTACAACACCAAGGAGCACTTTTATTATTGACTAAACCACAGCGAAAAGAGGAAGTACGTTTGTAGGTCCTTTAAGCCGGGTTTTTTTTTTTCAGAAAACTGTTTAAGAGCTTATTGACAATTTTTTTTTAACAATACGCAAAATCTTTCTGAAGAAAATGTTTCAAACGTTTGTGATTTTTATTTAGTTGTGAAAATTTTCATGAAATTTTTACTTAAGACAGAAACAAAAACAATACAAATTAGAATAAGCTATTCAACACAATTAATTTGTTGTATAATACAATATATTTTTAACTGAAACTCCATTCAGAACTCTTTTAATCAATACAATTAAGAGCTTTAATTGTAAATATAAATTGTATTACACTCAAATAACTGTTGATATATACCATAATGCAATAAATAGAAGGTGAGGAAAGTAGAAAATAAAGAATACTCCCTCTCCATTACATTCATTTTTAACAGTTGCCATGGTTGCTACACAAAAATTTTGTAAAAAATAAAACAACAAAATAAAACCAACTTTAAAAGAATTCAGAAAAATAAGGCAGTACTCGAGGTGAGTTCGCTCAATTTTCGTTCTCATTTATACTTTCCAAACCGTAATATTCACCACGATTTTTACTTAGAAAAAACATCACTTTTTATAATGAAAAATGTTTGTTCTTGTTAGGAATCGAACCTGGGCCTACTGAGTGAAAGGCTGGAGTCGACAAACCACTTACGCACAATTGCCGGTAATCTTTATTTTCTTGCATATCTGTTTTCGAAACTGAGAAGCACATTTGTTTAATTGAAATTGTCGTTATTTTTCTTCAATTATTAAATTAATCAATAGAAGTGAAAAATTTATTAAAATGTTTACCCTGTACTAAAAGTCTTTCAAATCAAAAATTTTTCAATAACAATTTTAATTGCATATATTAATACTTTAGTTTGAAAGTTTTAGTTTTTTAGTTAAATATTTGTTTAATACAATTAAAAACTTTGCTGCACCAACAAACTGTGTCGCAATCAATACAAAAATTTCAATTAGGAAATTTTTTTGTATTAAGTGAACGTCGAATTTTGAATAGATTTACTAACATCTGTCCGTCTGTTTGTTCGTTTTAAGAAATATGATTAACTTTTCAATTAAACAATTCAACGATAAATTTAAAAATTAATCAAATATATAAACAAAATTTGTGAAGTGTCTGAAATTAAATTAAAAAAAAAACCATCTTTTTTATAGACATTATTTATTTAAATCGCCTCATCATTATCAGTGAAATGTATTTCATTTCCATAAAGAAAACTTTTAATTGGCTGCTTGCGGCGTTTACCACCCAAAAAAAAGTCATGCCCACCGACAGCGCACCACCTCCTCGCCTTCAGAATAATTTAAAAGAAGACGATGAAGAAAAAAATTGAATTTTCATTTAATTTTCGGCACAATAATCTCGAACGTGAATAACTTTTCTCATTCCGAAATAAACCGAATTTCTTTGTTATGGTCAGGAGCAAAGACAAGCTTGACTTTTTCCACAGCTTTTGCAGCTCCCAGCTTGGCCGCAATTTAAATGCAATTTTGTAAATAAATTTTACTGTCAGACCACATAAAAGCAGCAGCAGCAGAGCAGCATACCAAGTGCACATGTGTATGTGTGTGTGTGTGTGTGGCGAATGCGTCAGTGGGCGTGGCATGTCATGGCGTTGCCATCTTGTGCCAAAACTTACAAGTGGTTGGCTTTCAGGCACACACACATACACACACATACACATGCAATTCCTTCCTTCTACTTTCGGCACACTTGACCCTATTTCGGATTGTTAATTGCTTTCGACTTGTTCTTCTTCTTCTTCCTTTTAGCATTTCATTTTCATTTTTTCTTTTTCTTTTACGTTTTTTGTTTTGTTTTTGTAGCTACATTTTACTATTTTTGATGAGATTTTTGTGCGTGACAGTGAGTTGCCAGATGTTTTTGCAAATTAGTTTTTTCGTTTTTTCGTTTTTCGTTTTGTTGTTTTTGTACTTACCAACAACTTGTAAATGCACTCGGGCGCTAACTTTTGGCTCCGTCGACACTTGACATTCGTATGCGCCCGCATCGCGTGCCTGGACATATTTAATTTGCAGCGTCCAGAATTTATCGGGTTGTTTAAGCGCCAAAAATCGTTGGTCAGCAATGAAGACGGCTCTGGAAAATTTAAGAGAAATTTAAGAGAAATGCAATATTAATAAAATTTTATTGTAAAAGTGTTTCTGTGGGAAATCTTATTGAAAGTTTATATAAAATGTCTTCTTATGTTATGTCGTTATGTCCTTTATTAGACATTTAACCATGATCTTCTCTGACTTTTTCTATATACAATATTTCTTTTTTAATAGGGTATTAAAACCGATTTGAACTTTTATGAATCCAGATTTTATTAGATTTATTCAATTCTCTGATTTGATCAGATCAAATCTCTTCATATCAAATTATTTTGTCTTAAATCGTTTTAATAAAAGCTTCAGTTGCATGCAAAACAACTTTAGTTAATATCTAAAACAACGATTAGGTCAGAAGAAAGAAACAAACTGACCGATCTTGCCAAAGACATTTCCAAGTACTTACAAAGCCCCAGAGTCGGTTTCAATGAGGCTTATGTAATTCAAATTCGAGCTAACTTACAACTTGTTCAAATATTTTCAGTTTAAAGTTATACATGAAATAATTTTTTAGCTTTTTGTTTTGAATTATTAAGAATTTTTTGAAGGCAAAAAGTCTCAAACTCAATTGAATAAAATTTCATAACAGACCTGAGCTATGAAAAGATGTTTAAGTCAACTTTTCAAGATAAAATGAATGATATACCGACAATGAAAACGTTATCAATTTATGATACAGCATTGTGCAATCTCTTCATTTTGACTCTTATGTATACAAAATTTCGAAATCAAAATTACATTGAAATGTTTTGTTTCAAAGGAGAATTTACATTCGAACTCTTAACATGAAACATGTTCGCATGACAACAAAATTACGCAACAGCTAACAAGCTGCCAAACACAAGAGCCGACTAAACCTAAACATGAGAGACCGAAAAACAAATCAAAGAACTTGTCTGAAAAAAATAACTACATTTGTGCATATGAGAAGAACACCTTCCACCAGGCAGCCAACCAACTACCTTACCTTTCCGCAGCGCACAAATCAGTGTGATTGTTGTTACTGTTGTTGTTTGTAGTTCGGCCTACAGCTGAAATGTTAGTAAAAATTGCTCGAACTGAAAGTAAAACCACATATGCCACAAAATTTAATATTGAAAATAAACAAGATACATTCTGAGTATTTTTTTTTTACAATTAAACTCAAAAATTTTTGCTTCCTAGTATACGAGATTACTCGTAAGTAAGCGTTTTCTACCTGCGAAAATGGTAGCATACATTTAGGCATGATAAAGGCATGTTTTGTGGTTTTTTCGAAAATCGACAAGTGAAATTAGAATATTTTTTGGAGCTGTACGAGTACGAGTATTTCTTGAATATTTCGTATTGTAATGCGAAAATATTTTCAATTAACTCGGCATGTCGTTTGGCACATACATACAGATAGTATCTTGTAGATACGATACGAGTACACGTGTCTGACAGTCAAATTGTGTTGATGAAATAATTTTAATTTTAATTAACAAATATCTGTGGTAAATATTTGTACAAAATTTTGATTTGTAAGATTCATTTTAATGAACAGCAGCTGCTTAAATGTGGTTAAAAAGGAGATAAATTTTAATTTTGAAGAGATATTTCGACACTGATGAACTTTTGTTGAATTTTAAGCATTTTAAAATGCTTAGATAACGATATTTTTTATTGATTAAACAATTAAAATCTTAATTTATTTGAAATTACTTGCTATATTTTAAAAGATATTGAAGAATCGTCAGTAGTCGAGATTCCACTTCCAATTTCAATGAATACATATTGGTTGGTTGGTTGAAGTGGTGATTCCTAGAGAAGGAATCCAAGTAGCGCTTACGTGCCTTTTTGTTATCACATACAAAACATTCAACTTGTTAAAAGATTGATTTATACTGCAGCTCTACTGAATCCCGTCAGTTCGATTTAAGAACCTTAGCAGGTCGTAGATGTCTCTACCAGACAGCTCTTTTAGGTTTCCAAATAGCGGTTTACCTAGAGTTTGTAGCCTTATCCTCCTTAAGGCTGGACATTCACAGAGAAAATGGAAAACGGTTTCCTTTTTGTTTGGAATTTTATAAATATTAATCGTTTTAGACTTTAATTTTTACAAAATTTTATCTAATGTTTACCTCCATTTTCTTTAGCATAGCTTAAGATAAATACTCTTACAATAACAATTGTCATGATATCATTAAAGATGTGCATTATATTACAAAGCTTTTATGCTTATGACATCTTATACACAGTATGAAAAAATCATGTAATATTTAAATCCTTTCAGTTTAATTAAATATAACAATTTAAGTGTTATTTATTTAACTAATTTTGACATATTAAGTCAATATTTAACAATAGAAAATGTTAGGTTAATAGTACCCAATGTTCATTAAATACTTTCGTGCTAATTTTTCATAAGCTTTGAAGGTTTACCTTAAAAAGTTGTAAAATGCAACTATATCATGTTAAATTAACAAAAATCTTTTGAATGATCATTTAAATATTTTAAAAAATGTTTTAAATTGTTAACAATGATATTCGATTCATATTTTGCTTAACAGATTCTTTAATGCTCAGGTCATTCAATGATTAAATGCTTAAAATCGCTTCCAAAGAATTCATAACCCTCCAAGTACAACAACACTTGCGCCTAACTAAATAGAAATAACAAATAAAATGATATAAAATATAGTTGAATTGAATAAAATTATATCAAATAAAATTCGCCCTATACCCGACACTCGATTACAACACTTATAGCAGCCCGTTAAAGCCAAATACGATAAACTTAAAATAAATTTGGCAAAGCCAGAGCGCAGACGCAATAAAAATAATTTCGACTTTAGTGACATTAACGACATTTCGGCGTCGTTTACGATTCTCAGCAATTTTATTTTCTATTTATTTTGGGTTTTTGTTGTTGTTTGTTTTGACATTTCGTTGGTGATGGCGGTGGCAGCGGCAGTAGCAACTGCTGCTGCTGGCTGTCGTTGAACAATTCTATTTTGTTGGTTGTGTCACTATTTGCAACTTAAGTATGTGTTGCACAAAGTATTTTGTGTAGATTTGCCATTTAATGCTATTGTTGTTGCCATATTTTCTTTGTCGTTGTCAGTTTTGCCTTGCCCTGCCCTGCCTGCAGAGGAAGAGACCCGCAGTCGACCCGACCGAAATTGTCCGGACCTTTTGACACACACAGATCACCGCAAACAACAATAACACAGTGCAACATACAATTGCATTTCCCTAAGATGATGACAGACAGACAGACAGCAAGACATACACAAATACAGACAGAGAATTGGACAGACACGGAGCAAGTCGACTCGGCGCAAGTCCTTGAGTGCAAAAATGTTTCCTGTTTGTGAAAGAAGCTGTTTTTCTTCTCTAAGCCTGGCTAACAAGTTTTCGCTTTTTTTGCTAGTTTATTTGTTTTGTGTGTGTGTGTGTGTGTGTGAGAGTTTTTGTTGTTGTTTTTTGCACCAACCGAGATTAGACCTTTGCGCTTTGCACTCATAAAACTCGACATTTTATGACTTTTGCCATTTCCTGATTTTGCCGAGTTGTTTAGGGAAATATCCTTGCAACGCTCCGACTTTTCTCCTGCTAACTCGCTTTCTTTATTTTCTCTTTTTCTCTGTCTCCCCTCTCTCTCTCTCTATCTCTCTCGTTTTCTATCTCATAGCTCTCTTTCTATTTAGTTTCGCAAATTTTAGTTCATTTTGTTGCAAATTCTATCTCTAGATTTCGAGTTTTGCTATTTTGCCATATATTTTGTTTGTAGATTCTTTTAAGTTTTTCCCTTATTTGCTGCCATATTTCGTGTCCTTGTTTAAATTTCTTCCTCATCCTGTTCCGCCGCCTCCTCCACGGCTTCCGACTTTTGGCTGTGCACAATTTTAGTGCCACTTTAAAACTTTGCTTCAGCAATTCTACAGCAGGATGCAAGGATGTGACCTGATTTTGCATAAGTTTTAGTTGAATCGGTTTTTCGCACATGCAGATTGGGCACGGTGTGCAGTGCAGTTCTGCAATGGGGCGGGGGCTGGGCTGGGGTAACGAAAAATAAAATTTTGCTTTCTCATAAAAAATGGTAACGAAATTCTTAAAAAGGTCGTAACAGTTTCATAGCGTTAACACGCTGAAACTTGCAAAAGACTAAAAGAAAGATTAAAATAAATATTGTCTGCTCTTATTGACGCCGAAGGGAAATTGTCTTTCGTTCAATAATAATATTAATAATAAGTGGCACAAGTAGCAAATAGAGTTTAAATTGGTTAAAAATTCAATTAAGTCAAGACCTATAAAAATTGATATCAAGGAATATTGGAATTCCTGAAGCAATTTATTCTTCTCTCTTAAATGAGTTTAATATTGAACAGCATTTCATTTAATTTGATATTTAAAAATTGTTTATATGTTGCACTATTCCTTAAACTTGTAAAATTTAAAATCGTAAAATACGAATGCGAATGTAGTACAACATTCATTTGCAACACTCAAATCGAATTCATTACTCGTATTCGTTTTATTACAAAGTACATTCATTGACACTTCTGACTGCGGTAAAGATGCTGAGTACAAGAAGTACACGAAATGATTTATTTCACTGAATGAATTTTAGTTTTAAGTAACGTTAATAGTTTTAATAATAATAAAGTTTGAACTGATCATTTGCACTTTAACCATTTATATTCAATTATTAGCTGTTTATATATAGCTAATAGAGATAAAATTTGATTTCGGCTAATCACATCTCAGCCATCTTAGAATAGGACCTACTCCGAGAGGATAAATGTTCACATATCTAATTTTGGTGACCTGATCTTTGGTGATCCATTTCTATTTTTACCTTAAAATAGAAATGGATTTCCTGATATAAACGCTTTTATTTCACTGAATCAATTAAGAAATGCAGGATTGTTTTGAATTTATATGCTCACTTTTTGAAGTCATAGATTTCTTTTGAAACAATGAATGCAATATTCTAAATATTTAAATTAGAAATGTATGTCTTAATATAGATTTCTAGAGTGTAACTAAACTAATGTTAAATTGTATCAGACTTACAAGATTTTCAATACCTCTATAAGATGAAAAGTATGTATGTAAATTAGAAAGTACTGAAGTTGCAGACATAATCAATTAAAAAAATATTTCGTTTTAAATGCAACTGTATTTTATTTTTAAATTTTGTCGGTCTCAAGTTCATTGAATTTACTGCTAGTAAATTTCAATTGCATCAACAGTTATTGACAATTTCAGAGGCGGATTATGTGCATTTCGGAGGTCGCCACACCATCTTCGTCAAAAGTCTTTTGCAAAATTTTACAGTTCTTTAAACGCTCACTATACGACCATTTCGCTTCAAGTCAGATGAGAATTTTATAACACAGAAAAGGAAAATCAAAAGCACAAACGAAAATTAAAGTTTTCATAATGATGGCATTATTTGTAATGGTTGGCCGATCCGACCTAAGTTCATTACAAAAAAAATCAGCAAAAGACAGAAGCAAACAAATGTTTGATAATAAATAATAAACAGATTCTAACTACTGCAAATAGTTTTTGTTTTATGGATTTTGCTTTCAAAATCGCTGTTGTTTTATTTTCCTTTTTACCATAATTTTTTTTAAGAAAATTTAGCCCATATCTTGCTCTAACTTGTTCTAACTATTAATCAAAAAGCTTTTAATTCTTCATTAGAAGTTGGACTTGAGCAAATACGAATATATTATATTGATTTGTTGTTCTCTTTTAGTTGCCCAAACACCAAAATTCAAGAATAAAGACTTTGTGGAACAACTTTAATGAATAAATTCCCTTAAGAGAAAAAAGAAATATCTTTCAATTTTATTTAAACTCTATTCCAAGCTGAACTTTCTGCTAATAAATCTGCTTATCCAAATAATTGCAACAATAATTCATAACTAATTAATTTCAACCATTGCATTACGTACATACACACACACACACTCATAGATCATGCATAACTCTTAATAAGTATCTAATCAAAATAGTCGCAATGTATACGAAATGTTGCCAAACTTAAATTCCATTTTAAGACCAAATCATTAGAGAAATTACATTAAGGCCAAAACCAAAATTCGGTAAAATAATTTTGTAAACAATGTGGGAATTATAAGAAGACGACACACATACAAATACAAAAACAATAACAACCACAAACATGTACATATACAAGCACACATGATGGCTCGTTCGTATGTGGAAATGTTAATGCTTGCTCAACGATCGTTGACAATGATGCCGAAAACTTTCGAGCAATAATTAAAGATTAAGTGAAATGTAAATGCATTTTGGAAGAGGCACTCTTGGGCAAGTGCAACAAAGGCTAAGAACAAGCACAAACATTGCAGATTGCAATAGAGGCAAATGCAACTCGATGTTGGTTTTATGTCAAAACTCATCATATTGATACCAATGATTGTTGATATATTGTATTTATATGAAGGTATGCAACAGCCTGGCAACCATACTCGTCGTATATTATTTATCCAAAGTCACACCGGAAGTGCTATTATATATGTATGTAAATGACATCAAGTGTGTGTGTGTGTGTACTTCGATTTAACATTTTATTGTTGTCGTCTGTTCGTTCTAATTGCTGTTGGCAGGCACGTCATACACTTAATTATTGTCTAAATAACAAATCCTTGATTTGCGTTTACTCGTAAATATTTCGTATGTATGCTGGCACATTAAAATGTCAATAGTCCTGCGTATGTTGCTATTTATTTGTTGTTGCAGTTGAGTGGTTCTATTACAAGTAGTTCATTTCATATAATTCGTTGTTTAATTTGACTGATTTTGAATTTACGAAACGTGTTTGCATTTGTATTGAGGAAATGAGTGCTGGAGATTTTAAGGCATATTATTTACATTGCTTATATAGCATTTTGCATATAAAATTTGTAAGAAATTAATTTGATTAAATTTTTTAATATTTCACTGAAGGATTATGATTATTTTGATTGATATTTCTGTGTCTCAAGTATCAATTTAATTATGTGAGAATGAAAATTGTTCACTTGATTTCTTATTTTATATTTTCGTAATATGGTAAATTTCACTTGATCCTTGAATTAGTATACATTTAATTTTAAATAGGCATGTCATTCTGCCCATTTTTTTAATTGTTGATAAACAAATAAGTGAATAATAAAACTTAAAAAATAAAATTCATGTCATGTTTGTTAATTTTTTATATAACAATTAAATATAATCAAACGTTTAATTAATCAATATCTAAACTAAAATTTTCAATCTCAATGAAGAATTTTATTTACTTTGAAATAACAAACAAGAGAAGAGCTTTAAATAAAAAGTCGACAAAATCTGCAAATTAAATTATTGATGAGTTAATTAAGCTAAGAATAGTTACCAACAGACCTTATACACAGAACTATATACATATAATCCTATGGCGGGGGAGCAAAGGGCCGCAGAATTATAAATTAAATTCTAAATTCTATTAAATTTTTGAAACAGAAAAACTCCAATTCCTTTGGAAAACGAAAAAACTTTCAAATGGCAAAAATCGTTTCAAATGTATGATTCTTCAAGTTTTAAAGGTCCTTAATATAAATCCAAACTTCATTTGTATGCAAACTATTTTTGATTGCTCAAAAAATTGGGATATAATATCTAAAACCGATATATAAGTATACAACAACTTTTTTCCAAACACCGACACAATCAAAACATTCAAAACAAAAACCAATATATCCAAATTTTGTTTCGCAATTTGTGAGCTTATATAAAGAAGCCAGAACATTTTTCTTCTGAAATATTTGAATCAGTTTTTTGTGGTTCTCTCAATAATCTTTTGTACTTATTTATCGTTTTTTGATTTCAAGCTCTTAAAATCAACAGTTAATTTTCAATAGTGTTACGCGTTTTCTTTCACATTTGAAAACTTCATTTATAAACTTAAAATCGAAGCAATTCCTTTCATTCATCTTCCGAGTGTGGCGCTTTATTTTCTTTCGAGTGTTTTCTTTTTTGGCAAGCCAATTTTTATTACCGAAATCCCTTCGAATAGAAAACGATCGCATTACCAACACTCAAACAAAAGACTAATGCAAGCGACATTTATATTATAGTGTAAGCACATCATTTGCCATTATACCCCGAACACACATACATGTCCAAACACACACACACACATATGGAAAAAGTCCTTGCAATCTATTCGCATTACAGCGTCGTGGTCTTTTATTTTATTTCCTTTTTTATTCTTTCTGTATATTTTTCTTTTTTCAACTTCTTTGCGAAGTTTGCTGATAAATGTGACAAAAGATATTAGAGCAGGAAAAGCAAACACATGCAACACACACACACACACACACTCACTCACACACACTTAAACTTGAAACAATCATGTGACAGCGGAAGTAAAAAGTGCAGCCCTGACTGGCGCTAGCTGGCAGCACTTGCAGCAGGAAGCAATCAGCAAGGACGAGACCTAAACTTCGATAGTATGTCTGTCCATCCGTCCGTCTGTACGTCCATCTGTCTGTTTTCTTGTGTGTGTATATGTGTGACTGCCTGTGTTTGTTCACTTCTATTCAGTTTTTTTGCTGCAGCTGCTGGCGCTTATTTGTATGTAACTGCATTTTAGACTGGTTTTGAGCGCAACAAATTATAAGAAAAAGTTAAGTTTTTAACTTTTTTTGTTACAAAAAATTTTGATATGATTTAAAAAAACCATTTTAATTTAATGTGTTACTTTTCAAAACCAGTCTGGATCACACACACACACATGGCTTCGCACAAATATATTTATAGCCCATGGTGATGTTATGTTGCTGCTGCGTCCATAGTGTACCGACTTATCTTTTGTGAATGGTTCATTGGTTTTACTTTTCTGTCAAAGTAATAAGCAGGATCTCTGTTGGGGGGTTGAAGAGGTTGGGGGTTGAAGGGTTTGAGGCAATAGAAAAATTCGAAAAAATGTAAAAAAAAAATAGGAAAATGCACTGAAATGCATACGACCGTCCCGTTGTCGTTTCATGTGTCTCATTGTTGACAGTGGCCTTATCAGTGACAGATCGCTTGAATGGGTTGTGCAGTTTTTGTTGTTTAGGTTGAAGCCAAAAAAAAAAATGAATGCTTTCTGCTATCGAAACACTTTTCAGATTTTTCTTGTTGTTTAGGGAATCGGCATAAATGTTGTTTTAAAATAGTATACAATTTTATAACAGAATAAAATATTTTAAATAAGTTGCCAGGTTTTATCTTGACTTCGTTTCCAGCATAACTTTGCATTTATTTATTTGCATAATATTTGAAAACTGAGTTTCACAATTCACAACAGTTGTTTAAAGGAGAATTTTTTTATTACAGCATTTTTAGTATAATAAGGATTTTTGACTCGGCCCCATTTAAAAATGTTAGATCCAATTTCAGGTTAGGTCAAAATTCCAAAAAAAAATTCTATAAATAAAAATCAAGATATAAATATCCAAGAACTCAAACAATAAAAATAAAATATTTAAGATCTCACAAAATGTTTCAAAGCAAAAGATTCTTAATGCAGTTAATAAGTAGCCAACAGATAAATCAGCAATAGGAAGGAAAAATGTCAGCAATAGCTTTTTGGGACTAGTAATAGCTTTTGTTGACATAAGGGCCATGTTCTATGGAGTATATGGGATAATTCTTTCTCTTACCTTTGTAAACGATGATGATTACAATAACAAAAAAATAACTACTACTTTTGCTTACTTGGGAAGTGGAAGAGGTTGTAGTTAATTCGATGATATGCAGAATTACGCGCTAACGCTTGGTTCAAATTTTTGTAAAAAAAAAGAAAATTCGTTTTGCTGAACATTTTAACCGGATGTTAGCGTGTAGTTCAGCATATTATTGCTACCAGTGTCGCTTACAAAGGAAACAGTAGGAGTATCCCTTACATTAAACAGTACATAAGCCAATTAAAAAGCAATGCCTTGTGTCAGCAATACAATAGTTATTGCTACTACCACGGAATTATTGCTGACATTTTCCCTTTCTATTGCAGACATTTTCTGCTGAATATAAAATATGATTACAACAATTTTAAATTTAGTTAAAATTTTAGTTCAATAACAAAACTCTGTACTTATTTTAAACTGGCTTCTTAACATTTTTAATTGATTTTCTCTCAATTATTAAAAAGTTTTATAAGTTATAAAAAGTTGTTATATTGTCAAACTAAAATATCAACTTTCAAATTTAATTATTCACCGAAACTGTGTTGCAGCTACCAACTATTGTTCGGTTGATATTTTGGTACATAGAAAATGTAATTTGGCCAATGCATTATAACCAACAAAGAAAACCAAAACAAGATCACACGACATTTTTCAAGCACAGCACAGCAGCCCGAGAAGGAAACTCTTAAATATGCCAGTCACTTTTGTGTTGTCATCATACTTGCGCATGTTGCACGAGTATTTACAACAATACCAACGAGCGTCATTTGGTATTGCTGTAAAACGAACACTGCAATTGACTGTCGGTCGCCTGCAAAAGCAAAAGTAATGCGAATACATGCAATCAAAATTACATGCTGTGCATTTTCAGTTCAGCGCCGTAACCAAAAACTACACTAACAAAAATCACCGAGTTCATTTAACCCTTTTTCATATGTACTTACAAATTTTTAATATAACGCTTGAAAAAAACATTTCTAAGCTATTAATTGCAATAAAAAACTATGTGTAAACTATTTTTTAAACTCTTTTTAGTGTAGAGTTGACTTTTGTTCTTTTTTTTGTTGGCTCTGTTTGTGGTAGCCTTTGTTGTTTGGACCAAATTCGGCCGTGGTCAAGGCGTGCCAGTACATGCGCTACCATAATATGCTCTATATGTATACACAAATGTATGTGTGCGTGTGTGAGTGAGTGAGTGTGTGTGTGTGTGGGGGCACTGTAAACTGTCATCTACAATTTCTTAATTACCTGTCGACAGTGAGTATGTGACCATCTCGTACACGTATCCAGGAAACTGATTTATTTCCAAGTTGTTTCACCTGCAAATAAAACCGAAAAAAAAGAACAGAAAGAGCGAATGAGAGAGAATTTTAGTGAATGTAGTAGATAACAAAACGAACAGAATATACAGGGGCTTGGGCATGGGCATGGGCAGGGGTCAGTTACGTTTTTGTGTGTTTAAAAGTGTGTGCTAGGTATGTGTGCAACAACTACAAATGTAAAATAAATTAGCAGGGCATAAAAACGACACCAACGACGATGACTGCTTGGTATACTATTACACCCCCAGAGTGATACACACAGTCAAACAGACAGACGGATACGCTTTTAAGCACATACTCGTATGCACTTAAATTAATAGTATGTGATATATAAAATAAATAAACATTATATAGATGTCACTGAAGTTACAAATACAATTTTTAAATTTCGAAAACGACAATAAAATTGTGAAGATATGTTCTTTCATTGAATCTGCTTGTGTCCAACTAAGTTAAAAGCACATTTTCAAACTGTATCAAACAAAAAGACCCACTTCGCTGGCATAAACAAAATTGTTTCGCCCAGTGTGTAAACGCCTACATGCACTTCCGAGTACATTACTGACCTTTTGCTAGAGTAGAGCTTGATGCTATTTCCATTTGCCAGCAGGCCGTACTAAAGCAATTCGGTAGCGTGTTGCCAGTTGAAATGTGTTGATGTTGCACTCGAAACGTTTTTACACACAAGAAAATTAGTGTGGCCTTGAGTTGCATTAGCAACGCCAACAAACCAAACATACACACACACATAGACAAACACCCACACAGAATTGCATTTAGGTTTTGTCTACCTGTCATGCGTATCTGGGGTAATCTTATTTGTTTCGCTTTTCAGTTGAAAGTGTTTGTTGATCTTTGGCAAGAATGCAGAGTTTGTTTGGCCAAACTTTCTTTTTTTAAGGTTTTTTTTCAATAAATAAATTTAAATTTGCAATTTAAACTTCTTAACATTATTAAAAAATTTTAAATTTTAATACAAATTAAATTCAAACAAATTCCTTCCATCGTCAATTTTCACTTTCGTTACCAGTGTGAATCAACAAGTTTGTTCCGAACTCCTAAATGCGTGTTCATTATCCCAAATGTATGCAGCACTTTATAAACAACAACAGCAACAGCAGCAGCTGTAGTAAATCCAACAAATACAATTACACAACACGACAATGAAATGTAATTAAATACAGGCGCATACACAAACAATGAAATTTAAATGCATTTTGTCGATGTAGTTTGCTATTTGTTGGTATTTGTTAGTGATTTGCCAGCGTTCAATTACGTTTGGTTTTATGTACGAGTATGTGTGGGTGGGAAGGTGGGAACTTTATTGTTTTACACCTTATTTAAAAGTGCTACAACAGTTGGATTTGCGATTTGTTTGCATTAACGAGTGGATTTGGGTACGATTTAAGTAATGTTAAGTATTGATTATGCAAATATTTAAGTGAGACACCTAAAAGCAATTAACATTTGTGTGCGTATTATTACTGGAAGTCGAATTAAATTTGGTGAAAGTGCGCCTAAAAGTAGACTAATATAATTTTAGATCTATGACAGCTTGTAGAAAAATAAAATCGTATTTCGTATATTTTCATTTTGATAAAATTTGTTTAAGTCTTCTTAAAAAATTACCACCCTCTTATATAAAAAATGATAACTGTTTTTTATAATCTTGAGTAGGAGGTCAGTTAAAGACTGGCCTAGACTTAAGAAAGACATTTAAAATGAAATTCTTTGGGTATATAATTAAAAGAATTTTAATCAAAAAGCTTTTTAACTAAGAACTTATGAAGGATTACATAAATACTTTAAAGACCCCTAAAAATATGCTTTACAAAAATTAGTAAAATGGTTTTTGATTAAGTTTTTCAAAACAACAAAAGCCTAAAGAAAAACACTTTAAAATTGTAAACAACTTTTGTTAAACAACCCAAATATGCTCAAGAAAGTTAAGTGGATTGTTGATGATCAAAAAATAAAACATCTCCAAAAATTTTTTTAATTGTGATATGAACAACAACAACATTAAAAATTAAAAATTTATATCAAGTACCTTCGCCAAATAACAACAAATCTCATAAAAATACGTTTCGCGTTCATTTTATTATCGCCTATTTTAATTGTTTACACTAAAGTTTCGTGCCAATTGAAATGGGCATTTAAAAATTTTTCATTTCGTAAATTATCAAGAGCGAAAATAATGAGCAACACGCAAATCCAATTAGGCAGCCAATGCCGTAGACTCTGGCAATACGCGGGGGGTAGTGTGGGGTATGAGGGGGGTGCGGCTGCTTACGACAAGACAAACGCTGATGAGAAAACTTCAATTAAATCGTAATGGGTCGGTACTGTGAGCGCGCGCGACGATGTTGATGCTTTGTACTTAATTAATGCCCGGGATTATGACGTTGTAAATGCAGATGTTATTAAATTGTTAATGATAACTTGGCGTAGTGATAAATTCACAAAAAATAAAAACAAAAAAATATGAAAATGAATTTATTAATGAGAATTTATATTCGGATATTTGATTGTAAATCAAAGGAGGAGGATAATCCGTTGCTATGTAAATAGCAGCTATCATGTATTTCAGAAGAAATTGAAAAAAATTACATTATACAGTTTTGTATTTTACAATTGTACTGTATAACTATTTTACTATTTTATTATTGTACAATTTTACTATTTTAACACTTAACTATTTTACTATTTAAACTTAACAATGAATGCTTTTCTGAAATTCCTTACAAACCAAACTTTGAAAGCTTTAAAAACACTTGTACAACATCTTTCCATGCCTTGTACAATTCGAAACTCCTTTTGAGGTGTTTATTTAGCACGAATATTTTTATTTGTTTCTTTGGAAAATAAAGATAAAACTTTAGGGGAATCAAAACTACAGTTGAGTGACTTTTGATTTGGTCGGAGGTTTTCTAACTTCGCCCGTTGACTTTTGCATACCATTCAGACAGTTCCAACTGACAGCAACAGTAACAACAATAACCAAATGCGGCAGGTGGAAAAGGCAGCCATGAGTAAAATAGCTCCAAATTGAAGAACTGTGAAGTGCTGAATTCCTTAAACCCATTGTTAGGGCCAAAAGCAGCTGTAATTAATGCAAATTGAAGCTACTCGCAGGCAGCCCTGAACGGTAATTTGCATATTCTTTTGTATTTCAAGAAAGCAGTCAGTCAGTCAGCCAGCCAGCCAGTCACTCAAATTGGGGCGTACAGCGGAGGCGTGTCGAAGGATAAATTTTCGGCGAAATGTTAATTAATTACACGCTGCATAATTTGTAGTTCAGAGCAACGTCGATAATAATTCTGTTGTATTGTGTTGTGTTGTTGTCTGTGTTTTTTGTTGTAAGCTTAAGTTAACCCCCCACCCCACCTCCCAACTTGTCGTTGATGATTGAGAGAAATTGTTGTAGTTGATTGTTGTTATTGTTATTTTTGAAAGACTTTTTAAGAGTAGGTGCTGCTTCTTAAATTTCAACGAATTGAATTTACTTTTGATAGACAAAAAGACAGACAAACTGACAGACATACAAAAAGGCAGACAGGCAGACGAAATGTACAAAAACTAAAATGATTGAAACATTTTTCAAAAATAAAAATCTTGACCAAATCCAGGCTGAAGACTTCACTTTAATTCAATGTTTTAAGTCGCTAATCTATTTTAATTGGAGGGGGTCTACAAAAGCTTTACAAATGTTACTTTAATGAAAGAAGCTTCAGAAAGAAGAATATTTTAAAGCTTTGATGTTCTAAAGAGTTAGTAAAGCAAAAGTTTGCTACTGTTTAAGAAAGTTTTTGTTCATCACAGATCTAAGTCAAATTTTAATGACATAGAAAAAAACATTAGTACACATTTCAAAATCTTTAGAGCTTTAAAAGAATAAATGGCTTTTAACTTTTATATACTAAAAGTCTATCTATGTTAAGCTTAAGAAAAAGTACTTCCAAAATGTTTATAAATAAGAATTATATCTGGTAACAAAGTATTAAATATATTATAAAAGAGTTAAGGTTTTTAAATCTAAATGATGACTAATAAACTTTAAAGCTTTGTAGAGCTTACTATTAATTAACAGAACAACTTTTTAATATCAAATTGTACAAAACTTTTTACTTAATGTTTAAAGAGTTCTTTAAGACTTGAACTGAAAAGGCTTTGCTAAACTGATAACTTTAGTCTTTCTTTTGGATCTCCAATAAGTTAGTTAAAAATTTATAAAAGCTTAAAAAATACATTTTTTAATATGCAGATAACAGTTATAAAAAGTCGATTACCTTTACTCAAAATTTAAATTTTATGCTTGTAAAGTTTCATTCTTTAGTATTACTAATACAAAACTTATATTCTATCTAATATACTCGAATATATAATATTATATATTACTCATACGTACTGTATGTATATAGCAAATTTTCATAAAAATTTCATTAAGTGTTACAGCCTCTGTATTGATTTACGAGTTTAAGTAACCAACATTGACAAGGAATACAATAACTACTGAATTACTATGCCTATTACATATTACTCATACCCACCGTATATAAAGAAAATTAAAATCGCTTCATTAAGTTTTTGAAGCCTTTCTATCGATATATAATCAACCATCCTACAATGATTACAACGAAAACGAATCCAATAAATACTTAATTTCTATCTTAGTTCCGCCCAAAGAAATAAAACCAAATAAATCCATAAATTACGAACGCAATAAATACAAGGAATATGTTTGACTTTCGAACTGGGCCGAAGAACACGTCTCGCTATTTAATTTCTAAAGCGACTTCGGAATACAATTTGGTCACACCTACCAGCGACAAATATTTACGCAATAAAATTTAATGTATTCTGTATTAAAAAATAATTATACCGACAGAGGCACGCAATACCGAAACGTATAAAAATGAAATATTACCGCAATTGAAATGCAAACACAAGGGCACGCAACAAGGTAGCCTTGTCGCCGCAGCCACGCCTTTGAAACACCCAAAAATTAAACGCACAACATACGCCGGGGTATAGACTGTATTTTAGAGACCAGCAGTGAGGAGGGGGGTGTTGGCAAAAGAAAGCCAAAAAGGTGTTTGGAAAATTTTCTGACTTACCCGACATGGCAAATATGCGTGTGTGCCAATTTGTGTGGTAACATTTGTTGTGGCGTAGCCATCCAAATATGGTTCCACGAAAGCGGCGGCCGCAGCTGCTGATGTTGCAGCCGCCGCTGACGCTGATGTGTCTGCGGACGAGAACGATGAGGACGCTGATGATGACGATGAGGAAGAGGTGTACGGCGGTGTCATGTCAAGTTTGGAAATGGCATCGGCATGAGAAGTGGCTGCAAAAAGAAAATATATTCATTAATCGATATTAAATGCTTTTAAATTAAAATTTCTTATGTTCAATTAAAAAATTCATATTTCGTAATTATGCGCCTAAAATGCTGTTCTAATCAAAATGCTTGTCATTCGCACACATACGCACACACAGCTCTGGTCACACATTTCCTATTAATTTATGGAATTTTTTTTTGCTTTGGTTAGCAGCCAAATTAATTTATTTTGGTCGCCATGAAGTCAATATCGATTAATAACCAACATGGTTGAGGGCACAATATACATTTATTTCGTTCTTTGCCTGGCTTTTGATTTGTTACGCACCTAAAAGTATACTATAAAATTCATTATTCAACAATTTAGTGAAAATCATTTTCAGAAATTGTTTGTTAATTGCCAGTTCAGCAAATGCCATGCATAAAATTTTAGTCGGCGCTCTTGCCAACTCATCATTAATACGGCATGTCGAGGAGGAGTTGAAGGGCGTAGCTTGATGAGTTGTAAGAGTAGCAGGAACACATCAACAACAGATTCGCAACGACAGCGAACAGTACTTGCTTTGCAGTAGGAAATTTAAAAACAAACATAAAGATAAACTTTTTTCTAATACTCAATATTTGAATTATTTAATCTATATATACAAAAAGGAATCTTTCTTTCTTTCTTTCTTTCTTTCTTTCTTTCTTTCTTTCTTTCTTTCTTTCATTCTTTCTTTTTATTTTATTTCTACTTATCTATCTATCTATCTATCTATCTATCTATCTATCTATCTATCTATCTATCTATCTATCTATCTATCTATCTATCTATCTATCTATTTATATATCTATTTATATAACTATTTATATATATATTTATATATATTTCTTTCTTTTTTCTTTGTACCTCTGAACGTTAAAACAATTTTTGCGAATGCGATGAAATTCTGTGGAGTTGCTGTGCCTGGAATTTTGGACTTAATAAGATCTACCACGCCCACAATTTCGTGAAACTAAATAAAAAATATTCGAATTTTAGTATCCGAGTTTGTAGGGTCACTGTCGATAATTTATAGCTTATCGCCGTAACACAGAAACTCGACAACTGGAAGTAACGAATATTTCCGCTAACTTATTATTTTACACATATTACTATTCAAAAAATAACCTGGGCAACAAGGGGTACTATAAGCTAGTAAGTAAAAGTATTACAACAGTACAATTTCTAAGCCTAAGCCTTATATCAAGCTTGAATTAGTTTTATGGAAATGTTATACACTTTTTATTTTTGTTAAATTTTTCAACTACTTCCGAGCACTGTGAATTAACAACAACACAAACGATCAATTTGAATGAATGTTATTCATTCAAAATGTAGAAGAAGAAGAAGCGAAAAATTGTTAAGCGCGCGCGAACTCGAAATCATGGCGCCTCACTTAGGCAATTCAAATGCTCAGCATTTCATTTTCACTCAAATAAGGTAATTAATTTGAAACCAAACTGACGTTTGTGTTGGGCGCTGTCTGTGAGTGCGTGCGTGTGTGTGTGTTCATGCGCATGGCAGTGTGCGTTTCGAACGCGCGTTGGTGCGCGTAAATTTATTATTATTATTTCTTTTTTTGGTAACAACAACTTTTTTCGAATTTTTTTTTGTATGTTTGATGCTTGTTAAATTCGCTGTTTAAGCACGCGCTGTCACTTTGCCCGTTTCTGACAGTTCGTTTGTTGTTTTGGCTGTGAGTGTGTTCTTCGTGTGTGTGTATCTGTATGCTTGTGTATTGTATATGCGTAGCATTTGACTGAGTGTAGCGACACTGTCACGTGTTAATTTGCCACATCGTCAATTATTGTTGCACGTTCACATGTCAAATGCAGCAGCGACATTTTTCGCAAAAGTTTTCGCGAGTTCGCACCCGCTGCGCTGGGTTGGATTTTCCCGGCATTTTTGAAGTCGCGGCGGAGGGCATTTTGGATTATTAAAATAGAATTAGAAGTACTTGAAAAATGGAGTTTAAACAACGGAAATCGAACATTTGCTGATTATATTTATTTATGAATTGAATTTTCATAAGTTTGAGTACTTTTTTTTATTGAACAAATGAATGAATGAAAAGAATTTTTAACACTTTAACGATATTATTAACGATAACGTCAGTGTTATTATTTTACGAAGTTTATTTATAATATTAATATTAACTTTATATATCAGCAATATTAACCACTGCAAATTATTTTATTGGTTTTGTAAAACATATGAGTTTATACTTCTGTATTACATACAATATGTATAGCTGTTAAATAGCAAAAAATATTAACCACCAATTAAAAAAAAAGAGGCTTTAATTTTCATGAGAAAATGCGCAACATTTCATCATCAATTCAAAAAAGTCACGTACTCGCAATTACGCCTAAAAGAGTGCAATTAATATCGAAGCGTAAAAACAGACAAAATAACCACACATAGGGCACACACACAGACACACACAGGAATCTACACATGCACACATATCTACAAACACATAACAAGGCAAACCGAACTAAAAAAAAACACATTAAAAAAGAAAACAACTCAAAAGAAAATAAAGTAAAATGTAAATGAAAATGAACATAAAAGCAAAACCGAATTGTGAGTTCTTTCAATTAAAACATCGATTGTAGCGTGAAATCATTTGATATTTGCAACTGCAAACCTCAAAAATGTCATTTTAATTGGTTTGACATAGTCAATGCTCGTAGCGGGCGAAAGGGACACAGAGCGACCGAGAGTAAGTAAGAGCGCAACCCTTGTAAATGTGCACCACCCGCGCCGAAAATAGTTTTATGATGATGTTGGCATGTGGCATGTCCATTGAGTTGAATGCATATTAGGGTGGTCATGAATTGAATGCAATTTAGTAGATACAGAAACAATAACTTTTGTTAATATTTTATTTCTATTTTTCTTTATTTAATCAGAGATTTTTTTATATATAAAAAATTCCCGACAAACCTAATGATATGAAAACGATATAAATCGGAAACAAAAACGCTCGTATATGAATCGCGAATGATATCGCAGCAGGAAGAGAAAATTCAAACTCTTTAAAGAATCTTGAGTTTGTATAAGAATAATTTTTCCAATAAATTTACGAGCCAATTCATATTTTTATTCATATAAAAACGATTCATTTACGAATCGAAGAGGCAATTTTTCGTATCTCTTAAATAATAGGAATTTTACCGACACCCGTCGTATAGTTAAAAACAAATTTGTGTCCCGACTTTTAAGTCTAATCCATTATAGGTCTTTCTGACATAACCAAAACAACTCTTAAAGAACACTACTGGTTAACTAACTAGTGTTTTAATTGGTATTTCTAATAAAAGTCTCTGTAGAGTACATTTAAAAGTTTCTATGATGGGAAAAAACTGATGTATAGTAGATTTGTTATACGAATCTAACGCATAAACTGTCAAATTTATCACAAGATGCAGTTGTCTCGATTACTCATGGTAGTTTTACCAGTTGTTTAACCAATAGATACCCTATACATGCATAGACATCAGTTAGGCCTACCGTCAAAAACCCGAAAGCCTTAATGTCAAAATCAGTTAAATGTCATATATATACCAGATAGGATGTGTTTTAAAATTTTATAATTTTAAATAATTTTATTGGTTATCAAACCATTTTGCTTTCACTTTTAAATTGAACCTCAAACCAGCAAAAGAAGGAAGGTTAGCCTGCAACTGGAAAGTCTAACTCTCATATACCTAACGAAGAGTATAAAAAACAGCAATAAGCGACACCGCCCTAGGCGCACCTGCATTGGTATGTTTGATACACATCTAACAAACAACAAAGGTGCAGTATATGAGTACAACGCAGACAGACAGTGACACACAGACAAATAAACGCATGAGTGCGCCTAAAACGATGCTACACGAAAATAAAAATCAAAGTCAGAGAAACAATTTGTTGTTGTTGTTGTTGTTGTTGTTTATTTCTGTTTTTGGTTTACACTGCGAGATCAAAGTGCAGCACGAATTGTGCGATAGGGGGGCGTGGTGGTGACAAGGGCACAGACTGAAAACTGACAGCGCCGTTAGCTGCAACATTGACAGCGTTACCAGCGCGACGCTTTGATTTCGTTTTGGGTTTTTTTTTGTTGTTGATTGTTTTGTTGTTGTTTTATTTCTTCTTTTTTTGTTGCAATTTCTAACAATACAAAAGTGCAGAAATTTGCGTTTTCGTGCGCTGTCTGAAGGCGAAAGCGTTTCTATGTATGCTGAGAGCATGCGTTTTGCCACTTTCAAGTTAAAGTGTGCGTGTGCCTGATATGAACTGTCAGAAAAGAGTGTTGCGTTTTTTTTTTCTTCTTTCAAATGTAGCTTCTCGTTTGTCTGTATGAGTTGGCACAAGGTGCGAGGGCATATCGATTTTACGTTCGAGTTGTCAAAGTTGTAAAAATGTCTGCGCTTGAATTGCGCAAATAAAAATAAAAGCTTTAAGTTTTTTCATAATTTTGAAGAAAAATTGTATTATTCTATTCATATCAAAAAAATCTTTCAGACGTATATAAATTCTATTTATTTCGTAATTCATTTAAACACGCAAGTGCCCTCATCGCATTCGCATTTGTAAAAATTCTTTGGCGAACAAATTTTCGCATTCATATGCAAATTTTGTTGGGTTTTTTTTTTGCCAAATCATTTCACTTCAAGTTTTCTACCTGCTGCGCGTTTATTTGTTAGTTTATAATGAAGTAAATTGACTTACATGCAACATATGCCATGCCGCATGCCATAACTGAATACATGTACACACACACACACGTGAGCATGTGAAATATTCACAAATTCACGAGGAAGGAAAAACCTTTTAAAACTTCCATTAAGTTTTTTTTTTTGGAGGTTTATATTTTTTTTTTTGTTTTGGTAAAAGCTTTTTTCTTCAACCAAATCTCAACGACTGCCAACAGCGAGAGCGCGAAAAAGGTAAATTTCATTTTTACGATTTTGTTTGTGGAATTCATGAAGGCTTTTGCAAAAAAAAATACAGCAACAACAACAACAACAGAAAAAGAAGCCGCTCGGTCGTTGGCTTATTTAGGCGTATTTTTATGTTGAAGCATTTAAATGCATTTATTGCTCGCTGCTGGTGGTTGAGCGGATGTTGTTTGTCATTTTGACGCCATAAAATTGCTTGGCAAAGTGGCTCATAATCATAATTTAATTTGTTAACTTAAAAATTGAATTGCTTTAAATCATTTAAAAGCTCAAGCGTTCATTTTGTGGCGTTGTCATCGAGAGCGGTCCATCACGAAAGATTCTGTCCTTAATGCGAAGTGTTTGAGTGTGGCGATATTTATTCCAGATAAATCGTTTAGAGTTTTGAAAAATGCTTCTCCATGAATCCTCATTCTGCATTTGGCTGGCACTAGCTGGTGATTTAGAGTTTCTTCATGGCCCGGGTCATTGACTTAGTTAATAGTTACACAAGAAATATTATATACAAGACTACATAGTATGATTTTTCCATACGAATGTCATGGTAAATAGAAAATTTAAAATCATTTGTTTAACACAAGAATTTGCAATGTTTGAGGCAATATTATATACTTATAAATCTATTAATAATCTATCTGCAGTAATTATTGTTTAATTTATCAACCAATGATTTTTTGTGAATTCTGAACATGAGCCTTAATGTCTACTTACAAACTAATGATTTTTGAGTTACCTTTGAACTAAAGATATATTGTCCACTTACTTCCCATTGGTGCTGAAAAAGTAATATAGAGCGGAATAATTGATACCGCCTTAGGAAATGGAAAATTCACCATTTATTTTCATTTGAATGAAATTGAAAACGGACCAGTGGATTTTAAGAAGAAGTCATGTCGGCCTGTTGTATTTGTAAATATTTGCATAGATTATATTTTGGGCAAAGAAAAGTATTTTAAGCACAACTCCTCCTAAAATACTTTCCTTTGCCGAAAATATAATTTATGCATCAATTTTTAAAAATATTTCATATTATTTTATATAAATATTTATCTTTTTTTTGATTTAAGTCTTCTTTTGTTTCAATGAATTATAAGGCTAAACATATTCCATATTAGATCTGCCCTAGCTGGTATGAAAAAACAAAGTTGCTCTAATTTTCCAAAACCGAAAAGTGGATTTTCAAATTTAAAAAGTTGATTTTTAAATTTGCTATTGGATTGTTGTTAATATTGTCTGTATTATTTTGGGCCAAGTCGTATCAAAAGTTGAATATTAATTTGATGAACTGAATAAAAAATGAAATTACAAAACAAAACAAAAATTTTAGCATTTAACCATATTTGAAGAATTTTAAAATTCAACTGCAATTAACCAACACTTAAGTACAAGTCCAACGAGAATTTTAAAGCACCGGTCAAAAAGTGTGTGTGCGAAGAGAAAACAGCAAATAAACAAATTTAAATTCAAATTTCCTCAATGTAATACAATTTTGAAAGCAATCACGTTTAACACTAACTACACCCTCCGCCACACACCCCCTGTCCCTCTCATCCGCTACGTACTCTTTCAACAAACAAGCCTAACTATGAGTATTCAGTATTCTATAGATTTCCTTTTAACTGAATTTTTTTTTTTGTTTGCTTCGGTTTTTTTTTTTCTGGCTTTTTTTGAGCATTTATTTCGACAGCAATTTGCTGCCAAATAAAATTGAACCCAAATTGAGTCTATACGATTTGCAGGCGACCTTAAGGCCATTTGCGAATAAACGAAAAGTAAGAAAAAAAAAACAAAAGCCGAACAAAAACAACAACAACAACAACGACGACAACAACAAAAATGGCGCATGGTAACGAAATTGGATTTAACATGACGTAAATACGCAGCAGACACGCACACAGCCACAAAAGTACATTCAGACATACATATATATATATAGAAATCGTTATACACACAGCGACACAAAAATATAAGAAAAAAAAAAACAATTGCTGATGTATAGAGTAACTCGAGTAACTCGCATTGATGTGTTTTTCGTGTGCGTCGAGTAGCAATTGAGAGTAGAAAATTGCACGAGAGTCGAAGGGAAGTGAATATGATAGGAGGAGAGGAAGACGACTGGAGCGAAGGCAGGGCAGGGTAGATAAATGTGTTCAACACTGGTAATGGTGTTTGGCGAAACGCCTGATGATATGCAAATATTCTCGTAAGATATTCTGTAAACAATGACGGCTGGGCGGATTCGTTTTGTTGTTGTTGTTATTATTTTTGTTGTTCGGTCGTTATTTCGGTGTTTAGTTCTGTTTGTATATTGGGCTGATCATCAGATTTCTTTTTTTTTCAGCCCTTACGATGAGTTTTCAATGTTGCGTTTAGTTTTTCGCATATTTTGGAGTTTTTTTTTCTCAAAATATGTTTGTAAAATAAATTTTTTTCGCTTTTCTTCGAATTTTGTGGACTTGGTCCTTTGTCAAGGAACTGTCAGTGGCAGACATGTAAAAAGGCAAATTGTTTTGTAAGAAAAAAATTATAATTGGAGGCCTTAAATTCGGCAAAACTGGCTTAAACAATTTGGTGTACTCAGTCATTTGGAATATAAAACGAAAAAAAAGCGTTTTTTTTAAATTTGTGTTGAAAATTACTTTCTCAAAAAGCATTTTGAGTAAAAATACGCTTTAGTGTAAATATGAACTGTAATATCGAAGCATTGATATAAAAAAAACAATAAAAAAAAAACGAATTAATTGTACTTTGTAGTCGCAATAAATGGATGAAGCAGATCTCTTGTAAATCAAAGCTCTTTTCACATCTAATCTGATGATTTTGGGCAATTTATAGAAAATCAGTTGAGCCATTGAGTCATGATGCAAGAACAGACAAGTCAGATAAACTAAATATACAAAGAGAAAAACAACTCCGGGAAGACAAACCAGCAGATATACATACAAATAACAAGTGAACGAGTATTTATTGCTACCGTTAATATAACCAAACGCAGACAAAAATGGATTTGTTCCAACAAAAATTGCATCCAGTTCTGTTGTATTTTGGTCTAGTACACTTTGGATTTATACGAACAATATTTTATTTAGATCAAACAAAAGTTTTTTGGAGACAAGATAATATATATGTCTGTAGTGTAAACAGTAGCTTCATAAATAACTTGATACGTGTATTGGAAAAACGAACTCTACTTGAGCATTTTAGAGCCCAAACAGGCATACGACAGTCAAGAAGACTCATTCACCCAGTACATATCAAGGTAGAAGGCATTCATAACCTTAACAGAAGGGAACTATCAACAGGACATTGTAAACTTAACTACCATCTGAATAAAATAGAATTGGTATCAAATGATTCATGCTGACTCTGCCAAGAGGAAAAGAAAACGACTTTACACTTGTCCAACGGTGGCAAGACGCAGATTTAGCTACATAGGCAATTGTTTGAACATTTAAATACATTTTAAATACAACTCTTCCACTGTGACGTGTTACCTTATAACACAAATAATTACTTCCGTGACAATTAAGCAAAAAGAAATTCTTTGTAATTAAATATAAATATATTATATGTTTAACTACTATAAATATGTATGTACATGTTAAACAAAAGGCATTTAATGATTTCCTTCCGGCGTTAGGCTCGTTTTCCGCATACACACATACACACACACACAAAAAACTCTTTTTTTTTTTTGTTGTTTAAACATGTTCGTGTACTACGACGACTCTGATGGCATGTCGCAATTTTTTGCTTTTCCACACATTTTCACTGCATTAATTAAGCCCAAAAAAATTAGGACAACATATCAAATTCGTCAAGACGACGTCGCACAACAACGACAACAACGAAAACAACAACAAGAAAGTATGCACTAAATACTTTTGCCATTTGGTATCTCAATGGCCGCGGGTGGCATTACCATTAGCATACTTAAAGACGCGCCGCGTACCAGTTAAGACGAGGTGTCGTGTTACTTGACTGTTATGCTGTGTTTTTTTTTCCTTTACTATTTTTTCTATACGATTTGTTTTTTGGTTTTAATGAAAACGCATGTTTTGGTTGTTTGCTCATTGCGCGGTATGTCACGCATGTTAAACACTTTCGTTGCCGAACGAGGACATTGAATACGTATAAGAAATACAAATACATAAATAAGTTCGTGGTATTTGCGTTGAGTTGTGTGTGTTGGTTGAAATTGAGGTTGATTTGATAATTCACGCCTACTATGAACTAATTTATTAGAATCGCTGAGGCGAAAGTATTTTGTAATAAGCAAGGAGAATATTTGTTAAGCACTTGATCTAAGTCATAACTAGTCATATTTCGGGAAAAACTAAACAACAAGGAAGAAACACTCTAAATTAAAGTAAAAGGGTCTTGAATCATGTGATCGGCATGACGAAAGTCGTGTTATCGCAAAAATTCTTATTTAAATCACGGTTTTCATATATTTAAACTTCTTCTTATTACAAATCTTGATATAAGAATACAAATCTTATCTGAAGAATCGTCAAACTTTTACCGAAACGGTTTTAATATAAGATTCAACATTCTTATTTAAAGATATTTTGATCTTAAAATAAGATTGAAAAATTTCAGTTTGAGTTTAGGATTTTATGCTTGTTAAAAATCAAAACTATTTTACTCATGATTACAACCGATTTTTACATAAAATGCTTTGGAGCAGACAAGATAATCGAAGAAAATTTTAAAAAAACTTGATAAGTTTACACAGAATAAAGTTCTTTCAAAATTGAAAAAAGTCTGCCGAAGCTTAATTAATTGATATGATTTTAGGCGTAAACGAAAGGACCTCACAACCTTAACCATGCCTCATTTAAAAAATTTCCCAGAGTGTATTTCATGGCATAGCAAAGCTTTCTTGTATTATCGAATATGACTTTTGAATAGTAGATGGCACTGATTGAGGTGAGATTCACTTTTGATTATGTAAAGTTCATATAAATGTACTATTTAGTAATATTTTTGTTATAATTAATAAAGATTACATTTTGATTACATTTTCTATGATAAATTAATTTGGTGATTTTTTACTCAATGACGACGATATTATATTGAATCAATCATTTAAATTTAGCATAATTTGAGGTTCGCTTAATAAGGTCAACCTATTCAGTTGTAAATGTTGGTATGATTATTGAATAATTGAATTCCGGTCAGAAAATTTGGACTTAATTATTGCACTTCTTATTTAGCACTTGTCAAACAAATTTGCAATTTTATGCTGAATAATCCAATTAACATAAATTTTAGTAAATATGTGAGATATAGGGAAATTTAGTTTGACAAAGACATTCAATTTCAATACATATGTATGCCTTATCAAACCTGAAATTGGTGATAGTCATTGTTATTAAAGAAGGAGCTTCATAAGACCTCAATCCTGAAAAATAAAATATTTAAAGTCACATCAAGAAATATCAAGAGCAAATAAAGAAATTAGCATTAAAAGTTCAGATCTGTATTCACCAATAATTTAGGCCTCACACTGGTGGATGAATTTTGGCCTAAAAGCGAATACAAATCTCTGCTGATTAGCTCGCCTAGTACCTGTTTCGTCGACAACAAAAAAGTTTTAAAGTTCCTTTGCGAAAAAGCAATTAAGCAAAAAATTAATTTGCAAACTTTACAACTTCAAAGACCAAATTTTTACCATGCTTTGTTTACCAAAAATTGTGTGCCACCTCTGAACTACATCCGGCTGAGCCATTAATATCATTTTACCTCAATCTGTCCAATTTGCCAATGAAACTCTTAAATCTGTGCCGAAAAGCGCTCTAAGCGAAAATTGAAAAGTAACAGCATATAAACTTTATGGAACAACATAAACCAGAGAGAGAGGAAAATGTCCAAGGATGCAACTTTTAGCGTTGCAATGAAAATGAAGCTTCCCTTTCACCAGCCGAAATCAAGTGAAAGACAACAACAACAGCAACAAGAACGAAAAATAAAGTTCACAAAAACTTTGCACAGAATCTCAGCAAACGAACGAACGAACAAACAAACAACTTAACAACCAGACAAACAAATATACGAACAAACAAACAAGAAAGGCGTTGTTACAAATTGCAATTTGGGTCAGTTTTTGGCACAACGGCAAAAATATTAAAATACAAAAAATAACAGCGGAAACCGTGGCATACTCTTAGGCTGCCTGGGCGGTATTTTTGCAAACAAAAGGGATAAGCGATGCCAAAAGCAAAGCGCCAACAAAAACCAAAAGTATTATAAAACAAACAAAAAACAAAGTGACGCTTTTAATAAATAACAGCGAAAGTTTAACTTTCCGTTAGCATAAATTATTTATGAAGCCGCTCAATTGCGCCACGTTGCATGCCTCACTGACTGACTGCCTGCCGGCTGGACTGCCTGCCACTGCGCCTAAACACATGCCAAAAATCGCGCGCAAAGTAAGTGCTTTGCACAAATTGTATTTGTATTTGGCAAGTGTAGCCTAAAAATTTTAAAACATTTTTAACTCTCTTTTTTTTTGCTAAAATTAAAAAGCTTTAGTTTTCGCAAAAGTTGTGTTTAATATTTAATAATACTGGCACGCATTCATGGAACCAACCACCACTCCGTCAAATGAGATATTTGCATACCGCAGTACTTACCGCCTGAAAGTAGACGACAACAAGCGAAAGCATAGAAAATAGTTGTTGCATTTCATTTTTGCTGCAAAGAAGCAAAATGAAAAAATAAAAGCAACACCACACTCGACAAACAGGAAGCATTTCGCTCATAAAGCATTTTCCGCACTCACTTCAATGGCTGTACAACAACAACAAAAATTAGGGCAGAGGTATGTCGCTTGCATTGGTTATAACACGAAAGCTATTTGGAAATATTTGACTTAACTACAAATATAGTAATTCTATATGCACCAAACCGATTTTAATTGACTATAAGCTATCAGAGTGTACTCCTGAATATGCTTTTATTCTGGAGTACTCATATTAAACATGTTCCGATAAAAAATGCTTATAAGAGAGTACATAAGAAAGCTCTGAGAGAATTGATTTTTTGAGATGGAGTAGTCCGAAGTGCATTTTAGCGGAGCGAAGACTTTAACAAATTAACCCTTCCATATAGTTAAAGAATTGGAATAAGGACAAGCTTTCATCAGCTGCAATTTCAATGAGATATATAAAAAAAAAATTAAATATATTAACTGACGAATTTCTTCTAGTCTGACCAATTACATTACCGCCGAGTTATCCTAAGTTAGTTAAGTTAAAACTGCTCAACTAAGATCAACTTAAAAATAACAAAACAAAGACATCAGAGAGTTAGTTAGATAGTTAGAGTTAGAGATGATGTGGGCTGGTATGTAACCATAGCTCTCAGTCCTCAAAGAGCATTGTGCTGCACCCAGGATAGTGTCGGAATAAAAAGTAGAGATATAGGAATGAAGTGTTTGGATGGGAAAATTAAGATATAAATTCATACACTATTCCCCAAACTTCAGAGAGTACTCCGGAATATGTTTTCATTCTAGAGTACTAATACAAATTATGTCCCGGCAAGGAGTGCTTCATTGAGAGTATTCAAGCAAGCTCCTTAAGAACTGAGATATATTTTTAATAGAAGATAGCATATCGCGTCTAGTTTCCAAATAATAATCTCACCAACTAAGGTTGTGTTGGAAAAGTAAAAGCTGTTCAACTTAGGAAGTACAAAAGAAAAATGAAATTTTGTAAAAAAAAAAAATACCTCTTTGGAAAATTAAAAAAAAAATTAAACTTCAACAAGTCAAAAGCCTTTCCCCTAAAATGCTTTGCTCACAACGCACACAGCAACGCTTTAGAAATCCCGCGCGGCAACTTAACGTTCCGCTGTGGTTTATCAGCTTCCAGCAACGTCACGCGACACCAACAAGGAAGAACATTTTGATGGGCTTCTCCGAGACGGGTGCTGCTGTTGCTGCCGTCGTTGTTGCTGCTGTTATTCATCGAGAACTTGGCACAGCTTGGCAGCTTTCGCCGTATGTAAGATTTATTGCGGTATATAAAAATTTTCTTTTCATGGCATACTTTTCAGCATTGTCGCTGGGTGATGTGGATGCTGGCTGCTGTTGTTGATGTTGTTGTTGTTGTTGTTATTTTCTTCTTCTTCTTATTCTCCAGTGAGTTTATTTATTTTTGCTTTAAAGCGCTGCCATTGTTTGTCAACAAATGAAAGCGTGCTTTCTATATAAACTTTCTTTTCTGTAGCGCAGCTTCTTCTCGTTTTTTCTTGCTTTTCTTCTCCACTGCGAAAGTGTTAAATGGCTGTGTCTGTATCTGTGTGTGTCGTCGCACACACCTACTACACGCAAACACGCACATTTCTTGCGATTTTTTGTTTGCATATGTAGTTGTGTATCTGTGTGTACTTAAAAGTGTGACTCTCGTTTTGTGTGTGTTGAAATTTACCGCTTTAGTAAGAACTTTTACTTAGATTTTTATCGCTGAAAGTTGTCGCAGCATGAACAAAAAAACAACGACTATACAATTTATTGTTTTTTTTCTTTCGTTATCTACAGACGGAAGCAGAAGTCTTTAGAGTAACAATTATCAGCAAAGGATCAAAGATACACTGGAAATTTAATTCACCGGCTGGTATGCAAATACTTAAGTCATAAAATGAGTCATTTATATAACAAGGAGTACCTGGAAGTGTCATTGGTAGGACCTATTTTACAAGCTAAGATATGAACTTAAAAAGGATTCCTTTCTGCCTTCAGTAGAATCTAAAGATTTGTAAAATATAAAAGCTTAAATAAATTTTTAACTGAAGAAAAAAACTCATCTAGGCAACATAAGACTTGAAGGTTCTTCATTTGCATTTGTTGGAAAGATTTTAAGCTATTTTTTAGGTCTCTCGCTTGTGGGTATTGTTTACTTTAAGGTCTACAAAATATATCTAAAATACAAAAATGCAATAATTTATTAACAAAATGTCAGACAGCTGTCTGCTAAGCCGCCGAGAATAGACAGACCAAACTTTTCTGTTAAGCATTTCTGCTCTTTTTTTTCCTTTTTTGTCTACAAAGCAAACATAGAAAAAAAACTCAAGTTAAAGCGATTTGGCTGGACTTTAACTTTGAAAACGCCAGCGGTCAGCAAACATTTTTCAAAAAACAAACCAAACCAAGACGCGCCTTTAGCACGGCAAGAAAAATAAATCAAGATAAGGCCAACGGCCGTCAACCCCAAATCTCATTGCCCATGCATTTCAGCGTAATGCCCAGGCCAGACCAGGTCACTAGCTCAAATGAAAATCTATTCAAAAAGAAGAAGAAGAAGAAGAAGCAATTCACTAATTTTACAAAATCTCAGCGAAATCAAAGATGAGAGTTTTTTTATTGTTTGCTTTTTTAATTCAACACTCGCGCTCCCAAATTGGTGTAATTTTTTTTATGTGCATCATTACAAGCGCTTGCGCTAAAATAAAATACCCCAAAACAGTATTTTACACATTATACCCAACGAATTACGCTACTTGTGTGCGGGATGGCAAGAAATTTGATGTGCAGCGCCGCGTCGCCCTTTTGCTCATGCAGCAGCAGTAAAATTAGAGCGACTCCTCCTGCCGCTGACAATGAGGCGGAGTAGGAGGTGGAGGAGGAGGACTATGATGATTTCTGACGGCAGCTGAGACAGCAAGGAAAGACACAATTTCGCGGTTATGCTGTGTTCGCGGCAACGTGTTGGAATTTTTATTTTCTTCAAAAGAATTTCAGGCACACACATACACACACACGGGCACACGCAAAAGTACACCAGCTTAGCTGTGCGCGACAGCAACTTTTGTGGTAAAAGTGGAAGAACTATCTTGTATGAATTTTTTTTTGAATACAGCCATCTATTTATGAGGAAAATAGTGGCATGTGAAAGTGTTGGTTCAGCGTATTTATTTTACCTGAATGAATGTAAATAAGTTGTGATATTAAATGAAATGTATTTAAAATTAAATTTGAATTTTTTCATTTAGACAATTTTAACTTCTATCGTATCAAACCAATTTTGGCAAACAACTCAAGATACGAGTTAGTATTAGATCGGGCTTCAATATCTAACATAAAAAAACCAGTCGAAAAGCAATTAGTGTACTTGTAAACATCGATATGATTCGAATTTTTTTTAAATGCCCAACAATTAAACAGAAAAAATTGCTTAAAGCAAAAAACTTCTTCAACGCTTGAACTTATAATATAAAAATTTATTATATAAACTTTCTATTAGACATATCAACTATATTAATTTTGACAAATAATGTTATGTATTTGGGAATTCCCTAAAATGTCCACTGTCGAAACTGCAACAACACCAGTGAACCAGCGACACTGATTCACTTCTTATGCAATTGACCGGCTTTAGCAAGAGTCAGGTTTCGTACCCTCCACTCGGCCGTTCCAACCTCATTGGAAGTCCTATCTGACTACCCATTAATGAACATTTTAATATTCCTAAACAATTCAGGATGGCTTCAGCATTGATCCTTCAATTAATTTTGACAACTTTTACGCATACATCAAGTTGTTCTTAAAGCTGGTATTCTTTAAATGAATTGGGTGCTTTTAAATGTGCTCCTACAACGTTTGTTGATGTGGAGAGAGCATTTTCTTTGGAGATCCATTTTATTTTGGTTGATGTTGTATATATGTATTCTATATATTGAATTATATGCATTTATAGTGCATATTTCGCAGTTTTAGTGACATATATTTTTTATTTTATATGCAAGCTATGTACGAATATTTTTTATATTTTAGTGCTTGAAATGGCTTTGCCAAATGATGAGCATTAAACTGAACATTGGCGATTCTAAGAATTTTATCGGTGCTGCCATATTACTCTAATAAAAAGTGTTTACGATCTACTTTATTATTTTTATAAATAATTAAAGTCAGTGTCTTAAAATGTGTTCTTCCTATTATACTTGTACTAACATTAATTTTGTATTTTTACAAACCATTCATACCCCTTGGCGATTTTTAAAAAAATTTAATACATACACTTTTAGACTCACCATTAACTTCTTCTGTTATACTTATATCAGTAGAAGTTACTACTCAACACTGACTACTACACACTACACACACAATCGCAGAGATAAAGGATAATAAAGACAAAAGCGACATCAACGCACACACACACGCTGAGTATGTTGACAGTAAAAGCAGAATGCTGCGTTGATTATGCAACAAACAACACACACAAAAAAAAAATACCAAACATGAGACGCACGTGCGCACGATGCTGTGTGTTTATTTTATGATAAACTTACCACATCGTAAAGGTTTTCTTTTTTTCTTTTTTTTTTCTTTTGAACAAACAAACCAACAACAACAACAAACAAACAAAGCAAACAAAAAACTACATTCATTTTTTACCTGCTACTGAGTGTATGTGTGTGTGTGGCATATTTTGAATAGCGTCACATTTTGTTATTCGGTTGACAAACGATTTCAATTAGCAAATGACAGTTGGTGGCAGCTGTCACAAACCAAAAATATTGTTTACTAACTATGTGTGTGCGCGTGTGTGTGGTAATTTGTTAATAAATATAAATAACTAAATGAAAACCGCCGCTTGACCGCATTTCACCAGCAGAGCATATTTTACTTTTTAATTAAGCAAATTAATAAATTTACTAAAAAGAATGTTTTTGGAAATTAGAGCGAAATTTCGCTGGGAGCTCAGTCATAGCTGTTAAATAATGTGCTGCTAAATGTTGCAGCGATTGTGTGCATTTCGTTTTTGTTTGTATGTATGTGTGTATGTATTGCGGGCATTTTATTTGCATTTGTTTGGCATTTGCGGTTGCCACTGACAGTTTTGCACCAAAATTTGTGTTGGGGCTTGTGGCTTTCGGTTCTTTTTTTTTCGTTTCTATTTTTTCGTTTTCTTTTTTTCGGTTTGTATTTGGCGGAATTTTGTAAATTTTTGTAAATTAAAATATAATAGCAGTTTGCATGTTTGTGGCTTTTGCCTTGACCACAAATGATTAGGCCACATTTCAGAAATGCTACTAATAGATTATGTGTTGTGGGTGTGTGCGTGTGTGTGAGCACAAATGGTTGTGGTTTTTTTTATTAAATTATTTTTTCGTTATTTTTATAACCCATTCCATGTTCAATCACGAATCATAGGATACATTAGGAGGCGTGATCAGCGTCGAATTATGTTTAGCTTTAATGATGTTGGTCATAGTTTAAGAGATATTGAAATATCTTCAAACACGTAGAGGAAAAATCATTTAAAATTAGTATTATAATATTAACACTATTCATGTTAAGATTTTTCCATAAGTATTGAATCATATTAACATTTATATTAATTAAATGTTATTTATTTTATTAAATTTTCGAATATAAATTTTTACAAATTCTGTCATTATTTAGCCGTAGAAAGTGTTGGTTTAATCTTACACATTTTACATTGAAATGTGTAAATTTGGTATTATATCACGCTATATTAATACCTTCTCCATGCTTCTATTTTAATATGACTGAAATTAACATTTTAATCATGGTCAATTGACACTTCATCATGTTAAATTTACATATACACTGTCATGTTATTTTAACACTTTCACTCAATGTAAAATTTTCATAGAACTTTTTATTTTTGAATGGCTGAAAAGTTCAGTTCTTATATAAACAATATTGAACACAAGCTACGCCTCCTTCTATACAAACTACAACATTTGTTAGTTTCAAAATAACTGAAGACTATATTGACTTTGTTCTTCCATTTGTAACGCCCAGAAGGGGCAGTGGTAAGTATGGCATAGTATATATACAAATGATCTGCGTTGGATTCTAAGACGATTTAACGATGTCCGTCTGTCTGTCCGTCTGTCCTAGAGATTACAGCAATAGCTTTGAGCAATCAAGCAGAAATTCTGTAAGTGAGCTCCTATTTTCTATGCGGAGGCTAAGTTCTAGGTTGGGCAAGATCGGACCAAAATTTCAACCTCCTTCCATGCGAAAAAAAAAACTTAATTAAAATAGTTCCCGCTAAAATATTCAAATTCAATATTTAACTCTTTAGTATAAGCACAAAACAACTAACCAAAAATAGGCGTGATCCGATAAAAACAACGCCCACTTATAATATAGACATGTAGCATGTACTGATAAAAGAAGCATATTTTTTGGAGACACTGAAATGGTGTGGGGTATATGAGTTCCGGCATATAAATATCTCACAAGTTATGGCTGGAATTGGATAAATAATATACGAACAATATAGTAGCACTACTGACAAAATATGGGCGTGATCAGATAGAATAAAACGACCACTTATAAAAGCAACAAATGGAAAATGTGCTCCAAAATTATAAGCACCTTTTTCTGCAGGTTGAAATGTAAACAAAATATTTTACACTGAATTGGTGTAAGGCATTAAAACTTTACTTTAGCCGAAGATATTTCTTATTCTTACTATTTCGGTCATTATCTCTCCAAATACTTTTTCGCTTTTAAAACACTTTTTTACTTATCGATATTTTTTTGTATTCATTTATGCCAACAGAAAAAAAAATAGAAAATTTTATCGCTCGAATTTAGCGTAAAGTAACACTTTAATTACAACAAAAACTATAAAAGCGGATGACAAAAAATTGTTATTTTCTTTTCATTATCGATAGCAAACTATAACAATAAAAATTCGAAATTGACTGCATTGGAAAAAACTTTAAAATTCCATTTTTTTTTTATAACCAATACAAAAATAATACGAAAAAAAGGAGACAGTGAAAAAAATGTGAAAGAAAAAAGAAAACAGTCCAAATCCCTATTTAAGCACAGAACGTAAAATAACAACAATAAGCGAAAGCTTTGAATGCGAGGAAAAAATTGAAGAAGGAAAAAAACAACGACAACAACAATAAAAACAAAAAACATTGTCAACCTTTCAAAAAAATAATAAAAAAAAAAATTACAAAAATTCTACAATACCGAACGAGGGGCAGGAACCACAGTTGAAGCAGGAGCAAGAGCAAAATCACAAGCAGCTCTGGCAATGACAGGTCCTCGGATGCGCGCCGCGCGCCGAGCGCCCAACTTAATCGAAATAATGGAAATGTCTTTTTTATTGGAGATTTTCATTTGTTTTTCCATTTGAGTTGTCGTTGTTATTGTTGTTGTTGTTATCGTGCTTTTAGTTTGTACGCTTGCATACGTTCCAAGCTAAAGTTAAGCTGTGGCAAGCAGATTTGCATTGCCAGAGTAGTTACCTTGTAAAAGGAAACAAACAAAGAAAAAATTGTTTTTCAATATTTTCCCCGATATTGTTGGTCCTCGTTGGTCCTTGTTGCTGCTGTTGTTGTTGTTGTTTGTATTTTGTTTTGCTTTTAGTGCGACAAAGCGGAGTTTTTCTTATGCCAAAGAAAAATGGAAATGCGACATAAAATCGTTCGACTAGTTTTTTAATTTGTTTTTTAAACTTTTTATGTTTATGTCTCTGTTAGAATAAGAAATACAAATAATTTGCCATTAGTTAGGAAAAAGGATATAAAAGAATTTCTTAGATCGGTTTTTTACCCCACAGAACTTTCTGCTTCAAATGTGCATACAAAATTTTGTACTCAAAAATTTTTTTAAAATTTATTCATAACACTTACAAAAGCGAACTTTAAAATCCGTCTATCGAAAGTCATTGCCTTATGCCAGTGTTTGTTATTGTTGTTGTTTTATTCGGAACATTTTCGCCGGCGTTGGCTTTTATCAGCACTTTAGGTATTTGCATTTTAAATCTAATTTCCACTTTCAATTTTTGCATTGCGCGAATTTCGCTTTTGTCACTGACTGAATGCGCCGAGTCACAGTCACCAGCTACCGAGCCGCAGTTACCGCACACTCAAATGCCACATCCGCCGCCATATGCAAATGTAATTCTTTTGCAGCCTTCGTAAATTGTCGCCATTTTCTGCATGAAATGCTTCGACACTTCGGCAAAATGAGATGGTGGCGCTGCCATTGCGGTTGTTGCTGCAGGCGTTGCTGCTGCTGTCTGCTGGTGTGTCTGCTGTGTCTGCTGTGCCACATGAGCCTTATACGTTTTCGTCTCGTTGCTCAATCCGAACTCAATACCCAAAAGTGGTGCATCTATCTCTTGCCATTGCCAAAATGGCGACCACATCCGGCAGCCACATTGGCCGTGGTTTGCGATGGTAAGCAAAGTACTTCGGCTGCGCTTAAATAAATTGATTTGAAAGTATTTAAAAAAAAATATGTCAACATATCAAGAGGTACCTGAAAAATAATACCAAAGTCTCATGGATTTATATAACATTTATTGTTATAGTTAATACAACCTTTAAAATGTATTCAACAGATCAAAATATTTTGAAAAGAATTAAATTAAAATTGAATATCTAAAGGATATTTAAAATTACATAAAAAAAATTACACACCTAAGTACAGTGCACCCACAGACGCCGACGACTACGACGACTATGACGACAATTGCATTCTGGGCTCACTCGTTAAAGTTACATGTATGCATATCTGCTCCTGATAATGCCACCGAACTGGTTGCTTCGGTTAGGTTGGAAATTCGCTAATGCTATATGTATCCATCGGTGCGCGCGATGCTAATTTTTGTATCTACGAGTTTGTGTGTGTGTGTTTTTTGTTTTTTTTTTGTTGCAATTTCGGCTTCTCATGTACGTTTGTCGTTCTTTTCTCTTTTTTTTTTGGTAGTTCTTTTTTTCTTTTTCTTTTTGCCTTCCTTTGGGTTGACTGCAATTGTTGCTGCTACTGCAATGAATTATTTCAACTGAACGACTAAACTCATCCGAACTGAACACACTTGCCGCGCTGCGCATAGTTTAGCCTTGAGCTGCAAATTCAAATTCAGATTATCGCAAATGCCAAGCGAAAATCCAATTGGATTTTCGCTTTCGGGCGTTTTTCATTTTCGGTTTTGTATGTGTGTGGGAAATTCGTCGGCAAAATTGTTTGAAAGTTTAGCGTTAATACATTGTGGTAGCAGAGAGCTTGTCGGTCGGTTGGTTGGTTGGCTGGCTGGGAGATAGTAGATGGGTCGCGTTCAAAGCGTTAAGCGGCAGCAGTGTAATTCGGTTTAATGTATGCCGGTATAATGAAATTAATTAATGATATTAGGTTAGATTTCCAGTTTAAAGTTTAAAGTTTAAGTGGAAGTTCTTTGGATAAGAAGTTTGCACTTTGTTATCTTTTGGTGAATAACAATTAGAGAACATCTTTTTGTTGTTTTTAAAACTTTAGAAATAGTTTGATAGTTTTTCTTATAATTCTCTTTAAGAATTTCCCTTTTCTGCGCAAATAAAAACGCTGGCAAAATTGCCTTTGTTCGGCATTCTCGGCTTCAAACCATTTTTCATATTTTTTAACAATTGAATTTTTGCTTTTTGTGAAAAATTATAAAGAAAAAAATAGTTTGACATGCTTCCACACACACACACACACACACTCGCGCGCGAGAAGGTGTTCCTGACATAATTTCACTACTTTATTTCGTCGCTGTCACTTCACTCGCTTTTCTGGAGGAAAAAAAAGCATTTCATTTCAGTTTTTTTTTGTTTTTTGTCGTCCTGCCCAACTCAATTCAGTTTCATTTTGTCGCTCCAACTCCGACTTTGGTGTTGCAGTCACTTTGTATCATTTATCAAACAACGCGGCGAACTTTTTGACATTTACAATGCACGAAGCTGAAGAAGTGCGATCGCAGCTGCGATGGTGGGCGGGGGAGGCGTTAGCTAAGAATCGCTTTATTTGTTCTTTTCTTCAACCGATAACAAATGCGATAAGTATGGGCAGCGACAATATTTTATGCATGAAGAATGAAAGGTACACTTGACTTGACTTGACTCGCTCCTGCATCTTTTCATACATTTTCATACATACATAAATGAAATACAAAAGTGTCGCTTGGTTGCGTCTTATTTCTGTAGAAAAAGTATTTTTGACAGTGGCTTGTCAAAAATACTTTGATAAATGGCGATGTTGGGTTTTTATTGCCGACTTGTCAATACGTTTGTCTTTATTCTTTATTTTATTTTTTCGTTACTTGGTTCTTCTTCTTTTTTTTTTGTTTATGTCTCTTTGAAAACATCTTATTTTTGTTGCTGTTGTTGTTATTGTTGTCGACATCGGCTTATCAACAGTTTAGCATGTGTGACAGGTGAATAAAAGCAGCTGTCATCGCGCATTGGTGACAACTTCATTTATAATGGCAAGCGTCAACTGGCTGGCTGGCAGGCTGGCTGTGTGAATTATTGACAAACAAAAAGTAGGCGTTTACTGTTGTCATTTGCAGTCTGTATTATGTATGTGGGTGTATTATGCAGACAGATATTAAATTTCTTTTTGTGCGATATTTATTCGAAATTGAAATTGAATTTTGTACATGAATTTTTTAATTGAAAATTGTTTATTAATTGAGGTAAAACTTGCTGATTCAGCAAAACTTTTAATTGACTCAAACAAATATTTAACTAAAGTACTGCAATATAAATTATAACAATTCCTAACTGACTTCAAACTGAAAGATGTAAGGAACCTCCTTCTTAAAATGAGAAACTGATTCGTTCCTTTTAAAAAAAACCGGAAAAAGTTGCATAAGTAAAACTCTTTTGAAATTCTATGACGCATCGTTTGAACGCTTTCTATTTCACATCTAAACATTTAAAGAATGACTCAACTTTTATATGCCATATAAGGATTTTCTTTTTTATTAATATGCTTATATTTGCATATTTGCTTCGACTATTTAATTTCATCTACAAACTTAAAATCCTTTGAAAAATAGAAACGAAAATCTTCGCTAGTGAGTGACATATAAAAAAAAAACTACACAAACAAATAAATAAGCACTTGGTTTGCTTAACAAATATTATGCCATAAATAAAGTAATTCATTTTTGCATTTGAATATTTCAAGAGATTTATCTATGCTCCTGTACCCATCCGCAATGCGTCGTCGTCGGCGACTCCAGGAAGTGTGTGCGAAATGATTTTATATATTCATGAGCGGATATCAAAGGGATTTTGTAGATTTGCATCTTCTTTTGCTGAATGTGTAAGTGTGTGCTGAAGCTATTCGTAAGAAAGTACTTACTGGTAGCGTCGCAATTGTGGCAGTGCCCGGAATGCCAGGCGAAAGTGTGATTCTTAGTTTTCTTTTATGTTGGGGTTGAAAACGTAAGGTATATGCGTCGATTGAGAGCTTAATAAACAACATTTCTATTGAAATATAAAACTTAAATAGTCAGAATAGTTTTAATACAATATTTTAGAATTATAGCAAAATTGACTAGAAACATTTTGACATGTCAATTACAATATTTCAAGATTTTTTGTTTGTCATATTTCGATTTCCTTTAACTTGTTTAAAACCTCTTTTCTTGATCCAAGTCTGGACTTTAATACAAACTTTTCTTTGAAGTAAGTTTGTATCTAAGAGTAAAAATGTATTGTGGATGCGTTTCGTGGTTTTGGCGGTGAAATACGAAGAGTGTCTCTTCGTATGGTCGTAAGCGATTTCTGAAGAAAAACACAAAATATTCGTGAGCGTGCGTGAGTAATTTTTGTCGTGATTTTAGTTATTTCGTGATTTTAGTTATTTCATGAATCACTATAAATTTTAACGATGACAACTCTAATCAACATCGGAGCTAAACACAAATCGAAGACTTTTTGGTAAGTAGACGGACTCTAACACAAATATTAAAATCCCGGATGAATTTTATGGTGTAAAGAAAATGTAAATATATATTTAAAAAAATAAAGACTTGTGATTTAAAATCGAATTGTGGACCGATGAAAAGACGAATGTAAAAGTTCGTGAGCGTTTGTGCGTGATCTGATGTGATCATATAATTTAGAGTCGTGAGCGAACTACAATTTCCTTGTAAGTGCGTGATCGTGAGTCACAAATCACTCACGCACCCATCTCTATTCTTAACATTTCACTTTTCCTAAGTTTATTTGATATTTTCGAAAATGCATCTGAATATTTTGAAATAAATTTGGTAATTTTTAAGAAGAAATCTCACTGTTTTGAATTACACCTCCGCTATCGAGTGCATCTCATAATTTATGTGCAAACCAAATGTAAAGTAGAAAACACAGATTTTCCCCAAAATCCGCTTAAGGCAAAGAACAACATTTTGTATATATGTAAAATAACAACAAAAATACAAAAAATCGCCAATAATGCGATTTATGCATAAAGTATGTAAGTAAGTATTCCCATGAAGAATCAGAAAAGTGCACACAGATGTGGTTTTACAACAAAAGATGTTATGACATAAGAAAAGCAAAAGCAAAAGTGGAAGTAGAAGTAGACGAAGACGAAGAAAACATGCAACGTAATCGCATTTTAATGGGTACACTGTGTATTTACTTTTCTCAAAAAAAAAAAAGGGAAAAGACATACGAAACCTACTTTTGCCTGCTGGCTGCTTTTACTACATCGTCTACTGCTACTTCTTCTTCTTCTTCTTCTTCTTATTCTTGTTCTTCTTCGTAAGACATCCGATTTGGAGTGCATACAAAAAAATGAAAATATTTCTTTGAAAATTTCATATTTTTGGGAAAACCAAAAATTTTGTATAAGAAGAAAATGGGAAAATATCAAACCACACCAAAGGAGAATAATAAAGAATTTAAGAGCCCAGCCATATACACACAAACACACACATACACACACACATACAAACATACAAACACACATACACACAGCTAGAGACGAAGCAACAAAGCAGCATAAAGTAGCAACATAAATTCTCACTCGAAGCCTGGCCCAAGAATTGTGAGTTTGAAAAAAAAGGGACGGGACGCGCGTAAATAAAAAAAAAATGAAAGAGAAGAAAAAAAATATGGCAGAAATGAAATAAAATAATGGAGAAGGAGAGAAAAATCAGGGATTGGCATCAAGCAAATGTAGCAAAAATAAAATATGTTGATACGAGCGAAGCCATTAAGAATTCTGTTGAATTTTATGTTCATCTTGGGGATTTCGCAACAAACAGACACACACACACTGACATGCATTTATGCCCATAACACACACATATACACACACACGGCTTGCGCCTTTTGCTGTATTGATTTTGTGTTTGCTCTTTGCTGTGCTTATTATTTGATTTTATTTATTTCTCCTTTTTTTATGCTACTATTTTGTGCCTTTTAACATTTTAAATTGTGCAAAATTGATTTATTGGCCATATTTTTTTTCTTCTTGTTGTTGGTTTTTTTTTGTTTGTTGTTGTTCCTTTTCGCTTTCACCAAATGAGGTTAACATTTGCCGATGCCTGCGTTAGCGCCGCCGCCGCCGCCAACTGTCGAAACATACTAAGCCAATTTGGCATCATGAGCGATGTTGGCAGCCCTACCGTAATTGAAATAAATTGCACTTAATTGTACAAATTTAACTTGAATTGCTTTTTCAAGTTGCTAAAATATGCTAATAATAAAATTTTGCAAAACATTTTTAAATTATTGCAATTTGTAAACGAAGTCGTTTTTTTTTCTTTCGTTTTGGTTCTTATAGTGTGGCATGGAGGCGTTTGGTGGTGCCCCATTGATAGACATTTTTGAGTAATGTGACCTTTAAGGTTACCCCAAGGCGAGTGTATTTATTGTGCATAATTTAGCAATTTTCGCTGATTTCAAAGAACAGCACAATTCGGGCATTAAAAGTCGCAACAATGAAAATGATGAAAAAATGAGTTCGACTTAAATTTGGTGGAAGTCAGTTTAAAATATCGAGACGTTTTTTGGTCAATATTTATTTTGCAGAATTTATACGAAAATTTTAAAGTAAAGATTTTTAATTATGAAATACGAAAAAAAAAAACTTTTCTTAGTATTTACAATTTTGTATTTTAACTAATATAATTTGTAAATATTTTATCTACTCGTACTTAGATCAACTATGCGAAGAAAAAAACTTTTTTATATACATATAAAAAGTCAACAGATCTAAAATTTTGTATCAATAAACTAAAATATATTGGAGGTAAAATAACTGTCTAAGAAGTAGACAAACCCGGCTTGAATGGTACTTTAATCGAACTAAAATACTTTGAAAACTAAACAGGCAGGACACTAGGAGAACTATCGGTGTTCTTTTAGGTCACGGTCTTATTGGAAGGCAAGTAAGAAGGATAAGGGCGCCCTTTCATGGTGTTACAATGATACGGAATAATAAGAAAAACTTGAACAACTCCTGTGAGAGTGCGTGGCTCTACAACAGGAGGTGCTTCACGTTACTAAGATCCATTTCCAACATTTCAGAGATTGCAAGAATAAAGATAGTTACGATTATTTCAATTATTAAATCCTCAGGATGGTATAAAGTGGACCCAGTGGAGTAAGGACCAGTTCCTTTTGGCATTACAATGGCCTTTAATGGGTATAAGAGCATTCGGACATCCACTATACCTAACTACCTAAACATAGAAAAATATTTTTGAAATTATTCAGTTATTAAAGTTTTTATGAAACAACACACATGAAATTCAATCATTTCAAATTGACAGTTTTTCAGGTAAATATTTTTCGTCAATTATTTTATTCAGTTGTCAGGAAAAAGTTCTGACCTATACCGATATTTCTCAACAATAGAACATTTTAGGCAATTTGATTCAATCTCAATTTAACACTTTTTGTCAAGTAGATTTTTGAAAAAAGTGTTAATTTAACAAAATCTCATGTTTAATTCGTACTTTATTTATGAAACAAATTTTAAAATGCTAAATCTAATATTATATTTCATGTTAAATTTACACTATTAAATTAACAAGACTATTATGTTATTTTTACTTATATGGTATGAAAATTTTTCAAAGAACCTTTTATTTGCTAGAATTACTAAAAGATCGCAAGAATTATTCGAACTCAAAAAACATTTTGAGAATATCCAATACAATTTAATTATATGAACAAAGCAAAATTGAGTCTACTTTGCTAAATATACACTCACAAAAATTACGCTTCATACTTTCTTGCTGAGCGTTCTTATCGCGATGCAAAGCAAATGTCCTCATACCAAATTAAAATAGTCTTCTCGGGCAAATTTCATTATTCCAATTAAATTCAAAATTGATGATTCGATTTTAATAATCTGATATAGGCGCACTTAATATGATTTCGAAAAAGAAAAAACACGACGAGAAAGAAATCGAAACACGCCCAAATCAATTTCGAGCGCATTCAAACAAATCGCAAAACGCTGCCCAAACGCCGCTCGCATTAGTCCTAAAAAAAAATCGACAATCCAGCACGCTTAAGTACTCTTAAAGCGCACATTATGTGAATATTTTTTGTTGGTATGTATATGTTGTTATTTTATTTTTGTTGTTGTGTTTTTGAAACGCATATAAATTATGGTAATAAAAATGAAATCACCATTTTTATACATACTCGTTCGTATCTACTTTTTATTTTGTTTTGGTGTTCGTTTGTTTGTTTCTTTCTTTGTATTGTTGTTTGGCAGAGTTGCTTTCGTTGTCTTTGTCTTTGGTGCTGCTCATGCTGCTGCTCTGGACATTGTATTCAATGGCGAAGTTTGATGTTGTTGTTATTATTGTTGTTGTTGCGATAAATATCTTGTTATTTTTCACTTTTACTTTTCGCGTTCATATCTTTATTGTTTTTACAGCAACTCAAGTAGACTGGTTGTGTTTTGAATTTTCCATATGCTGCAATGAGACTTCCATCGAATAATACAAATCGATTTTTAATGATTTTAATTTTGTCAGCTCTGGACGTACTTTGGTCTATGTGAGACATTCGCCGTTACTCTAATTTTGCAGCTTGAAGTTATTGTATACAAAAATAAGATTTGGGCCAAGAGTGACCTATGAAAAACTGCTAAAATGGACGCAAAATGTGGACATGGTCCTAGACTAATTCTACTTATAAAATATAAAACGGGAAAATAAATTTTGATCTGGTTTTTTGCTTAAGGTTTGTTGTCATCCACTGAAACTTAAGTTTTTTTTTAAATTTTTACGTTCATGGAGAAAACTCTTCCAGGAATAAAACTAAAACCAAAGCATGTCCAGCACATTTATATTGAATGAGTTCTATTGACACTAACATACCACAGAAATCATATGCTCCTCGATAATTGATAATCACTGGGATTTCTCCAGAACCTAAGCTTGTTACCAAGAGTTTTTGATGAAGTCCATGTGCTCTTTAATAATTTAATAAAATTAGCTTTCAAAAAGTTAAACAACCTAGAAATAAGTACGGCCCTTCTAGTTTTATTTTAGCTAAGTTCTATCAACATTTTTTATTAAATTTCATATTCTTATTTTCATTCAAAAACCAGCTCAATTTACACGACAACAACAAAAAGAATTACAATACAAAAAAATATTTTCTGTATTATACAAAATAAATCCACTTCTACTTCCTCGCGAGTATTACGCATTCCGGCAGTATTTGTTCTCGTTATTCCTGTCCAGCAAACTGAATAGATTTTCCAATATGTGCAAAAAATAAAAAATAAAAAGAATAAAAGAGAGAGAGATGTGGAGATAAAGAGATGAAGAGAGAGAATCACGCGTTGAGAAAGAACAATGAAAAATTATTTCTGCTGTTCATTTTTGCATGTGCGACTATAAATTTTACTGTTTTTCTCAGTTGTTTTTTCTTTGTCTGTCTGTTCGCTCGTTCGTTAGCAAAGTGTATCAATAAATTCGACATAAAAATTTTAAGCGCAGGACATGAGTTATTTGCGGATATCTGTGTGCTTGCTTGATTCACATGTGTGCGTGTTTGTAATCGTGTAGAATGTGCGTTTTCAATACTGTTCGCCGTACGAGTTAGTTGAAACTGATTCAGAAATTGGCAACTGAACTTCTTGTCAAACAAACTGATGTGCAGGACTTTTGTTTTTACGTGACTCTTTCTCTGAATTTAGTTTTATGTATTCCGCTGAGTTCGAAGTACTTTTATGCAGTCGGTATAAAACGCTTTGAGTTTTTTATAAAGAATTATTGAATTCTCTGAACTCCAAAAGCCATGTCGATAGAGATGCGTTTATTAGCAATAATGCTCTGAGTATGAATAATAATCAAACTCTCAATATTCCCAATTTTCTGAAATTCTTTCGTAAAACACAGAAATTTGCGGATTTGTGTATGAGCTCCTCTTCTCACCCCATACTATATCCTGGATATAGCATAATAATCTTATAGAACTGAGCATTATGGTTTCAATAACAACCAACTCACAAATCTAATCTTATAAATTTACCGGCGACACTTTGCACCATGGTTTGTATATTGGCCTAAGGTGCGATACTTCCCAGGTTCACGGCTTAGGTAAAGAGTTAAGGTTATTAGTAAATATATTTTCTATTACACTGAGCTTATCTTTTTTATATTTTAATTTTTTAAAATATTTAATATAATATTATAATTTAAATTTTTTTTATATACAATTCTCCAAGCGGAGGTTGACTTCAAGAACGAGCAAAATGGAACATAAACAACTATCAACAAAATCATCTTTTCTGTACGGAAAATATTTAATAAAAATAGTTGCAGTGTAGATAAAAGTTCAATACTTAACACTTAAGTATAAATAACAAGCTACTGTTTAAAAATGGGCGTGAACGGGTGGGACAACGCCCACTTATAATATATAAAGTATATGAAGCAAAAAGCTCATTTTTTGTGTCTTTATAATGGCAGAAGGTATTTGAGCTTAAGCATATAATTCTCAAAATAGCTTTAAAGTTCATTTCACAAGACATTGGGTGGTTGGTTGGTTGGTTGGTTGGTTGAAGTGGCCATTCATTAAGAATCCAACTTTTGCGCCTTTTTGTTGCCACATCCACGCTATCAACTTGTATAATGATTTTGTTGCCTGCAAATTTGTTGTTTACAGTATTCTTGACCACACCTAGTGGAATTGATACTGGTTTGGCAGATTCGCTTCTCATGGCAGAACCTTTCCTAGCCAGTTAGTCTGCCTTCTCATGCCCTTCAATATGAGCGATTTTAAATTTAAATTTTTTATTGTTTTGAATCACATTTATAATATTTTCCTTTTTTTGTTGTTAAGGCCAGCCTCCTTCATTTTACAAGCTATTGTAAAATTTTACAAAACACGAGAACACTTTTAAAGCAATTTCAGCTTCTATTCAAATTGCTGATATATTTTTTTTACCAAAAGCCTCCAGTTAATACAACAACATATTTTACGTAATTTTAAACATTTTCATCTGTTTTCCAATAACAACAAAAACAAAACTTCTTTATATTTTTCTGTTGCCAACAAAGCGAGTAAATGCATTTTTAGTATTTTACAATGCATCACTTTTGTCGAACATGACCACTTTTGTTTAATGCGCCAGCAACGACAACAACAGCAACAACATCAGCAACAACATCAGCAACAGCATATGTAACGACAGCAATTAGTGCTGCAGAACAACAACAACAACAACAAAAACACCAGCAATAGTCGTGGCAATAAGTATCGTTAAATGTGTAAATTGTAAATTTGTAAAATTCACAAATGTGAATTGGTGCAAGCAAAATCCAAACATATGGCAACGCTGCTACTTGCTGCTGCGACACATAAGTTTGCAACTCAATACAAGTGTCAGCACTCGCGAGGTTAATGGTGTGTCGTTGTGTTATGCCTGAGTACATACACACATGTGTGTATGTGTGCATGTGTATGAATGTTTTTATGCGAATAAATGTCTGTATGCGAGTGCATTCGTAAAGTGCAAATGTTGTGCGCACTCAACACGCACACGTACCGTACACATATGTATGTATATACTGTACACACATGTGTGAATACATTTGCACACAATGACAATGCCGCATGCTCTTGTGACGTTGTGATTTTGTGTGCGGCTCTTGTTGAAAGGATTTGTTGCATTTTAATGGTGTGTGTGTGTGTGTGCGAGTGTGCAGCTAAAAATATTTATAACTTTTAACAGTACCTAGTGTCAACACACACACACACACGTACATTAATATACAGTATACACTGAGTGGCGTTATGGAGTTAATGACGTTTCGGCGCGCGCTGGCGCTAATGTACTGCGAAATTTTAAAATCTTGTTCGTCAATAACAAATGTTGTCAACTTTATTTTTGTTGTTTTTTTAGTTGTTGTTATTGATGTTGTTGTTTTTTTATGTTACATCACTTGCAAAAATGCTAACGCAGCCTGACATCATGTTATTTGCATTTGCCAAAAGAATATCAAATTTATATTTTAGCTTGACACTTGCAATATTCACCAACGAAATTTGGGTCAGAGTATTCTATTTATTCTTTGTTCTCCCTCTCTCTCTCTCTGCCGCTGAGCTTGTAATTTTATAGCTACAATATAAACAAGTTTATTTGTCAAATCACGTATTTAAAGTATACAAAAGCATTTTGATCTACGGCAGTCAATTGTTGCGTTATTTATTGAACCGAGACTAAAAAACTAACAAATTTTCACTTTATTTGCAACAAATAAAGTTCATATATACATTTGTATGTCGAATAAAGTTTTTATTTATGTCAAATAATATGTTGTTGTAAGTTGTATATACTTACAACAAATAAATAACAAGTAATTGTTCACGTTAAACTTGTTCATTTGAGTGAAACGAAAACATATTCTAAACACATTTTTATACTTGATCAAAGTAAATAATGTTTGGGAGAAAAATTCAATGTTTTTCTTTGACATTAGTATAGTCAAATACGTGATATTATTTGAACAAAAACATATTTTTATATATATGTGAAAATTCTTTTATTTGAAACACAGTTTTTTATTTGAATTGAACTAAAAATTGTTTGCGTGTAACATTATTGTAAGGGAAATATATTTTTGTTTCAATAATATGTATTTAGTTAATAGTTTATTTGTCTTAAATACAAACTTTACAAAACTTAAATACATGTTGTTGAAATGTAATAAATAAAAAGTTGTGCTAAACAAATATTAAGTTGTCTCAAATATATATTTTTTTGATTTAAATAAAATATGTTTGGTACAAATAAAATTCAGTTGGGTCATGTATTGACCCAACTGAAAAAGTATTTGCTGCAGTTTTATTTGGCACAAATAAATATTTTTTCTCTGTATAAAAACAAATTAAATTATTGGCTTATGCTTCTACGTTCCAATTAATATCTCGTTTGTTTAAGACCAATGAGCGTTTTCTAAAATTTCATAGCTATACTTAGATCAATAACACTTTTTATAGTCAGCTGTTAGCGACCTGGGTCAACGGAAACTTCTCTTAACAAAAAAGTGTGCCTAAAAATAAAATTACGCAACTTCGAATTGATTTTCGAAAATTAAATTTAAATTCAAATCGAAACTATTTGATCCTGAAATATTCTCACTGCTCAGAACGCTATTGAATAATGCTTGCAGCGTTTTGGATGTAAAAATATCTTTAATCAACATTTGTGTCCACTGCATAAATTCTCGTGTTGTATGTGCATGTGTGTGTGTATGTGTGTGTGGTGTGTGTGGACTTTTGATCTTTTGGGATGCAAAGATAAATTTTACAAATGCATCTGCATCTGCTGCAAGTGACAGCGCAATCGCAAATAACACGCTGCTCATATTTCAAGAGTGTGAATTTATGTGTGTGTATCAGTGTGTATATGTGTGTGTGTGTGATATGGTGTACACTAAAACACTTGCAGTACTTCAAGTGAATTCATACACACACTCATACACAGACACACACACTGCTTTATCTGATAAGTCCTTCATGTATTTGCATACATTCGCCAATTTATAAAAAAAATGGAAAAGCGAAAGGAAAAAAGGAAAAACTAAAAAGAAAAAAAATTATAGAAACGTTTTTTTTTTCTGATATATATACATATATACATAAAAACATAAAAATACGCGCGAAAAATTCAACAAAAAGTTGCAATTTTTTCATTCCTTCATTCATTCATCCAGCGCAAATGCAGCAATTCAGCGCATACAAATTACTTGCTTTGCTGCATTGTTTCTTTTTTTTTATTGTTGTTATTTTTGTTGTTTTTGTTGTTGTGTCTTTATTTGCATTTTTACTAGTCTTCCTGTCGTTCTTTATTGTTGCTGTTGCTGCTGTTGTCGTTGTTTTGGTTTTTGTGTTGCTTCTCGGTGTTTCAATTTTTTTCTTTTTTTTTTCTTGTTGTTGTTTTTTGCATTTTTTTTTATTTTTGCTTAAAATTATTGTTAACAATTTTTCACCGAAACTGCGCAAAAATGCAAATCCCAAAATATGTATTTGTAATTTAAGCTGAAGCACTCGGCTTGAGCTGCAGGATCAAGCACAACAATTGCTCAAATGTGGTGCTTGGCTTTTTTTGCTGCTGTTATTGTTGTTGTTATATGGTTATATGGTGCTATTTTTTAAATTATTGTGCTTCTTGCAAAATATTGCATTTTATACTTATATATAAACTTTTTTATGTATTGTTTCAAGTCCCCAGCGATCTCAAAATATAATTGCTCTTAAGAAAATTATCAAGAAAATATTGAACTTAGACTTAAGTGAATGTCAGTATAGCTGCACCAACAACCTAAGCATCAATTTGAGGACTTAACTTTGTGATAATATTTCCTTAACCCTTAAAGGAAATCACTTTTCTTCTTCACAAACTATACCTCCCTTGAACCTGGCTAGGTCCTCACTTACATAGAAAAATATTAGAATCCAATAAAACTAGTAACAATTTTGTGTTTATAAGTTCATTAGTTAACAGAAATAGAGTCCATAAAATTTTAGAATAATATTTTAGAGATTACAAAAATAGACGCAATTAATCGCTGTACAAGGACCTGGTCATGCCCAGTGGTTACGAATGTGACTAAAGTTTTTGAAATTATAATTCCTAAGTTCATCTTAAAATTTCATGCTTTTTAATATTTGCATTTCCTCATCTAGAAATAACTTATTTAGAAGGTCATAGAATAACGCTGCAATAGCATTAACGGAAATGTTAGAAATTCGTTAAAGAAAACGAAAAGGTTATTGCCAGGCCAAGCAGTTCCTATCGAGGTTTATATATTTGTCCTCTTTCTATTGAAATTGTCTGATTTTTATTCGTTTGCCAAAAATTACAACAACTTATTCATTAAATTTTACATATGTATATGAAATATGAAAAAAATATGCATTTATTGGAAAATATGTAAAAATATGCACTAACAATTGATGCAATTTAAAAAGAAATTTCATATTTCGTAGAGATAACTTTAGCACTTCACTTTTGAGATGCTTAGTAAAAATATTCATTTGCATGGAATTCCTTTCCCTAGTGTTCACATGTTTTAACCCACTCCCGTTCCTTGTTCATCCTATTGTGGTCTTGTCATGTAATTTCTAACCATTTTGAATTAACTTTCTATCTTTTCTGTCTGTGTATTTTCCTCGTAGGCTGAAACATTTGTTCCAGCTCCATCAGAGCCTAGTTTCAGAATGTGTTTTGTGTATTGGAATGTGTACTTCATGTCTTCTTAATTGTCGTATATAATTAGCAAAAGATTGCTTTTGTAGCATTCTTGGTAAATTTTATTGGGTGGTAATCCAACAATCTTGAGAATAAGAAAATTGACAGACCAATTGACAGTATGGAATAATAAATGCACTTATAAAGCACTTCAGAGCTAGTAAGCTGGAACTCTAAAAAAAATATTTTTGAAATAAAGACCCATCTCATGCTTTCCTACCGTTAAATTGAGATCTGACTGAAATCAAAATTTGTTAGCCTATTATATATGTATGTATATATAGTCAACTAACAAAATTTAAAAACGTTCTTTTAACATATATAGCAAACATTTTTTATGCTATTTTTTTATGTTCTATCAACAGATTAACTTGCTTTTGAGCTAGACAAATTTAAAAGTAATCTTTAAATATATCATAAGATACCTTAATCACTTAAAAAATATTGACTACAAAAATTTGACGAGGTTACATCTCTCTATTTTATTGCAAAATTTGCAATATCAAAGATTCAAATGCTATTTTACTTGTTTATTTCAAACGTTACTTCCATTCTGCATCACTTTAACGAGCAATTTAAGTAACAAAAAATATGACATGATAACAGATAAAATATATATATATATATGAAAATCATTTCACTTACCCATGCTTAGGTAGAAAATGCCGGCCACTAGAATTTGCAAAACTTGCGCACGAAAGTCGTCCTGTAAATGCATTTTGATGCCGCCGAAACGCATTTTCGAGCGATTTTTCCACAAACGCATAACTTTTACGCGGAAATTTTTTTGTTGTTTTTGTTGTTGTTTTTGTTTCGGCTCTTTTGCTTTATGGACGCACTGCACTGCTCCTCGGCGCACTTTTCGTCGCACGTGATGAATTTTTTACAACTACTTTTCGTTTTTTTTTTTTTACTCTTTTCTGTGAAGCGCTTTTATCACTCTCTCGCTCGCTATTATTTGCGTTTTTCCTTATATTTTTTTTTTGGTTATAGGTTTTTTTTTTGTTGCTTCGCCGTCGTCACTGCTTAAATGCCTGGAAATGCATTCATTTAAACGCTGCAATGCGCTGCGACACTTAAATTACAGAAATCAAAAGCAAACAAAAAATATTTATAGAACGCTGCCTTTTTGCTGCTTTCGCCCGGCGTTTTGCTGGCTATATTTTTTTCTGCGTGGTTATTTGCTCGGCTGCGTTGATATTTATGTACGACGAGTACGCTCGCTGCATAACTACTTTTATTTTTTAATGGATCTATGATGCGGCTACGATTTGTTTGCGCATAGTCGCAGTTAGTGATGGCAATTTTTCGGCATTGCTGAGCATTGCTCGTCTCGGTCCGACCGACGCTCGCAGCTCAGTCAATGTGGTAAATAAAAGTTTTTTGCCACTAGTTTTCGGTTGTGTGTGTCTGTGTTTGGAGTTTTACGATTGTTTTCGGGCGAGTTTCGAGCGTTAGTTAATTTTCTTTTGTCTTTTAGTTTTCGACTGTTTTCGGGTGTGAAATGGCGTTAGTTTTTACTGCACTTGTTTTCTTGTTATTGTTGTTGTTGTCAGAGTGTTATACTTTTATATTTTTATATATATTGTAGGATATATAACTTAAGTTTGACGATGCTCACTTTTTGTTCCAAGTAAATTTTACACACACACACTTTGGCCAAACTATTTTCTACTCATGCCAGTTTTATTACTTTTTCGCTCGATTTAGTTTCGTTTATTTGTGTTTGTGTTTGTATTTGAACGTTTTTATGATTATCCTTGTTCACTTCATTTAAGTCCATAATATATAGAATTTTTTTGCTTTCTTCTACCGTGATTATCGATAAATATCCGTTGGGCTCACCATAGAACGCGCTTCTTCCGTTTATCCGTGCGCACACTTATTTGCCTTAGTTCGTCTTATTTTTTCTTATTTTCCGTATTTTCCTTATTTTCTTATATTACCTCCCACACTAGTTTTCCGTCGTGTATTGCTTACCTCCTTGTTGGGGTATGAATTTTGTTTTTGTTTTTCTTTGTTTGTTCATTTGTTTATCCTTTTCTGCTTTTGTTTATTGTGTTAACAAATTTTGCTCTCCAAGGATCTGCGATTTATTGTTATGGTTCATTTGGCTATTTGCACATCGCATTTATCTGTAAGCGAGAAAACAAAAGAAGACAAAAATTTGTTGTATTTGTTTAATAATAAATCAATTTTATTTATTCGAGGAGAAGACAGTAAATTTATTCATACTACCCACAAAGATTATAATTCATTTTTTTTTTCTTTTAAGAAATTTTCGAATAGGCATTTTAAATATTTTATATTTACTTATTGCCCCCAAGAAGAATCTTGTAAAATATGCAATAATAATAAATCTTTTGAAAGTTTAAGAGATTTTATATAAAAATAAAAATCAGCAGATTAGAGAGGAAACTGTGGATGTGCATGAAGACCTTTTACTCAATACATTTTCATATAGTAATACTAAATATTATTGGACGCTTATTGAATTTTGAAAATATGAGATGTATGTATTAACTTCTTCATAATTCCCAGCAAAAAATTTGTACAGAGATGACCAGAGTGCTGACGATTCAGCCCTTAACAATTCTTTGCTGAATTTACTGTTGATCTGTTCCGGCCTGAATCGTAAAACAGTGACTTTAGTGTTTAATTTCTAGAATGCAAATTTCGGCAATAAGTTCGTATTAAACAAAATTCAGAGACCAAATATTTCAGCCGTGATTTGAGGTAACAATAAAAAATCTTTAAAAATTTTAGCTTCTAAATTCTGGCCTCGAAGTTTTCCAAATAATTGTTGTACTACTTCTGATGGGCATTGCTCTTAATAGTAAAAGAGCAATGTCCATCATAAAAGAAATTGTACTTAAACTTTGTTTGCAGCGGCACGTAGCACGATGTTTAGTGTATGTACCTACGGTGGATAATGCACCAGGTTCAAGAGCTCAGGAGACGTTTTAAAACAAAAATATTTTTTTTACGTTTTGAGAAAATATTTCTTCTTAAGCAATCGTCAAATCCTCTGAGAGTAACAAGACCACAACTTCCCATTCAAAAGCTTTTAAATAGCTCGATAAACATGCAGCTAGGTTGATTGACCACATATTTAATTTTTTTCTTATTCTATATAAAAAAGACTTGAAATGATTTAGGTATAAAGTGATTCATGGATGAAGTTATATTTATCTCCCAGCGCTGAAATATTGATACAGATATTCAACTTTTTTATACATAAAAATTCAGCTCTGAGCGGTCTAAATTAACTTTTAAAGTCTAAAATCAGAGCTTGAAGTTGTATGAAATTGCTTAAGTAAATAGGCAGCTAATCAACAGCAAAGTAATGATAGCTTACTCTTGTATGCCAAATATTCGCAATAATTTTTATATTGCTACTTCATTCAGTACCTAAAAGAAGCTGTTACCTTAGCAATAGAGTTAAATACTATTTTTGCTTAAAGTTTAAGCGTGTAAGTCAGCACATTATTGCAACCAGCCTCGCTTACAAAGGAAGAAGAAATAAGTATTACTTAGATGCCATATGACATCAGCCAAATAAAGAACTACTACTGACAGTTTTCCGACCTTTTGCTGACTTTATCTGTTAGTGTATTCGAGTGAAAATTTCAATTGTACTTCCAAAGTATATTCAAATCCTTAAGCGATGTATTTAAACATAAAAGATCATATCAGTTTTTAATGTAGAGCTTTTTTAAAAGCCTACAAATATTGTACATGACTTTTCTTATCTCCAGTTTTTTGTCATTTTGTAATGTCTGAAAATTATTGTTCCATTTTTTTTTTATTAAATCATATGCAAAGTTGAGGTTTAAGGTAAACCTGTTACAAAAATAAATAAAATCTTAACCCTTGCGACAAAAAAAAATACAAACAACGCCATTGAAAAATTGACGACGTTGTCGCGCGTTGACAATGAAAATGAAAACAAATACAAAATTATTTAACTCGAAAATATTTGCACTTAAATTTCAACGCGTGTAGAAAACGAAAATATTTGCGAACAACAAAAACAATAGCAACAACAAATATAACAATAACAAAAGCATAACGAAATTTTATGCCAAATCCATGTCTGTCAGCGGGAAAAACTTTTCAACATTCCAAAAATATTCGCTCGCATAAACAAACGCACCAACACACACACACATTCAGACACACAAACACGTAGATATATTCACATATGAGCTCACGCCATAACCAAGACAACAAACGAATACATACATACAAACACTCTCAAAGCTAAGCCACACACAAACCCACATGGCAAAGTCAAGTTGGCAACACTGGGTATAACATTTTTGACTTAACATTTACAACACACACGGGCAGACACACTATAACAAAACACACACTAACATACAATGAAGCGTAACGTAAAGTGACTTGGCACTGGCTGAACCAACTGAATTTATTACATTTGAGCCTTTGCATCGTTGTTGTCAGCAAATATTAATATAAGTAAAAATATAAAAACGAATATTTGGTACTAACTGATAGGTAATTGAATTTCTTAAAAAACGAAACGAAACGAATATTTGGTACTAACTAATAGGTAATTGAATTTCCTAATATACGCCACTACAACATATAAATGATTTTGACCATTTTTTTTAATAGAAATAATTTTTGGTTATACTTATCTATGACTTACTGTAACATGTAAATAAATATATACATATAAAGATCTGCCACGCCCCTTCTGCCGAAGACAACAGTTAATTCAGTTAAAATTGCAACTAATTTATTTTGCCATTTTTTTAATTAAAGTGAAAAACTATTTTTCGTTATTCAACTAACCCCACTATACCCTACACTTTCAATATTCACGCACACTACTAAGATCGGGTTAACAAATAACGTAACAAGAATTACATAAAAATTTGTTGTGTTATTTTGCAAAAGTGTGTGTGTGTGTTTTAGTAAGTGTGTGTGAGTGTCTGAACATGTAAGTTTGACTAATACGCAGACACTCATATTCACACGCCCAAATTTCACTTACACACCCACCCACACACACACACACACACATGCACACGTAATCTGTTGTGTAATGTCTTTAGTTGTGTCAACTTTTGCCTGTGCCAAGTGTAAAAAAACAACAACAACAAGAACAAGAACAGAAACAACAACAACAACAACACAGTATAAGAATATTCCAAAAATCCTTTGCAAAGTTAAAGTTTCGAAACAACATTTAGATAAATTTCCCCAGAGAGCGGGAGCGCGGCATCATAGGGATATGGAAAAACTAACTACAACAATAACAAAAACAACAACAATAACAACAACAACAACAACGATCGAAACCAACGCAGCCGTCGTGGGAGCAAAGTGCCAGGCCGGGTTAAGGCGTAGCAAGGCTGTAATAGGCTTAGCAAATTCTAAAAGGTTAAGAAGCGGCGCCGCCGCCGACAAAGTTCAAGTCAAGCAGCGGCGCGAGGAGCGAGAAGAGAAGAAAAAATGAGAGAGGATGAAGGGTTTTTGCTGCTGCTGCTGTGAGAATTGGTTTTGGATTTGCGCTTAGAGCATTCGTTGTCATAATTTCATGGCTGTTCTTTTTTTTGTTGTTGTTGCCATTTTGGTGTGAAATTCTTGTGCGCCGGATGCTTGAGTTTAAATATTTAAATTAAACCGCAATCAAATTTAAGTCAAACGGAAAAATTGTCGAAATGTGTTAATTTCCTGTTGGCGCCGCCGCTGCTGTCAAAGTGTGCTACGCTGGGTAAAGAAAAAAAAACTGAAAATGTATTCAAAAAAATAATTTATATAATGAGATAAGACTAATTAGAAAATGTTTGTCATATGAAATTCAGCTCGAAAATTGTCTTAAACAATAATTCAATTATCTTAATAAATATTTTTAGCCTAACAAAATCGTAGCGAGCAAAATTTCGCATACATAATCTAGGAGCTTTCAATCAGAAACTGATTAACAAATTATGCGAGTTTTTATTTTTGTGAAGTAATTGAGCGTTCCTTACCTTTCCTCTCGTATGTGGATATGCCATATGTGTATACCGAAATCTACAGATTGAAGGATAGCGACTTCAGCGAAGTAAGATCTTAGTTAGTATGAACCTGACACAGTTGGGAGTTAAATTGACTTTCACAGTCTCATGAAGATTTGCCATTCGAAAACGTTAAGCATGAGACATACAAACAGTTCAGAGCCGAATTCGTCTGGCAAATTGAGAAGATTCTTTGCAGCTTATTAACATGGACATTTATTTTTTCTACAGTTGTGGCACTTTCTAACAGAGTTGATGTTGGCATTAAAAAAAATTTTACTTTGCCCAGGTTGAGAATTGAACCTGGGTTCTAAGTGTACCAAGCGTACTCAAGATTTAAACACACTTAACTCAGTTATTGACCATAGCAAAAATAGTTTTGGGGCAACTATTCTTACGATTTAAAGAGATCTTTAATTTTAAATGATTTTTCGTTAATATTTGAATAATGAATTCAACTGTTTTTTAAGATACAAGATAGATCAATTAATGAATACAACAAAAAAAAAATCGCAACATAATTACTTAAACTATGTTTAGTATAAAAAAGTCATATCTTCCTATTGGAATCATCAGACTTCCACTAGCGCCTTCTAGATTTGTACTTTCTACTACACAGCTAGTGTCCAATGGACCAACCAATTCATCTAGGTTTGGCATGATTTCGTTTTCCGATGGTTCATGGTTGAATTCTTAGTATTCATTATGAATACCTGCATTCCTGCCATAGTATGTATGTCTTCATACTTTAACTTTAACTACAAATTCTTAATATTACTAAACATAAAAATTGGTATGTTTATTCTTGAACAGCTTCAGCCAGCTCCCCATATGTTCTGATTTCTTGCCTGAACAACTACATTAACCCAATCTTTGAAAGCGCCATGAAACTGTATACCGAAGCTTTAAAACATCGCAGTTTTATATTGTAATAATTTTTTAGTTAACGAATTATTCTTGTTATTTTATTTTCTTCGGAAACTTTTCATTTTATCTCATAGATGATACTTTATATTTTAGATCCTATTTTATTAACTAAGGAAGATTTCATCCATTCAAAATAATGCCTGAAAATTGATAAAATGTCCAGCAACATCTTAAAGACTTCTTCTTTTGTTATCAAGGATATTTGCATAAGGCCGAGCAATGAGGTAAATTAAAAAATAAAAATATCTTCTTTTATAACGTCATTAACATCTTGGATTTATAATTCTTTTATTTAATCGGAAATACGAGAAGATGTATTTATATTCTAAAAGGTTACAAACAAATCTCAAATACTCAAGGACACAATTCAACCATAAAACGTCAATTTGCTTATATCCAAATTATTTAAAATATATATATTAGAACACTTTTGTTCCTTGACCACATTCATTTTTATTTTAGATACTTATGCTCTGACAAACGCGATAATATACAATCACAAGTACTTTTATAAATTCACTCTGACACACACAAACATACACACACATATTGGCACATTATTAAACCCTTCGTACACATGACAACATGTCAACCCACATTCTTTTTATGTTCTCCTCTAGACATGCTCTTGGCTTATATCATACTACACTTTATATACTCGTATGTATATCCCAAAAACATCTTCTTTTTTTTTCCAACTCACTGTAAAAATTCGACCGCAAAAAATATTTAAAAAAAAGTATTTCTTAACTTGGCAAAAATAAAAATAGCATTCCTCTTACTGCATATTTTGCATAGGTTCACTTTAGTCACTTTTTTTTCTTCTCTATTTTCATTGTCTTTTGTGCAGGTTTATTGTGGCACATTGAGTAGGGGGCGTTCTGCTGTCCTCGTTGCCAAACATGCGTGACATTTTTGTGTATTTCACTTTCTCCACGCTCCTACGCGCTGACATTCAAACAATTGTATTTCAAAAATGTGTTCTTTTTTTTTGCATTTCAATTTGAGACTGAGTAAAAAGTTTATTTATACTCGTACATATATAAAAAAAGAGTAAAAATTTCAAAATTGTTTTGGTAAAACAAAAAAAATATCAGACCCTTCTGACATATGTCAACCGGGTCGCGATTTGGTATTTTTTAAATGCGCATTTTAAATGGGAAATTCATTTTAATTTAATTAAAGCATTCGTAATTAAATTTTCTTTGGATTTAAGCCGCAAGAATTTAATATGCAAAATTTCATATTTTTAATGCACGGCCACAGCGAGGCGCAACGCGAAGGGGCGATGCTGCATGGCAGTCAGTTTCAAACAAAGAGCATTTTGCACGACGTCGTTGTGACTTGGCCTCGTCGTTGCTTTTATGCTGGCCAACAATGCTGGCTGATGCTTCTGCTGATGCTGAAGCTGCTCTGCCTCTTCACTACTTTGCGGTTTCGTTCATATAAATTTATCTTCATAATTTCACTTTGCGTCGTTTATTCTTTCCTTCTTTCGTTCGTTCGTTTGTTCGTTTGTCTGTCGCGGCAAATGCGACATTGCCGCAAAAAAGTAACAAGCGACAACGACGGACAGAGCACAGTGGCAAAAGATTACAAACCTATTGAAGATAAGTAAAACAAAGATTTTTTTAAAAATATAATAAAGAAAGAAAAACTTTTCTAAAAATGGAATATAAATTCGATTCAAGCTGAGGAATTTGACTGTGGAATTTCAATATTTGTTAAATTTTAACCACTGTCCAACGACCGCACATGAAAGTGAATGTAGATAGAGCACGATGCGACGCTACGCGACGCGACATCAGAAGCTTCCAACGAAACTAGGCCAAAAGTCCTCGACTGACTTTAATGCGCTCTTTCACTCGTTGCCTGAATTTATGCAGTTGACATTCGCTGCTGCCAAGAAAATGTGCAAGCATATGCAAAATTTATATATATATATTTAAAAAAAAAGGCACAGCGCTATGTACTAGAACCAAAAACAAAAAAGACATACATAACAAAAAAGAAAAGAGAAAAAAATTATTAAAATTGAAGATGAAAATGAAAAATAAAGGAAAGGAAAGTGTCGCAAAAAGTGCAGCGAAAGTGATTTGAAATACGAAAGCACACGCTCGCGATAAGAACTAAGTTGAAGTGCGAAAATATTAAAGTTAATTTGAATCGCAAACGAGACGAGTAAGCGAAATTTTCTTAAACCCATCGAAAAGAAGTTTAAATGGAAACGCAAAGAAAACCAAGCAAATGGCATTTTTTTTTAACTAACTATAAAAGCAAAAATTTTGACATGAAAAAAAGGATTTGAGTAGAGCAGCGACAAAATCAATTTTGTAAATGTCAATGGAAAAAACTGACAAAGCTTAAAGTTTAACAAAGGGAGACAAAGGCAAACTCTGACAGTCACAAATTCGAAAAGTATTCCGACGAAGACGAACAACAGATTTATTTAAAGAATAATTTAATATATTAGTAAAAAAAATTTCAAGACAAAAATTAACTTTAAAATTGCCAATCGAATATCTTGACCGTCAGCAATAAAACAAAGCACCTTAAAAGGGTCACAAAATGATAAAGTTATTCTATCAAAGAGAAAATTCAATTATATATATATTCCAAGTTATATGATTAGGAGTTCTAAAGTAGAAAAAAAAAGAAGAAAAAATATGACTAAAATATATGACAGTAAAAAGTCAGAAATGTTTTTGTTCCTGAAATGTTTTTAATCACAGAAAATTTACGTCACAAAATGTACATATAAAGTACGATTATCTATGCGTAAAACATGACAATATATTATGTTATATTTTATGATAAAATTAGAAAAATTTATGGTAAAAACACAGTGACAAAAATACTTTATAACAAAGACAAATAAATGACAAGCAAACCAAATTCATAAATAAAAAGTCAAGAGTAGATGAAAGAAAATATGAGTACAGTCGTGTCTGGGTATAGTGAATACCCAAATTTTTACATGGAGTACTCTAAAGAAAAATTTATTTCACTATTTGGAGGTTAGTGAATAAAATTTTGAAAGCAATTTCAAGCAGATAGCAATAAAAAACACAACAAAAAAATCAACTGATGATGCTGGTATACTAGCACTGCGAAGTCTACGTGAAAAGGCGGTCCAAAAGTCTATTTCTGGACGCAATAACAACAAACGTCCACCTTGAAAGAGTGAACAACCCGGATATAGTAAACACTAAATGCAATAATTAGTTGCCTATAACCGGACACGACTGTATATCAAAAATTGTCACAATTTGTTTAGTCCAACTCGAATTTATGAAGCACCAAAGCATGATAAAAACTTGTATTTATAACCTTATATTTAAAAAATATGACCTAAAAAACAATAACAAAAGTATGACAAGTATATGATAAATAAAATATCACAAAATTGTCACAAATTATTGAGTCACAAAATTATTTAAATCACACATCTGCATCACAGAATGACAAAATAAAATTTCACATTCGAACAAAACACGTTGCCAAAAACACAAGCGTTTCAAAACAACCAATTCGAAGGTCACATTGTCACAAGCAAAAGGTCTACTTATTACAACAAACAGTCACACAGTCAAGCGACATCAAATGACAAAATGAATGACGTCAGCAGCTTTGAAAAAACAATCGACGTTCGCAAAAGTTCGAAGAAAAATTTTAAAATTAATTTTTTACACTTTTATTTAAACCATCAAATTACTCCTTCCAATGTTTAAACACACATACAAATATTGTTGCCAACATATTCAGACACACATATGCATTAACTGTATATAATTACTCGCACCACAGTTTAGTAAAAGCTTCACACTAATTTACCCAGACCACTTCGGCGTGAAGCATCATCCTCTTCAAAACAACAAAGAACCACAAGAAGCTACTGTAGACAATTCCCATACGCAATTAAACCCAAAAGCATGAGCAGCAACGGCAACAACAACAAAAACAAATTTGACAGCAAAAAGGATATACTACACACACATATATGTACATACGAGTATACATACTCTGGCGAGCAACAAACTTCGCATTAGATGTGCATAAAAATTTCGATCAATTCTGTCCATTTGAGGGGGATTGCGAATAAATCCAGTGAAAAGGAGCAGAACGCTTGGCAGATGAAACACGTCATTTTGGCTGCAATTAGTGCAGCCGAGCAACGACAGCAGTTAAACCAACAAACAACAACAACAACAATAGCAGCAGCAGTAGAAACATCAGCTAAAGGACGTACCACAAAGTTTAGTTTAATGCCTTGTAATTGGCAAACATACTTTCGTTGTGTTTGAGCTCACACATAGCTCACTCATATGAACACACAGACACACACATGTATTAATATAAATTTGAACGTTTTCGTGTAACAGAATTTTGGATGAAGTTCAAATATTTGCTTGATTAAAAAGTGCAAAAATGTCTTGGCTTTAATTGAAAGCCAACTTAATTGCCCTTCATTATGTGCATCATGTGCCATGTACAACTTTTGGTCAAAATGTAAAGTTGTTACAATTATAATTATTAAACAACAAAATCCGTTAGTAGAGGAATTTGTTTACAATTGACTGAGAGTTTGCGTCAATAATTTCTTAACACTTTAACTACAAATCGGGTAAATTTACTGGTTTCTTTATTTCTAAAATAGAAAACTCAATTTTATTCAAAAAATAACTTTAACATTGTCAATATTATGATGGAAAAAAGATATACATATATCGATATATGGATGTATCGATATGTTTATCGATATTGGTATTACAACATCGATGTTTAAAAAACGATGTCACAATGATACTACAAGTTGTTAATCTAATAAATCGATATTTCATTACTTAATACAATTTCGATAAATTAAATATTTCTGTTAAGTTGAGTAATTGAAAAATTGTATCGTTAACGAAAGTTCGTTGGCGATAACTTTTAACAATTTTCAAAAATATTTTAAAAAGCGACACCTTTAATTTTGAATGACGAAATGGCATTTCATTGTGATTGATGTTTAGTCTAATAGATGTTTTAACAAAAGGTCTAAATTTTAATATCGATAGTTTTTTGATTCAACAAATTATCGATGTTTTTTTTTTCATAAAAATCGATACTACCAATATCGATGTTTTTTTAGATATTGTATTTGTAAACATTATAAAAAATATTTCTTGTAGATTTTCAGCCTAAATTTTATTGGCATCTGCACTAAATTAATTGTTGGCAATTCTTTACTTAACCAATATCCGAATTAACCCATATCCGACAGATAGTCGAAAAATTAGCCATTTACTTTTTAATTTTGGATAGGTTAGCAAAATTATATTTCAACTGGTATCGTTCTAAAGTGACTGGTTGATTTTTCTACCACCTATCGGATAAAGGTTAATACTCTACTGAACTATTTAGGACTTAATATTCGGATAAAGGTTAATACTCTACTGAACTATTCAGGACTTAACAGTCGGATAAAGGTTAATACTCTACTGAACTATTCAGGACTTAACAGTCGGATAAAGGTTAATACTCTTCTGAACTATTCCGGACTTAATGGTTCAGTCCAAAGTTTTACATTTCATTCTAGACCTGCACATTTCATTTTGAAAGTCAGGCCCGATTTTTATACTTACTTTTACTAACAATTATGTTAGGTCTATTTATTTCGGCTATGAACTTAGTTACCAAGAATCAATACGAAATATTCAACATACATATTTATATTCAAATTTCTGATACAAAATTGTGGAGATAATCATTTATTAACATATTTATGCAAATGGTTATAATTCTTAATTGGTTAAAAAAACAATAAGTTCAAGTCTTGCTGATGTTTGGCAAGTCTATAACAATTTTTTCCAAATAGCGCTTATCACAAAGACACACAAAATAACGTATATATAAGAACGTGCATGAGTGTGTGTGAACGTATGTGTTCTAAATGTGTGTTAGTAATTTTTGCATTAAGAATTTTCATTAATTTTATGGTGTTGGACAACTTGGGATGTATTTTAAGGATTTATGCACTTGTGCAAATAACCGAGCATGTCTTTATATTTACACATACTCATACATATACGAATATATTGCTGCTAATACTCGTATGTGTGTGTTTTTGTATATTTGTGATTTTGCTTACATGCAACAACAATAACAACAATAACAACAACAACAACAGCATCGACAACAAAGTGCGCTGAAGTAGCAATTTTCACATGCATAAATCCTAAACAGGCTAATAAATATCTGAGCAGAGTTTAGGCGCCCAACCTACTTGCTAACCTATTTTCTAGACTACGACAAACGAACCGACAAGCCGGAAAGGATTTTGGCTTCTTTTTTTTGTTTTTGTTTTTGTTTTTGTTTTAGCCTAAGCAGTTTTTGGCCTTTTCGGATTTTCTGCTATGGCAGTGCTTTGTTTATTGTTTGGTGTTGCTCGCTGGCTGGCAAAGGCTTTAACTTCCTTTTTTGTTGTTGTTGTTGTTGCCAGTGCTGCTTAATTATCCGTGTTGCTTGGTGCGGTTGCTTAGGCAATATTTTAGACTAGGAAAATAATTTATTAGTTCTGCTAAAGGAATTTTGTAAAATTTTATGCAAAGACGAACATTTTTGACATTCTTTTTCGTGTGCACAAGATTACAAAGGGTTATTAATTAAAGTGTATGCACGTGCGTGCATGTGTGTGTATTTGTGTGTTCAAGATAAAGAAAATTATTTTAAAGAATTTGCTGGTAGTAATAAATCAAATTTGAAATATGTAAATGTTATTATTTTTAAAGTCATCTTATAATTTATGAAGCAACAACTTCAATGCAATTTGAATTTTAACGAAAATGAGAGAAATTGTAAAAAAATTGTTAACAAAAAAGTTATAGAAGGTTAAAAAAAATTATAAATTCATTTTATAACAAAATAAAATTTAATATTTGTGCTTAGAAAGATTTTCTTCATGCCAAAACTTCCATTAAATATTTTTAGTTTTAACGCCCAGTTGGAAGTGTTAACTTTCGACAAGCACATGCCGACACACACAGCCACATGCATACTCATACATCATTCATTTTTAACAGTTTCACACGTTTCTCGTGCACAGTAACTTCCAAACTTGAGCTTAACTCACACGCTCCAATAGAATACAATAATTTTTTTTACCCCAACTGCTTTAAACTTTTTCTTTCCAATTTTACTTATACAATGAATACATATAGACTCGCATGTATGTATATACATACATGTTTAATAATCTATACTTTGCCGGAGAAAAAAAATCGCACAAATTGTTTTAGTAACTTGCAAAAGCTTTCACCGAGCGTCTTTATTAACTTGGCACATTCTGCAAAAGGGAAAATTTTCATTTGTATATCATATATTACAACAATTTGAAGACGCACGCACACATGCAATAAAGCAAAATTTACTTAACCTAATTTTTTGCGCATATTAAATCAAGCTCGTAAATATTATATATATACCACACACACGGACTAATATTAAAATAAATTGTATTAGAGTACTTGCAATTATAAGTTTAAAAAAAATTAGCTGCAAGCATTTGTAACATGATACATTATAATAATTGTTAATTTATAATTATTTATAATTTACAATTAAATTGTTCGTAAATAGCTTCTATGCAAATAGCTGCTATGTAAAATAATGTTACTCATACGCCATGATACGCGCCCAAAGGCTTAAGAATGATATAAACTGCCTTATTTTATCATATTTTAAAGCACATATTGAGAGCAATAGAGATTTCTTTTTACTGTAGTATGAAGGAAATCTTACTAAGCATGTCTGAACACGAATTTCTGCAAAAAAGTCTTGAATAAAAATTGAATAGCAAAAAATGGTTTTATATACTAAAACTAAAAAAACTGCAAAAACCATTAAAAAACGTTTTTGGCAATCTTTCTTTCTTTCTGTCTTAACTATACATGGTTGGAAGTTATGCTTACGCTAAAAAAGGTTTTGGGCTGAAAAAATTGTGCCACGCCCAGCTATTATGACCACAATTTGTGAAATAAAGTTAAAATATTCGATTATTTGTTCCTAAAAATCTAAATTTTGGTATCTGAGTTGAAAGGGGCACATTCGACAGCTTCACTAAAAATGGGCGTAGTTGGATCAATTAAATTTTCACTCTAAAATACAGGTAAGTTCAATTTAACGCTCACCACCATAGCTCAGAAACTTAACGCGCTGTATACGAAAGAGAAGAAGGTGATCTGATAAGTACTTAGCCTACAAAAGAAAAACGAAAATTTTTAAATAGTGGCTATTTTTGCCCAACATAGTCTCCTTTTAGCTTGATACACTTGACCCAGCTCCAGCTTCTTTAACCCGTCTGGAAAATACGTTTTGTCGAGTTCTGCAAAGTAGGCATCCATCGAGCGGTGAGGATAAGTACTTATGGGATCATCACGTATATAGGAATGCAGCGGGAAGAATAATATGATATGCAAAATCAGCCACGCCCACTTAATACGCCTACAATTTGACTACAAATGACTAATAAAAATCAGTTGTTCCGAAATTTTACAGATGATTTTATAAGAATTTGTTCACATATTTTTATAGCAGAATTTATTAAAGCCTTCAAATATTTAAATTCCAAATTGATTTACAACTTTCATGAAAATTGTTAATAATTTGATTAATGTTCTGCAAAATACGTCGTTAAAATTTGAATGCCAACAGCAAAAACAACAACAAAATACAGACACGCGCTTACACACACAGATACACGCACATAGAGCAAACACTGACAAATTGGTGTCAACCCGGTATTATGTTGCAACAACAAAAGACGACAACGACAACAATAACAACAACAACTTTATCGCTGGAGGAAATAAAAAATTGATAACTTAATTTTGAAGCACACAAGCGGAGAGAAAGAGAGAAAGCGAAAATAAAACGACTCGACAACAACAACAACAATAACAACAGCGTGCACAGTGAACTTGCACTAACCATTGAAGCACACACACATACACACGCTTTAGCACACCTACACTACAGTTAAACAATTTTCAACTAAAAACGCTCGCAGCAAAAATTCAAAAACTAAAAATAAAAATAAAGAAAATTCGCACACATCCATTCGTAAGCATTTGACTGGTTTTTAACAAAGTTATATTATGAAATATATTCTATTGAATTTAGATTAGAAAATTAAATGAATAATTTTTAGTTTAATAAGTTTAAAAGTTTTCAAAACGCTTTCAATTTTAAATTTAATCGTTCTAAATTCTTATACAAATAAAAATTAATACATTTTTGTAGTTTTTTAAAACCACACTTAAACTGCTTCCCATAAGAGCAAAGTAACTGCAGAGCAATCTTCTTTGCACCCATACGAAACAAAACAAATGCTCCTAATAAGAACACACACACACATACATATAAATAAAACGAACACACAAAACTTACCGCCTCAGGGTTGATTTAAAACTGGAGTTGTGGTTCTTGTCCAACAAAAGCCAAAATCCAACGAAACAAAAATCCCGTAAAACCGTAAGTTGTAAATTATGAATGTGCCCCGCTTCAAACACAAACGCAATTGTTGTTGTTGTTGTTATAGTTGTTGTAATTGTAGTACCAGATATGCAAAGCCTTGCGGACATACTTTTTTACCTTGACTGGTTGGTTGTAAGCTGGATACGCTTGAGATGACACCGGCCCGGCGCACGCCGAAAGGCAACTTTAGTTTGGCTTTAAGCAGCCGAGAAGATGCTACACCAAACGCCAAACCTTTGGGCTTTGGCTTTGCTAGTGTTTTTTTACTCAGGTGAGAGACAAGATGGGGCCAGGCAAAGTGTGTTTGAGGGTATGTGTGTGTGTTTGAGTTGAGGTGAGGTTAAGGTGAAGTGTGTTCGAAGGTTAAATTCGCACACAACTTGCATTTAATGTATTATGCAGTGGAATAGCAAACATTTTCGACAATTGGATTAGCACAGACAGACCGAACGGTGCCGGATTAAGCTGAGACTAGATCGAGGCGTTGTTCTTTTTAATTTATTTAAGTTAATCGAAAAGTAAACAAATTTAAAATTTTTTATTATGTTAAAATTTTCACGTTATTGAATTAAATTAAGACTAAAGAATTAAGACTTTAATTAATATGATTTAAATTTGTTGTTGTACTAAGTCAAAGAAAAAAATTCAAATAAATAATGTTTATTGATTAAAAAATAAGGTCAAATACTTTTGATATCTTATTCTTATAATTAGAAAACAAATTTGAGTACCAAGTTTACATAATAATTGCACATGTCCGAGCGTATCCAATGCCAACCTCACACAATTACAAGCCGCTACTGGTCACCAAACACCAGCAAACACTAATGGACTTGCCTGCTATGCAAATACCAAAACCAACGTCGATTCATAAAGTTTGCCATGGGCAAGCCTACAAATACTTATACGCAAAGCATTCGCCGTGGGCTAACTCCAAGTCTGGGCTGCCTTGGGGCAATTACACGAGCCGCCAGAGTACCTGCCGCCGGCTGCTACTGTACTGTAAAACGTTGAATATTCTTAAATAAAATATCTTTTGAAGATTGTGCAGCTCACACAATTGCACTGGCGACACTTAACTGGGCTAAGCCCGCTTGTAATTATGATGTAATTTCGTACAGCAAACATTCGCACGGACACAGCGTGTGAGCTTAGTCGGTTTGCTTAGCTTAATACGAAACGTGTGTAGTAGCTGTAATGTCTTGTCTTGATTTGTCTTGCCTTGTCTTGCTTTGTCTTATCTTACCGAAGAGCTGCTCTGACTTTCGGCAGACATGTCGTCGACGACTTTTCTTTGCTAGTCTTTTTGTGTCTCACAACGGATTTAAATATTTAATTACAAGTTTTATACTATTCCCAAAAGCAATTCATTTTTGGCAATGTGTATGTAAATTAATACATATTTCCATGAGCACACAGAGAGCAGTGTGCCGTGATTAGGTACTCGTTGTGGGTATTTGAATTGAGTTAACTTATTGACTTGGCTGTGACGCGCTAATGTGTATCTTGACAAATCAGTTTAGTACTATAAGAATATTTATTGAATATTCTAAGTAGTCTATTAATGAAGAATTTATTACCTGGCAAAAAGCAATAATAGCATTAACCTTGAAATAATATTTCTAATATTAAATCACACTTAAAGCAAATATTTTAAGATATGCTCTTAATGCAGCTTAGTCAATACTTTTCAAAAATAGCTATTGGTAATGTATCAAGCTACAAAAAGCACATTTGAGCAGTGGAAGTAAAGAATATAAAAATAGAACAAATTAGAAATGTTGTGCGCCTGGAATTGTGAATTACTGTTCATTTTACCATGCTGGCAAAGCGGTAATCGGATTATAAACTACAGCGGAGACACTCGAACATAAATGGAAAATGTTTTGTATTTGTATTTGTTAATATTTGTATTTAAAAATTATGTTTTTAACAAATGTTAATTTTGATTTAACAAATGCAGTAGTGATACATTTATAGAGGTCATGTCAAGCAGACGACCAGACAGACATATTTTTTTTGTGTGCGGTAACAATGAACTTATTTATCATGCTGACAGTGAATAAAATATTCTTAAAAAATGTTCAATATAATTAAATTATTGTTTAATACAGTCAATTTTAGACTGAAAATTTTCCCGCAATATTTATGATTAATACAATAAACAACGTTAATTAAAAATTTAAACTGTATTTCATTTAAACAAACTTAAGTCGACGTTTGTTAAACAGAACAAGTAGTTTTTTCAATAAGGAAAAACTATGGCGCTTGTCGGGAATCGAACCGGGGCGTACTGCTTCAGAGGTGGACGTCTTAAGATTCTGGTACTGATACAAAATATCCGCAGTTGAATTTGTGCATTTATCTTTTCAAAGCTGAGAGTAAACGACACGACTACACACACTTTTTTGTTTGTTGAAATTTTGGGTTCTTTTTTTTTAATTAAAAAATTAATCAAGAAAATGAAAAATTATTTAAAATGTTTATTTTTATGAAATGTTTCGTAAAACTGCATTATTCTACAATAAAAAATATAATTGTGTATTGACTCTGAAGATATTTTTTCAATTAAAATTTTAATCAATAAAATGTTTTTAATTATTTAACTTTATTAAAAAGTTCATCAATTAAATTTCATTAATTAACACTTTTGTTGGAAATTTGTAGTTTTCGTTTGGTTTAATATTTGCTTAATACAATTGAAAACTTTGTTGAATTGACAAAATGTCTCTCAATCAATTAAACATTTGATTGATTTGTTTTGTGTAATGGAATTGAAAGCGACAGCCGACTTTTGTTCAATTTTCAGCCAATAAAATTGGTTGCCAACAATTTTACAAATACAAAAATTAAACCTGGTCTACAATTCTTAAACTCCTTACTACGAATGTGAAGAGGATTTCCGTATTTGCAAACAAAAAAACAATTTGGCTTGTTTTTTGACAGCTGCCCAACTGATTTTCCCCCAACAGAATTAATTTTTTATATATTTTCCATTTTCTTCTTCTGACGGACATTTCGTGGATTTCGTTCAAACGAATTCGGTGCGAGTTCGAGTGTTTCTGTGTGGTTTTGTCGTTAAGTAGTTTCGTTAAATAGTTGAAGGCAGCCTCTCGGAAATTTGTGCCTGCACGTTGGAAGGGTTCTAACTAGCGCAACCATGGACTGCTTTTGTTTGGGCAAACCAAACGGAAATTGAGCAACATTTGTGGCAAATAGTTGAAGTAGTTGAAAGTTCTTTGTTATTTTTATTTTTCTTTTAATTTTCTATATTGTAGAAAAGTTGGCCGAATTTTATGTTAAGCTAAATTTGACAACTTCCTTTTTGGGGCTAAACGCATGTTAAGCTTAATTACGAAATTGTGGGCAACACTTTGTGGAAATTCAATTCAGAGCGCATGTCGAAAGGGAATGTGAGAAATGTTTTTATTATATAAATTAATTGAAGTTACGAAAGCGGCTAGAAAGCGGAACAGAATGAAGAAATTAAAATCTGGCTCAAATAAAGCAATTTAGAATTTTTTTTATTTTAACTTTGTTGGTCAAATGAGATGATTATATGCAAAATTCATAAAACTACTCATTCCAAAAAAAAATTAATCAATGCAATTAACATTATTATTTAATACAATTAAAATTTTAGCTGAAACTCCAACCAGTATTGATTTAAGAAATACAATTACCAACTTTATCTCAGCCCACAATTCTATTTTAGTTAAAGTTTCGATTATATTTCTCAATTAATAAATTAATCACTACAATTAACAATCTGTTTAAATGTCCATCTTGAATGAGAAGTATCTAAAAGAAACACTCAATAACAATTTCCAGTCAAATAACTTCGATACAATGCCTTCCGAAATATTTCACCCATTTAAATAGGGCAACATTGAGTACTTGAAAACTTTTGCTCTTTAGAGTTTTTCTTGTTCAAAACAAAGTCACTTGCACTGACTTTGCATAGCTCTTCATTGCCATGATAAACTACAAGCAATTTGTTATCAGATCAAAAGTTTTGCCGGAGCAAAAGCAAAAGCAAAAGCAGAAACAGTTTCATGATTTATCCCAACACTTTCCACTCACTGACACGCTGGTGCAGTCAATGTATTTCACTCTCTCACACACACAGACACGAACAAACACTAACACATGTGCACAGCACAAAATTAAACACACACACGCAAATTCACAAACACATTTATCTACTTCCTACAGCAGCTGGAATTAATGCCCACAGCCAGCCACGTGCCACGTGCGCCGCCACTCAGTTCAGTTTCAGTTTGGTTCAGACTCTACTCGAATCTCGAATCACTTGAATCACTTTTTCTCATCTCAAATTCTTCTCTTTTTTTTGTTATTTTTTTTTTTGAGTTTTCCTACAACACTAACAACAAAATCTAAAATTAAAAACAAAAGCGAGAAAATGGAAAAAAAACTGAAAAAGCACTTTTAAAGTAAGCTCACACAAGCACTTCGAGGCACTAAGTAAAAGTAGTAACCGAGTACCGGGTATGAGTACCGAAAGTGCTACTTCGACTGTTGGGCGAAATCGTACTCGACAAACTTCCAGACTGCCAAAATATAAACTTCACATTTTATAGTCTTTCAACGACGGTGAGTCGGTTCAAATCGGGGGAGGTAAGTACCCATACTCACAGACAAACACACATACATACTAGTACTCATATGCACATGTACATGTGTGTGTGTGTAGGGTCATTCAGAAAACCACAATAAATACGCCTTTAATGTAAGGTTTGTGCATGTGTGTATTTGTTTGTTTGTCTTGCGAGAGGAGGAGAGGATTTATGAAATGCTATTATGTTCAATTTAGCTGGAAAAAAGTGAATGTTTGTTTGTGTGGGCGTATGAATTTGTTGGTTTTTGTTTTTCTTCTTGTTTTGGTAATGATAATTCTTGGTATTCGTTTTGTTATATAGCCCTCAAAAGTCTTTGCCAAGTTTAAATTAAATACATTCTTATGCGTCAGGCATTTCATTTGGCTTGACAATGTTTTCCTTTTTCAAATTAATTTCAAATGCTCTCGAATCTTTAAAATCTTATGCCTTAAAAAGAAAATGTTGACCGAAAAGAGGAAAATTAAAATAAAATAAAATGCGCAATAAATTCCACTTCTAAGTCCCATTCGTGCGTTCGGAATATTAATTTACAAAACATGAAAGTTATGTCTTCTTTTTGGTTTTCATTTTCTTTTAAGCTTTATGGCTTGTTTAAAATTCTAGAAACATCATCATGCGCAAAGCCAAAGACAAATATTGGTTTCTCTTTGCTGTAAATTAATTGAAAAATATTCGTAATAATTGTTCCGAGGGGAAATGAAAAAATTAAGTGTTACTCATACGCCATGAGAAAAATGTTGTTATATGGAAAAGTGACTGGGTTATTTTAAAGGAATGTAGTTTCAAGCTGAGATGATAGCGTTGATGACAAGTTGACATTTTAAACTCATAAACACTTTGTAATTTTGTGCTTCTTAAATAACTCAGATTTAAATAGAATTGCTTATTGATTTGGAAATCCTTTACTTTGAATTATAATGTGAGTATGGAAAATATTCCAGTAATTGTCTGTGCCTTAAGTCGTATGAAACGGATGTTACCATCGCATAACTCGAATTAGATTTCTTAGTAATCCTGAGGGCATATTTAAATTCTCCGAAATACTTAAATTGAAAGTTGCTCATACGCCGAGAGTACAAATTTTGCACTTGACAGAGGGAAAAGCAAGAAAATGTAATAAAAATAAACCATGACAACAATTCGCACACAAATTCCAACCAAACACAAATGAAAATGAAAATTAAAACATAATGCTGGAATAATTTCCGCTTTCGGAAAATCGCCGCACGTGCACACTAATTATAATTATTTATATTTTCGGTTTTTGTATTTGTATATTTTCCGGCATACGATACAAGAGTCCGCCACCGTCACGATTAAATGTTTAAGCTCTGCTGCGTGTTTAAAATTCAGAAAATGTCATTTGCAGTGCCAACACCAAAACCAAACCGAATCGAAACCAATGGCAAATATTTATTTATTTCATTTTGTTTCGTTTCGTTTCGCCTCCACTTCGGGTGTTAATTGAAAATTGTGTTAATTTTCACAAACAAATGCGAATACGAATACAAAAGAAAAACATTGTAAACAGTTGGCAATACCGAAAAGACATCTGTCTACGCAAACAACATAGAATCGTTAACGAAACGCCCACATTTGAACTGCGCGACCAAAACCGAAGCCAATAATAATTAAAATAAATGCAAAGGCGAGCCGGAAGAGAATTTTCCTCGGCTTGCCCCACGTTTCGGTTGAAGTCAACCGCTTCACTTCACTCGTGCCGCCCCACCCCGTGTGCCAGGAGAATGTTACCAGTAGTGGGCGCGAAAATTGATATGAATTAAGGACACTTTTCTTGCGACTGGCATAGCTTGTGGCTGGAACTCGGCGCACACGCCTTAAAGCGAAAAACCGTAAATTGTAAGCAATCAAGCAGAATCATCGTCACCACACGGACGCACAGTACTTAAGGCAAGTGTTAAATTACTAAATTAAATATGTAAAAGATTACGAAAACTATTTAGTATAATATTTTTACATGACGTATGAGTAACTTTTATTTCAATCAATTTATTCTTAATATATAAAAATTATAGATCAAATTTAAGCAATTTTGAAATTTTATAGGACAATTGGTATTTATTTATTTAATTGACACGGACTCCAAATCAACTCAATACAATTTTATATTATCAACATCAACCAAATAAATAATATTCATCAATCAGATATAATATTAGAAATTTTAGAAACTTTATAACCACGTTATTCCCATTTTTATTGAATAATTACACTAAACCAAAGTACAGTACATCGCTTCAGCGTCAGCACAGGCTAAAGAGCAGCGCGCAGAAATTCTCTAAGTAGCACACACACACATATACACAAAAAAAACAAAGGTCCTTCGATGCGAAGCAAATCGAACTTGATTGCAGCTGGCCTCGTTTGAACTGGCCGGAAAAATAAAACGAAAAAAACAAAACAGAAAAAAGGCAAAAGAAAAACTTCGCTCGCGGACAAAAGTTTCGCCTCTGCTTTTATTCAACACTCGATGAATGATTTTTTGCCGGAAGGTTCGTTTTTTCGCAATGAAAAAGTTTGTTTTTTTGTTTTTGTTGTTATATTTTACTATAGTTTAGTGTAGTCCGCACCGCGCAAGGAGTAAGTAGATAGTTGGTTATTGTTGTTGTTGTTGTCGGTCGTGGGCAAAGTTGCGCGCTTGCTTTGCCAATAGGTATATGAGAACAAAGGGGTTGAGATGCAAGGGGGAGAGCTGCAAGGCGCGTGCTAACGTCGATTTTCAATATCTGCCAAGGACAGATTTTGTGGTTGAAGGTTGGAAAGCTTTGTTGCTAACTTTTTTCTAGTTCTATTGGCATTATTTTTGTATTTTGCAATGTGATTTTTTTATGTTAAGAATTTAGCTATTAATTTTGAAGTTGCATTTTTATGCAGTTTTATTTAAACAGAGTCTAAACCCGTTGAAAAGTTAACAAAATGCATATAAATATGTATTAAATACCTGATAACAATAATGGATAAGACAAGTACCTGTAAATAGAATGCAAAAGATATATTTAGTATTTTATATTTGGATTTCATTGATATAGTAGATATGTATTTTTTTTGTTTTAACTAACTGATATCTTTAGTTTTTTCTTCTTTTTTTCTTAAAAAAATTATATTACGATATTTATTCCTTAAACCGAAAATGTCTGCCTAATAGAAATTTATAAAAATGTCACTCATACCTCGTGTTGGACTTGCACTTTCATTTCACTTCTCATACTGGAATAATTTTCATTCTGTTTTGTTTTTTAACTAATTATATCTTCAGATTTTAGCTTATCTTTCATTGGACAAAATTAAATTATGCCTAATAGAAATTTATTAAAAAAAAAATGTCACTCATACCTCCTGTTGGACTTGCACTTCATATCACTTCTCATATTGGTACGATTTTCATTTTCTTAAATACTAACCGCAAACGTAACTTAAGCGTAATCTGCTTAGCTCAAAAGTAAAAGCAACGAAAACGAAATTTCCGCTCAACTTCCGTCAACGCGCGTCTCAATAGGATTACACGACGAGAAAGTGAACAAAGGACGACGCGGTGCTACTTTGCGCGGCCACTGCACCATGACAACCGAAAAATCAGCAGCCTCGTGCGATACGCACAAAGAGGCTGGCACATCGCTATGACGTGCATAGATACATACATACATAGGCATACACACTCACACCGCGGCAAGCACGTCGACCGGATATTATCGAGGATCAAAGTTTAATATTAATCACCGAAAGGTCTTGCGCTATTCGCACACGAGAACGTATTTAAAGAGATTTACAAAAAGAAATCAAAAAAAAAGAAAAAAAAAACGACAACGAAAACATCCTAAATACACGCAATGAAAAATTCATTAAAAGGTGGACCAAAAAAAAAACAGGAAGAGGTTTTTTTCCTCGCAGCAGCTAACACAATTTCATAACTTTTGACTGCGAGCGGGTAAAAAACGAAATTTATTAATTTTTCATGGCAAAGGAAAGTATTTTCCTTTTTTTTTCTATCTTTTTTTTGCGCTACGTTTTGTGAACATGGACTTAAGTGGGTGCTTTTAACTTTTGTTGTTGTTGTTGTTGTTGTTGCTATTGTTGTTGTTGTTGTTCACCTATTTGTTTCGTGTTAATAACAATACCACTTAAAAAATCATTAAATGTTTGTGTTTCCCAACGTTTTTTCGACACTTTTTGCACTTGGTACACGCACACAAACACACACACACACCCACACTCATACACTCACACACAAGCGAAGAAAAATTAATGGTAGCAATTTTTTTGTTTGTTTGTTTGTTTTTTTTGTGCTCTGCTGCTCGGCAACGCTGACGCTGTACGTGCGAAAGTTAACGACTTGGGCCATTTAAAATTTAATATAGCAACAACAAAACACAACAAAAAAAAAAACGTGAAAAAGAAGATAGCAAAAAAGAGAAGAAAAAAAGTTGTATTTTTTTTATATTTGATAAATGGTGCTACCGCTGAACGATGATGGTGTTTGGTAAGATTGCATTTCTAAGGCTGCGTAGAAAACAACAAAACGTAAAAAGAAAAACTTAAAAATGCTATAAAATTGCTCAAATGTATTTGTTGTTGTGGCAAGAACGACGCGTTCGTTTGTTTGCCTGTTAACAAGTTATAAAGTTCTTAAGCATGTGCGGTGAGTGATTAAAACAAAAGAAAACAAACTTTCGCGCAAAATTCAATAATTAAAAAATTCAATAATTAAAAAAGAAACTTTTTGAATTACAATTACAAGGTTTGGAGTAGGCTATATAAGTCGACCCTTGTACTAGGAAGAATATAAACCGCAAAAGAGTTTAACGGCGGCGTTGTTTGTTGAACTGGCATCAACATTTTTATGAGGAACTTTGGTTTATTTATGCTAAACGAAGTTGTAAACTTACTTTTGCGGGAGTTAATAATTTTGAAATACTCATTAAAACCATTTTAGGTATAGAATGAAAGCAAAAGAATTGACATCCTTTGGATTGGGGAATCTTTAAATGATGTCCTGTTGACATAGGCTTAAACAAGAATTTATAAATTTGCTCCAACTTTCAAAATTGTCGAAATAAAAAATTTCAAACTTACATGACAGTCAAGATAAAATTAAGCGAATCCTTTGAGTGCCTATGACGGACGGGAACTTTAAATTTTTATTATTTTTGTTTCATCCTGGAACTGGCTGAAAATTGCAAATTAATTATCGCTCTCCGATCTCTTTATATAATAGAGATATAAAATTGTTGACACCAGCACACCAAGACCGCCCATAATTGTGCGACACTCTCTGCTTCTTTGACGCCACCATCACCGTCACCGCAGCGTAATAAAACGCAGCGTCTTGGTCGCGCTGCTAGCTTACACTCTTAACGCTAACGCTTAGTTATAACTTAATTTATTGATTATTGTCTTTATTGCATTTTGGTTTGTGGCGCGTGAGCGAGCTCGCTCCTTGCGCATTTAGCACCCAACAAACGGCGGAAGTAAGCAACAATAAACAGCATCACACATTTCCGCCAACGCATTTCTCGCATATCTGCAGCTAAATGCAGCATACTAACATTCAGGCGCGCGTCGTCGTTGTTGCATCCTACACAGCTACAGTTAAAGCTTAAGCGTAGCTTATGCGGTTTACTGCTTTTATTACGCTATTCGCAGATGATGATCATTATTATGTTGATGACTTCGCTGGTGATGCCATACTGATAATACAATATAATAACGTCACAAGATATTAAAGTTCTCTCATACTCTGGCATAGCTGCTGCTGCTGCTGCGGTGGCTGCGAATGTGTTGAGCAGAGCTGCAGAGCAGATACACACATTAGCACGATAATCAGATTAGTGACGTTGGTGTCGGGCGGTGGCCACGCGCTTCTACTAAAATTGTCATTTGATGGCGCTTTTCGCTCTGAACAGGAATTATGCATTTAAGACTTTAATGGCGGATGCTTTAAATGGTCATTTGGCGGAAACTTAGAAAATAAAGTTTTTGGTTTGGTGGTCAAACTGCACGCGACTAAAAAAGAAGAAGAGAATTAGGTCACAGGACATGACCTTTACATTTCTTGTGGAGCAAGAAAAATTTAAATAAAATGTAAAATAAATTCTGGTCAACATTTTGACCAAACAGTTTGACCCAGAAATCTATTTAAGATCAAAAGTGATTTTGGTCAAAAGTTTAGCAAGACTTTTGTTAAGCTTAAGAGATGACATACAAAAAAAAATGCATTTTGATTTTTTGATCAAACAGTTCTTATATTAAATACAAAGTTTTTGAAGGTTTAACCTCATCTAAAGTCTCCTGTAAAGTTGCCCTTGATGTGCTTTGTTCTTTACTATTTTTCTTCTGTAATTCTTTTGCCCGGCTTTTCTAAAGTTAAAGAGATCCACACACAAATTTAAATACCTTCGTGTTAGCGCTGCTCTTTTTTTATTTTGAATTTTCAATCGAGCCAGACGCAAGTTTTACTTATTTTCTTAGTTGCATTTGTGGTTGCACGCTAATTTCGCAACACTTGAATGCCTTTCTTTTGTTGTTGTTTTTTTGTTTGTTGTTGTTCTCTTTTTTAATCTGATAGATACGTTTATTCTTTCTTTAAGCAGGATTATTATTGCTGGCGTTGCTACTTTTTGCTATTTCGCCTTTTGTATCATGTGGTTTTAATTTCTGTTGTTGTTGTTGTTGTTGTTGTTGTTGTTGTTGTTGTTGTTGTTGTTGTAGTTGTTGTTTTAATTTGTGCGCGTACTTTTCTGGGATATAAAATTTCATTGGTTTTGGGTTTTCATTTGCTTGACGTGCACATGAAAAGCGTATCAAGCCCATTAGGAAAATCGATTCAATTAATGAATGTGACTTTGATTTTGATGGTTTAAAATTTATCAATTAAAATTACAAATTTACAACAACAACATTTATTTTTTAATGCTCTTAATTCGGGAAATGTAGCAAAAATATCTAAAAAAATTTGGCATCAAAAAATTCGCTTTTATTTAGATGATCTTTTTTTAATTAAATAAACCTTTTCTAAACGTTTTTCAAATTTGTTCCACACTTTTTTGTTGGAATCTCAATTTTCTATTTAAAATGAATAACTTTAATTTCCAAAGTATTCTCTTAATTAAAAAAATTCTCCGAACTAAAATTCGTTGAAAGTTAAACTTTCCTACTGTATAGTGCATACACCTTACGTCCAGAATTTCCGTCCAGAAGAAGCCATTTTCGCTGCTGTTGCTCTTTAACTATTTTGGCACATTGTTATCGGCGCCAGTGTTGCCAACATGTTATTTCGCTAATTAGCAGTTTTGCTGTAGCGGTTGCTTTCTTCTTCATCTTCTTCGTGTATTGCCAAGATTGCATGAGTTGATTACCTTCTTTTTTTCTCCTGTTTTCCTTTCTTTTTACTTCTTTCTTTTATGTGTGCAGTTTGAATTCGATACTGGTGTTTATTTTTTCTGTTGTTGTTGTTGTTTTTATTGTTATTTTTGTAATTCGTTGCAAGAGTTTTTATCTTAATCTCGACGTAAACACGCAATATTGAAACCTTGTAAGGTGAATGTTAAATTTCGATGTTGTTGGCACTTAACTGCTTCACTCTTTATAGTACTCGGCGGTTAAAATGTTAAAAGTCATTATTTGGTATAACTATGGCAACACAATTTCCGATTGGATTCGACAAAAACAACAACAACAACAAGAACAAGAACAGCACAATTTGTTGACACTTTTACGATTGCGAAAAGAAAAAATGTATACAAAATACTAAAACAGTTCCACCCATTTCGCCCAATATTCTCAAAATGTCCGCCTTTGCTTGCTAAATAGCTTTGCATGGCATTCATGGCGATATAATCACCACTCAACATTCAACATTCAACGAACAACAAAAACAAATTACATGTCGTTCCCGCTATTGCCGACGCGTCGACTGTAATTTTACCTTAAAGCGCGCTCAAGCGTTGCGAACGCCTTCGAACTTTCGAAAAAGTCGTTGGCTTAAGCAAAAGCAAAAGCAGAGGCATTCATTATCAGGTCACGTCAATCGCTAACAATCTAGTGACTGCACATGATCTTTATCTTAAATAGAAGAAAAATAGAATAGCAGCTCATGCGGAAAGGCAGAAAGAAAAAAATCGCGCACACAGTCTTAAGAGTATTCAAAAATGGGTTTGGGCGGAAATTCAGCTGGGTAAAAACTTCAAAATTTATTTATTAAATTGCACAGTTAATTTTCTATCTACATGAATTTTAATATTAAATGCAGCCATTTAAAAAAATTAACATAAAGTAAGTGTTTCTTTAATATGGCATAATATCAAATTAAAATTTTTTTGGAATCGTGTCAAAGATCTTGTAAAAAATAACAAGACCACAAGTTTTAAACTAGCATGGTGTCCTGTTGGCTCAACATATGCCTCTGTTGAATAATAAACCAATATGTCAAAACTTTAGTTGGATAACTGAATTAGAGAAGTATAAAACTATAAGTGGACCATAGTGGAACATCTTCATTACTGCCGTTATGATACCACATTCTTCTGAATGGGAGAAGGCTCAATGCTGAAGCCATTCTGAATATATAAGGAATTCTTATAACTATGTTCAATAATGGTAAGTCGGAGAGTACTTTCAGAGAGACTGGAACAGCGGAATGAAACGTGCTTAGGCTGACTGATTTCTTTTTTTTTACATGTATATAGACCAAACAAGGTCCATGGCGATGCCACAAGCTGTTTTTAATTGGAGAAAAACTATTGACTATATTTCTGTCATATGCAAAAATTAGCATAGAAAACTTTACCTTGAAATTTAAATTCGAAAACTTCAGAGATTCCGAAATCAGAAATTGTTTTTGTATTAGCGAAATTTGTTATGAATAACTTAAGTTTCACTTCTTTCGAAATTTCAATATAAAAGTTATATACAGATATATAATAAAATTTAATACTTATATCACATAATTTCTAGAATTCGGTACACTGCTTATTTAAATTTGATTCTCATTATTTGTATTTTAATTAAAAATTTTATTTATTTAATATGTGAAAAAAAGAAAGGAGATGTTTGGACTTTCGAATCAACTTTGTTTGTATTCAAATTTTATAAAATTTTCATATAATAAAATTCTGGAAATGAGTTCTTAGAATTTAAATATGGCAACATTTGCGGAATTCTTTTGAGTAAACAACTCTATATTTAAAATTATATTCCAAATCAAATTGATCAAAAAACCGAATATTAATTTCAACTGAGTTTTTATTTAACAGAATAACATTCTCTGGAAATTCGACCCGCTTCCAAAATGCCACACTAAAAAAAATAAAAATCTTTGCCACACGAAAATACCAAATCAAGTAAGAATAAGAAAAAAGGCGGGGCACTTTCTGCGCATAAATAGAAACGCTTAAAACGCGATCTGTGCATTAGTGGGAAGTGGCTAAACGATTTGCAAAAAAAACACTTTTGAACACTTGTCGGATTTTGTAAAGCTAAATGGCAATCAAGAAAGGTTTAGGTTATGTTACATTATTATATTCCTATCAGAAGGAATTCTATGTAAAGTTATGTGCTTATATATTCGATTTATATAACTTAAATAAAAAATATAAACAATTTCTTATATCAAGTATAAAATTTGCTATACTATAATTTACGTTTTTTCATTCGCTTACTTCCGTTAAGTACTTTTCACTTAAGCCGTCAAATGATAAATTAAATTCGATTAATCTTAGCCCCTTTTAATGCGGCCAATAGAGAAGTCACTTATGACCACAACAACACCAACATCATTCACAATAACAACAAACAAACTTACACACAAGCACTTAGATTTCTAAGCTATACGAGCCTGCTTTGCATGCAACAACACATCGACACAATTTGTGGCAGTGTGGCAACACTAAACTATTTCCATGGAATTTTAGGAATTTCATAATTGTGCGGCAGCAGCGACTGGCAGTGGCAGCGGCTGCGGCAACAGCGACAGTGAGCGCGGCGGATGGTTTAAAAATAACTTCGTAATAAACTTCCGCATTTCAATAAAATTGCACTTAGTTTCCGCACAAATACCGAAAAAGGGCTAACAACAAAAAGTACAACAACAAAAGCAACAACAACAACAACGTCAACTAATAAAATAGCAAACAAACCAACAAATATACAAGCAGGGGGCAAATGCCATGTCAGGATATTTGACATTTGCATAAATAGCAAACGCGCGAGCGAGCAAGCGAATGGCGCACGGAAAAAGGACGCATTCAAATTGCCAGTCGGCAAATGGCGAGCGTAACGCAAAAAAGAAAAGTAACACGCAGAGAAAACGTTTTAGTTGTCCCAAATTAAAATGCAAAATAAACGACTAATTGAGTTTAGAGAGCAAAACTATTTTATTTAATGCAAACAAAATGAGTGTAAGACAACAAAAATGTACTTACAATTTTGTTGATGCAAACGAAATTTTTTTTAAACAAACAATTTTTGTTTCAGACAAACAAAATATGTTTAAGACAATCAAAATTTATTTACGGCAAACAAAATTTCTTTCAGACAAACAAAATTGGTTTAAGTCAAACAAAATTTCTTTAAGACAAACAAACTTTGTTTAAGACAATCAAAATTTATTTAGGGCAAACCAACTTCTTTATTACAAACAAACTTTGTTTAAGACAATCAAAATTTATTTAGTGCAAACCAACTTCTTTACGACAAACAAACTCTGTTAAAGACAATCAAAATTTATTTCAGACAAACAAAGTTTCTTTATGTAAAGCAAACAAAGTTTCTTTATGTAAAGCAAACAAAGTTAATTTATGAGAAGCAAACAAAGTTTTTTTATGACAAGCAAACAAAGTTCCTTTATGACAAGTAAACTTTGTTTAAAATAAACCAATTCACACTAGTTTCAAGGGTTTTGTATCTCTTTTGACAATAATTTTTACAATGTAAATAATTTAACAATTTATTTATTTTAAAAATTTGTATAATATTCTCTCAGTGTAGCGATAATGTCGCATGATGCAGTGACGATAGCAAATAGAGAGGGCGTGGCGCTTAAAAATAATATTCATGAATTGCACGCAGCGACAGCGACAACAGCAGAAGCAAAACGGTAGCGGTAGCCGGAAAAATAAACAAAAACAATAATAACAAAATAGGCGCTGAAGCGCTGAAATTACCCACTGCAGCATGCAAATTGGCAATTAGGATTTCCAGCATTTGACGTCTAACTACCCCTCGACGACTTTAGTGCTTTATTGTTGACGGCTTTGGTCGCCGCTATCGCCGAGAGTTGCGCGGTGCCCGAAAGCAAAGCAAAAACAATGCGGCACGCAAATTGGGTTAAATCTTTTAACCATTTTACGGCGCGGCTTGTCGACGGTTTATTTATATTATTTTTTCAACGCGTTTTTCTTTTGCTTTTCCTTTTTTTATTTATTAAATTAAAAGAAAGGATTTCGTTAACTTTTTCATAGTTTCACTGCGGTTAGTCTGGGTTGGCCACATTTTCAAGGTTACCCAATTTACATAATTTGTGGGTTTGTCCAGTGTACTGGAGGGTCTCCTTTGAAAAATGATTCAGTTAAGGAAATTTAAATTTGCGAAATCCGTTCAAAAAAACTTTATTTAAAATCAAATTACTTTGACTCTCTTCACTTCTCTGGGTACACCAAACAAGCGGGCATACAATTCTGATTAGCTTTGAAGAATATTTTTCAACTAATTCGAATTCAAATGAAGAATCAAGTAAAAGTCAAAAATTGCTAGGAAATTTAGTTATTCTTCTTCTTCTTCGAAATTTTAATCTACTTTTTAGTTGTGCCAAACATTTCTTAATTTTTTCGACATTTTCTTCAGCTTGCCATTAAATTTTCATTATACATTAAATTCTTGATTATCAGCTTTTTATGATGTCCAGAGAAATATCCGCCTGATTTCATTATCCTCGAACACAAAAATAAAATCCAATAATATCTTAATAAAAAAAAGTTGTTATGCCTTCGAATCCGACTGATTTAATTTACTAATAAAAATAAGAGAATGCTCCTTTATGAGGCCGGCAATATTATTCACTAGCTAGTATAGTAAGTATTGTGCTATTATATTATTTTCTATGTCCACAAGGACTTTATTTCAATTTAGTGTATATATTTTAGTACGTACACATGTACGCACAGTGATGTGGAAAACTTGAAGAAAAATTAAGCAGACTTTGAAAATCAAATATAAGAGGGATACTAGTTTCCGTTTGAGTGTTGTGGCTGAAGTTCACATCATTTATATACCAACAAAATAAATGAAAAAGGTTTGCCACAAACCACAAAAGCCAAAAATTTCACACATAGTATTAAAGCACCTTCAAATGCATTTGAAAACGCTCAGCAGCAGCTTAAAAATGACATATCCCTCGAGCAGATACGCTTAATAGTTTCTAGCGAATGTGGCTGCAAAGCGCCGTGACAGTTTTTGCCGTTACTGTAAATGTGACGCAGGACACAAATCTCAAAAGAACTTGCGTCAAACATTCCACGCACTGATCCGCAACGAACAAACCAAACCGAAACGAAACGAAGCAAGTGGAAAGGAATGAAACACAAGCGACTTTGTGCGACTTGACGTCACAAGGACTCGACTAAAGACAAACTACGAAAAGGGTTGCCACATTTATGTTGCGAATGTGTGTGTGTGTATTAATTTTTGTAAGCATAAAAATCTGTTTTGCGCCCTAAATAACACAGCGCAAGATTTTTATGATGTCATACGAAAAATAAGCAAAAAACAAACAAAAAAATCAAACAAACGAACGAAGAAAAAAAGGAGGAAAGTACTTTTATGTTGACTACATTTTCCCTGCTAAGTTTCTTTTTTACCATTTTGTTGTTGATATTTTTATACTCTCTGCTTTTATGCTTTACCACAGTCGAGCGTTTTATTATTTAGCAAAAGTCAAAATCAACCAGCATAACGTGGAAGAGCAACAACAACAACAACGACAATAACAGATATGCTACCAAAAAAAAAAACAACAACATAAAAGCAGCAGCGAAGAAATTTTCGAAGAAAAAAAAGGAGGATAAAAAGCACGGCTGTAATTCAACCCTTTTTCCATTTGAGCGCATTCTTTGGTTTTTTCTTCTTCTCTTTTTTTTTTTTTTTGGTAGAAGCAGGAGCAAGAGAAGTTGAAGTCGAGAATATCTGATGGCAAAGCGCAGCCAAGTGAGTTCCTTCGACAGCAACAAACGCGCAACAGACAATGAACAGCTGCTGCTGTTGCCGACTTAATCCTTTTTGATTTTGCAAGTCTCTAGCAACAGGTTAAACGGATTGAATTCATTTAAGACATTAAAGCGAAACAATTGAAACCGTAAAAAAAACGCTTGGCCAGTATTGAAAGCTATGCCGAACGGATAAGTGAAATCAATGCAGAATCAATACAAAGCGCAATAGCCAAAAGCTTGCTTAACCGAACGAATTTGTCAAAAATCTCATTTGTCAATTGAGCTTCAAAGTACTCAAAACGAAATATTGCGTAAAAAATTAATCAATACAATTAATTTCTTGTTTAATACAATTAATGTGAACCTGAAACTCCACCTATAATCAATGCAATTAACTGCGTTAATTGATTTGAATTTTACTAAAATATTTCTGAATTTAGAAAAACATTGTTGCTTGCCAGGCATCGAACCTTGGCCTACTACGTCAGAGGCGGGAGTCTTAAGATTGACATACACTGATGTACAATTACAATAAATAGTTGATATTTGACAAATAAATTTTCGAAGCTTTGAAGCACCGGCGGCACAACTCAGCAAAAAAGTTTTGGTTAAATTAAAATGTTCAATAAATGAATTAATCAATACCATTAAAAATTCGTTTTAAGGTTTGAATGAAAAGTATTTTCAAACTAAAATTTTTAGAATAGATTGGGCGGCAAATTCCTCGCATAGATCAAACTAAGTCCATAGCGATACCATGCTTCATGATATTGGGTCCATCAAGAAAGTTTCAGTTCATAAGGTGATGTGTTTCGAGTTTGGACATATTTATTCCATAAATTGAAATAACTTTCAACAAAAAAATATTAATTAAAAGCAAATTTTTTCTATGTACAAGTATCGGGCATGCTTTAGAGTTTATCTTCATTCAGCAAAAAGAGGATGTTATCATGAATTTCAAAAGAGATTTCTACTTTCTATTGGCTTTTTCTTTTAAATGTATATACGAGGATGATCCGATAAGTACTTTGTCTACAAAAGAAAAACGAAAATTCTGGAAAAGTGGTTATATATTTCTCAACATTGTCTCCTTTTAGCTCGATACTCCAACTTCTATAGCCCGTCTGAAAAATACGTTTTCTCGAGGTCTGCAAAGTACACCTCCTTCGGGCGGTGAGGTTAAGTACTTATAGGGTGAAGCAAAGTGTGCCTAGTCACCCCAAGGATAGTTGTTCCTACTAAGCTCCTACATTGAGCTTCTGAACATCGTGCGGAAAACTACAAACCGAATAAAGTTAAGAGATAATATGAGTAAAAACATGAAAGACTCCTATTCTTCAAGGAGTAGCCGCACCCCGTTAAATCCCCCAGATTCGGCAGCATGCACATCAGATTTGAAGGTGCAGAAGCCATGTTACACTTATTCTAATTTACCCATAGTCGAAACCACATTATACAACTATATACATACATATACAACTATATATATACATAAATTTACATTTATACGATTCGCCTTTATTGACTTAAACTGGACGTCGCTGCAACTATATAGAAAACATAATCAATCGGTTTTGTCTCTTTGTTTAAAAAATAAAATCAATACAAAACGAACATCGAAAAATACAATTATTACTGCCAAAAAAAATTGTCGGTGATAATTTATAGCTATAAAAAAATGAGACCAAAGTTCACTCGTCATCACTTCGAATTTATGTCAAGCAAAAATGAATCGTAGAACGCGGTAAAAAAAAATGTCACGCAACCTTTGCAAAAATAAAAAACCAAAAAATAAATCAAAAGAACGACAAGTTAATTTCATGACAACTACAGCAACAATTAGGAAAAACCAAAAACAACAATAACTAAACCTGGGAAAAATGAAAAAAAAAATGAAAAAATGTCGTTTGTAAGCAAAAAAAAGAAACCAACAAAACTAAATACAACAACAACAAAAACTACTAATAATACGCGACACGTGATTCATTTAATTTCAGCCAACTTCTCAGGGACATATACACACATACACACACTACTACAAAAGTGCCTAAAGCAGTGGCGGTTAAAAAAATGTTTGAGTAAAATTTATATGCCATAAAATTGTAATTGTTAAATTGATTAGATAAGAAAATATTTTAGAAACAAAACAACAAATTGATAAAATTTGTCTTGACATATACTTTGAAAATGCTTAATAATAGTATTAAATTATTTTCGCTACTGACCACCAACAAAACAAAAAAAACATCTTTATATCCACTTTGATGTGCCTTTTCTGTTATTGTTAACGCTTAAATTCATTTTCTACGCCCACCACTGCTGCCGTGGCAACCAACAACACACATCAAGCAAAGTGAAAAAATAAATAAAACAAAATAACGCACGTACGACACGCCCAGCACGCCCAACGCAAAAGCGTATAAATAAACCGCACGTATTCAGTATTTTCAACCAGAAACGTTTCTATGCTATACCATGCTTTAAGTATTTGTGAGCGTCATTATTATTTTCGCACACACACATACACGCGTATACCGGCAAAGGACATACACACACTCACACACAGGCATATACATAGACACTGCTGGTACTTACTGTTGCTGCAATCATGAGCAGAAAATTAAATTTCCCCAAGGAAGAAACGCACAAAATGTGAAACAATATTAAATATTTCCTTTTCTTTCCTTTTCTTTTGTTGTTTTTTGTTTTTGTCTTCATTTCATTTTTACATTAACTATTTCGTAAAATTTTCAAAGCTTCAGAATTTAAGATTTCTCATAGGTGAGTTTGCTTTCAAAATTATTCATTCATTTAATATTTAATTTAAAAGATTTTCTAGAAGAGATTCAAGCGCAAAGCGTCATTTTCTGCAGAACATGCACTGGATATATTACCTGCAATTTAACCGGTAGCGCTAAAATAACTACCAGCTACATTTCTTACATAGTCTTGAAGGCTTCGACTAAAACTTATCATATATTTCGAGATTCGTATGAGTTTGCTTTATTTCTTTTGAATTTGTTAACAGATTTAACTAATCGTCTAGTTATGTAAATTAAATTGTGCTCACAAAAAAGTCATGTAAAATTAACATTAAGTTAAAACATTTTTCTTTAAATGATAATTTTAATGGCCTAATCTGTCTTATAATTTTTAAACATCAACAAAAATGTTGACCAATTTAGCAGACCGGACAGCGCTGTTTCGGAATACGCTACTGCTCCTCATCAGCGGTCTTTTTGCTTGGTGAAGCTTTATGTTTTCATATCAGTCATATAAGTTTTCATATAAGCTTCTTTGGTTTAGAAACAGGCGAGAATTCAAAGAAAACTCCCAAGTTTCCAAACAAAAAAACCGCTGAAGACAAGCGAATGAAAAAAGCGAGACCAACTGAACAATTTTGTTGTTATTAATACTCTTGAGTAACTGTAGTTTTGTTCAAATATTATTTAAATAAATTACATTTTGATATTTATTTATTAAATTCAGTTATATGAAATTTTTTACATTTTCTCTCAATATTTAACAATAAAAAGTGTTGATCCCAATGTTAATTTAACACATACTTTTTATCGTGTTTATTTAAACGAGATCTTTGTCTCGTAATATTTCAAATATGATAATTTGACACTTTATATTGTAAAATGTACACTACATCATGTTAAAATAACACTACATCATGTTAAATTGACACTCTTTCATGTTAAATTAACACTACATCATGTTAATTTGACACTCTTTCATGTAAAATTTACACTACATCATGTTAAATTAACACTCTTCCATGTTAAATTACCACTACATCATGTTAAATTCACACTATATCATGTTAAAATAACACTACATCATGTTAATTTGACACTCTTTCATGTAAAATTTACACTACATCATGTTAAATTAACACTACATCATGTTAAAATAACACTACATAATGTAAAATTAACACTATATCATATTTTATTAACATATACACTGCTGTGTTATTTTAAATCTTATAAAAGTATTTTGTTTGAAAAATGTTTATGGAAATTTTATTTTACCAAATTTAAACATTTAAACATTTCTGTGAAAGTTATCGAATTTTATAGAATTGCATAGTACTATAACCAGTTAATTAACTAGTAAAATTTCAAATTGTAAAAAGGGCAAAGTTGGGTAATAATTCTAAATGTTGCTATTTACCAGTAAAAAGTAAAAGCTATTTTTAGCATATTAATGTATCAGGTTTAGTATATCTTGCAGAGTCATAAGATAGATTTTATGTTCATATGTATTTTATATATAATCGCAAAAATATACAAACAAACGTATATATATAGAAAAAAATTTAAAATAAACGATTGTTTTGTCAAAATCCGCTTCAATTGTCAAACAGACATAAAATATAATATTTTTTACTTTTATACACAACACAAACACACACACACTCACACGTACACATACTCACATACAATAGAAACAACGCAAGCGACACAAACGCATTTAGCAAAATTTCGGATTCAGGTCACAGTCGGGGCGAAAAGTTATTATAATTAAATTTTCCGCATTTATGAGTTTAATTGCAATTTTAATGCGACGCAGGCAGATTAAATTAGTCGCTGCACACACACACTCACACAATGTACGCGCCAAATGTGAAATGTTTAAAAATGTGCTTGAAAAACAAAAACGAACAAAAAAAAGCACAGCAAACTATCAGAAAAATTCAACTAACTAAAGCAACAAAATGAAATTAATTAAGCGCATTAAACTAAAATAATTAAAATAATAGTTGGCAGCACTGAAGGGTCTCAGCGGCATTTAAAAGTTCGTATTTTTGTTGTTATTATTGTTGTATTGTGTGTGTGTGCAGAAATTTTGTAAATGAAAACGTAAAAGAACAACACACAAAAAAAGAAGAAGCATTGAAAAACTGAAAAGGCAACAAAAATGGTTAACAAACACACACACACACGTACTCACACACACACACACACACACACACAAAAAGTTCAAATTTTAAATTTAAAACCTGCGCGCCTCATTACGAATTTATGCAGCGAAAATGAAGTAAACTCAAATATTCACTTACACTACACTAAAACAACAATAGCAACAACAATAGCAATAACAACAACAACAATGGCAACAACAATGCAAATAACAGAATTTTTGTACATCATCATGAGCAAATAATATTAAATGTAAAAATACACCAGCCATGTAAATAAAACCGCACGCCCACAAGCGTCTGTAAAACCAACAAAAACAACAACAATGACTACAACAACAAAATTCATCTAAAGAACACACACACACACATACTAAATACACAAGAAGGCAACAACTAAAATAACAAAAGCAACAACAACAAAGCCAAAGCACACGACCGTCTTTTTTTGGTGCGGCAGTGTGGAAAGTCGAGAAACTTGGCAACAATCACCACAAACGAACGTAACAACCGACGATAATGACGTCACAACTGCGGTTTTATGTTTTTTTACAAAGTTTTGTTCATATGGAATTTTTTTCGACAACTGCACTAACACATATTAAGATGGGTTAATATGAATTTTATAATTTTCTTTATGTCGTCGGTTTATTCTTTTAATTTTGCTGCTAGTTTTATTAACTTTTTTCCGTTAGTGTAATTTAATAAAATATATAATGCCAAACATAATCTCAAAAAAATAATTGACTTTATTTCTTTTTAATAAAGTAAAGATAATTTTTTATATAGCATAACAAAGGAAATTTGTTTTCGAAAAATTTGCTATTTAAATCCTTGAGCCCGGAAAACTTAAAATTGTTAAACTTATTTTATGTCATTCAATACAACTTTGTTGGTTTACGATCACACCCATTTTTTTCAGTACTATTTAGTTGTTATTTTAATATGAAATTTTAATATTAAAATTTAGGAAAAGAATGGTTACACTTTCTTTTAAAAAGAGTTCTTTCCCCAGTGTAGGAGTGGCTTGCTTCCGAATTTTTCCTTTGTAGAATTTAATTTCCATTTGGATAATGAAACATCCCGTACCAAATATATATGTAATATAACATGCCTTAAGTGTTCTGTCCTTTCCCAGCCTCCCATCTTTCACTTTCCGGGAATCTGAACAACTGAGTAAATGTCCGTCTGAGTTTGTAACGCCCAGAAGGGGGCGTGGTAGGTATGACAAAGTATATATATATATATATATATATATATATATATATATATATATATATATATATATATATATATATATATATATATATATATATATATATATATATATATATATATATATATATATATATATATATATATATATATATATATATATATATATATATATATATATATATATATATATATATATATATATATATGATCAGCGTCGGATTCTGAGTCGATTTAAAGATGTCCGTCTGTCTGTCCGTCTGTCTGTCCGTCCGTTTGTCCCAGCGATTACAGCCGTAGTTTAAGAGCTATCGAGCTGAATGTGATCTTCTATTCTCAAAGTGGAGGCTAAGTTCGAAGATGGGCAAGATCGGATCAAAACTTCTACCTCCTCCCATACAAACCACCCCTTTCTATACAGATAAAAAAAAATTTATTAAAATAGTTCCAGTTCAAATTCGATATTAAGCACTTTAGTAGTAACACTGCTCACAAAAAATGTATGTGATCGAATAAGAACCACGCCCACCTCCCATACGAACTACCCTTTTCCATGCTAAAAAAAATGATTAAAAACAGCTACAGCGTGAATAACCAGTTCAAATTTGGTATTTAACACTTTGGTAGGAACACAAAACTACTTACCAAAAAGGGGCGTGATCCGATAAGAACAACGCCCACTTATAATAGAGACAAATGTAAAAAAAAGTAAATTTTTGGTGTCACTGAAATGGCGAAGGGTATATGAGCTTCGGCATAGTCAAAGATAATTCTCTTATAAGTCTCTGATATTGTGATTGGTAGGTTTGGTTATTGAGACCGCAGATGTCTCACATAGTGCAGTCTAGGTCCATTTATGAGTTTCATAGTTATACTTCAATCTCGCAATAATTAGGATAGAGCATTGACCTCGCTTCGTGATTTAAATCAAACACAAAAGTTCTGGTCATTAGAGCAAAGTTTTTTTTAGATATTTTATATATTTACTTAAGATATCTAAAAGGAGCTCGACCAATTACAGCCAGTCTTATGCGCGCTAAAGCTGAACAGCGACAAAGATGATATTCGAGAGATTCTTCTTCATCTCGACCTCAGCGTGGTATAATTGGAATTTCTTGAATTTCATATCAGTGCGTAGACGTATACAAGAGTATACGAAAAATTAATTTCGTAGACTTATTTTGCATTTTCATATACGAATTACGAATATATCATCTCTCCAATTCTAAGCTGAAGCCAAACACAATTCTCATTGAGAACAAAGCGACAAGCGGCATAACTTTTGACCTTTTATCAGTGGCATTAAGGTTGATTTAAGTGTGCCAAACGAAAGTCAACCTTTCTTGGCATTATGTAGATTATGCAAGAAAACCGAAATCCAAGAAAGCGAAACACTTCTGTATTTTATTACAATAATTTGTGTATGTGTGCGTGTGCTTTTCAACAGATTAGCAGCGCATACCCGCAAAGAATCAAGCAGAAAGAAAGAAAGAAAAAAATTCATTATTCTTGTCACATTTGACAGAGTTTTATCATGTTTTGTAATCGTTTGATTTTTCTTGCTGTTTTTTTGTAAATGTATATTACAGAACAACAACAAAAACAACAACAAAAACGACATCATCATCATTATGCTTATTATCGGCGTTATCATCAGTTTCAGCATCATTGACACCTACTCCACACACACTCACACACACAAACACATACATGCGCACAGAAATAACACATACCCCCCGCAAATAAGCGAAATCCCATAGCGCGCTTTTAGGTGTCGACATTTGTAGGTTCTCCATTTTGTGTGCCTACTTTTTTGTGCACAACAAATTTCACATCCGGTATGGCGGGGCGCACCTACCAACAACACGCACACACACACACACACACACAGGCAGCCTCCTTCGCTTTGTCGAGGCGTTTTTTCGCTTTTCGCTTTTCATTTTGTTTGTTTGATTTTTTGTTTGGTTTGGTTTTGTCTTCTCTTTTTTTGCTGTTTTTATTTTACAACTTCCTTTATGCCGTTTTGCATTTAGCCACACAACCAAGCACAGCCAGGCAAGCAGACAGTCAGCCGCAGAACATTATTTCTGCGCCCCTAAGTATGCCAATATTTTTCGTTTTATTTTTTGTGTTGTTTTCTTTGGTTTTTTTTTTTTTGGGTGTTTGCTTCCGTTCACAAATTACGTTGAATAATTTTCCCATATCGTCAAGCGAGTTTTTATTTCTTTGGTCGCCCTTTTTGCATGTGTGGTAGATAAAAACAACAACAACAAAAACACCAACAACAATCATAAGAGAAACAGCATCGGTGACGTTGCGTAGAAAAAGTTGAAATCAATATTTTTAATGCTTCGCCGAGATATGCCGCAGGTTTTTCCTTCGAATGCAAAATTTATGCTAATTCAATATTAATGAGATTGATTTTTTGTACAAAGTTTCACTAGATATGTGTGTGTGTGTGTGGTTGTTTGAATGTGTTGGCTGTTCGATTTAATGATATCGATTGCAGGCGTAAATAAAATTAATTATAAAAGAAATGTGTTTGATTTCTTCAAAGTGAAAACATAAATGAATAAATTTTATATGAATTAATATGAGATCACTCATACGCCGTGCGATACCATTTTAATTGTGGATATTATTGTTAAAAATAAAATTCAACTTGGTTTAAATAAATGATTTAACGTGTTTTATATTAATTATGGCTATCTGTTGTATAATAATTTTTTAATTAGGTTCATTATCACAAAAAAAAAACTGTAAAACTCTGCGTGTGCGTATTGTTATATTTTGTATTATAGTAACTAAAATTAACTTTTCCAATTGAAGATTTAATAGCAATGCACCATTATGATCACTACATTCACATCCGGTTATCCTATATATAAATATATATAGAAAACTTAATATATCTTAGAAATATTGCCTTAGGTAATAAGAAGTAAAGATTAATAATAAAGTCCATATAATTATTATATAACAATTTGAAAGGATTGGTAAATAGTGAATTATTTGTTGATCAGAATCAAACATATATAAATTAATAAACCTTTATATAATTTTGACGGTTTTAATATGGCCAATCACCAGAAGAGGTTATATCATCATCTTTTATCTAGTTCCCAAACGCTTTTACAAAATATTTCAATTCACATTATGTTTGGATCCCTCGACATAAGATCGTTGAAGATAAAAATGTTGTGGACGAACTATCGATAACCGGCTCCTCCTCCACACTTTCGGTGTCCTGAAGCTTTCTGTGGTATAAGCTGAACATTGGCTACGGCAAACTTAGAAAAACAATTCCACAATGAATACTTCGTTAAGCCAAGTAATGCGTGAGTTAAGATGTCTGACAGCATAAAATCGGGCTAAGAAAATCAAATCTACAAGAATAAAATATCATGGGATATAACTGGTTAACATTGCACCTTCATAATAAGGGGCCATCCTGTAACATGAAAAGCAGGCTGTGTCTACATCTGCTTGCAATGTCCAGCTTCGACCAGACTTTTTGCAAAAATTAGAGATCTTTAGTACTCATAATCACTATACTAGAAACTCTTCTAACTTCCTTATGAAGGATAGAATAAATCCTGTTGATTCTTTGATGATTGAAGCTGGTGTTGGAAAACTCTGCTGAAAATATTAAAGGCAAAGTCTTACCAAAGCCGGACATTCGCAGAAGATATGTAATGATGTTTCATGCTCCTATATGCACGACCTGCATTCCGTGGCGAAAGAATGAACCATTATATGCAGGTGATATTTTAAAAGGGTCTTCCGACACGGTATGTAGACTGTGCTTATTATTATTATTACATATCTTTAAGAATGTCCAACTTTGGCCCAACTTCGTCTTTACTTTGTATGAAAGCTGTTAAGGTTATATTCTGGACTACAAACAATTTTGCAGCTTTTAAATATTTAATCTATAAAATCAATTAAAATCTAGTTCGTTTAAAAGCTTAATTACATAAGCAAAAGCTATTATCCAAAAACCAGCCAAACCACTTAAAAGAAGGTCTTAAATATATTTAAAATGATTTCATTTATGAAAAAAGTAACATATAATAATCTACTTTACATAATAATATTTTAATATGTTCGGTTTTAGCAAAGCAATTTGTGAGCGCTAATTTTGATCAGTTAAAAGCTCCGAAATGTGCGATTAAAAAAACGCTCAACGTAATAATTGCATAATTACACGGTCATAATATTTTTAGGATCTACGCACGCAACAAAATTAAAATCATAAATAATGACACGAAAATAAACATAATATGTACATAAACTAATTAATAATTAAACGCCTGGGGACAACAAAATAATTGAAATTCATTAAAAATAGACAACAACAACAACAAAAATATACGGAAAAGCAGAAAAACAGAAAATAACGCGCCCACGCAGCATTTTGGCGTCATTAAGCCATTAAACCGAGAGAGAAGCTGCATTAAAAATTAATTAAACGAGGAGAAAACGACATAAATCAAAAAACCACAACACGACGACAAACCGACAGACAGACAGACAGACAGACAGACAGACAGACGCACGGACGGATGGACGGACACAACACAATTTTAAACTAAATAAAAATATATGAAACGCACCCAAGGGAAGCGGAACACATGTTATCCTTGACATTTACTTACTTTCGAGGCTTTTTCAATTTATGTCAACATTTTTTCGTGTTTGTTGTTGTTGTTGTTTTTGTATTCTTCTTCTTCTTCTTTCTCTCAACAACGCATACCAAAAGTTGTTGGCTAATATCCTGCATAAATAATTGTTGAACCTTTTTCCTGATGTATGTAAAATAGAATCAAATGCGTAAAACTATGTTTGGCTATGCCGAAGCTTAAATGCGCTACTATTGAATTTACAAGCGTTTCAGTTTGCGTTATGGAATATTTACAATAATTGGAATATTTAATAAATGTGTACGTTTTCTCGTTTGTAAATTAATAATTATTGTAATTATTTATTAATACTACATTATTGCGTAAATGGAAAAAATCGTACTAAACCATTTTCAAGTTGAAATTGCTCTTATCATACTTTGACCATTAATTAATTTTTATGGGAGCTTAACCCAAGAAGTGGAATATATTAATGAAAATTAAAATGAAAGCTGAAATCGTTTTTAATGTTAATAATTTATTTGTTAACAAGCAAACTTTTACTATGAATCCTTAATAAATTTTTTAGGAGGACGAATTAAAAATAAAAGTAAAAAATATGTTATGTATATTGTAATAACATTTAATATGTGGCTAAGACAATGACTACAAAAATTTCTAAGACTATGTCTTAGTTTATGACCATGACAATCACTACCCGGCGACATTTGCAGGAGTAAATAATCCTTCTAAAAGCCCTTGCTGGCAGGGAAGAGGCCTTTCACTTTCATACTCTTTCATTTGTATATGAAATTATCACTTCTAAAGATCTTCTTTCCATCTTTTCATTTCTTTGTTTTCCTTTCCTTTATTTCCTTTTTTCTTTTCTTTTATTTTCCTTTTTTTCTTTTCCTTTTCTACGAAAGACTGTTCCTTGGCCTTACTTATCCTACTCCTAGAAGATTTTTTTCAAAGAAAACCGCTATATTATTCCATGATTTCTTCCGCAATCTGTAACTCTGGAACTAACACATCTGTATAGTTTTTTCGGCTTCCTCAAAATTCTCAGAATCCCTTGAACTGTTTGGTTGTGACTGACTTCTGCACAGATGCATTTGATTTAGAAGCCTCTTTAATTCTTTTTGTATTTTTCGATTAATATTACTATTGTAGCTTTCTCTTTCGCACAATTTACTTTCTTTTTCTTAGCTAAATGAACACAAATTTTCAAAGTTTTCGATCTATTTTAGATTTAAATTTTAAGTTGACAGCGAAACCGAGAATTGTACCTGAAGATAAGATTTTCAACACGCTGCCGACTAAAATTTCTTTGCATCAGAAACCATTTTAATGTAAACCATCCGCTACGATTCCTTCAGAAGGCTTTCTAGAACTGGGTTCTAGGTTCAGACTTCTTGAACTTCTTCTCTAGAAGGAAAGTCAAAAGAGTTTTGTCAACGAAGCTCTAACAAAAACGCAAAAATGACCATGACTATGGCTATAACTATGACCATGGCAATTACAACGAAACTTACTACGACTACAACACAATATTTTTTTGAAGTCTGACATAAAAAATGAAGACAATTTACATACAACAATTAAATAAAACTTATTAATTTGTACTTTTTGTAACTTTTTACAACTTTTATATATATTATACGCTTCCAAAATTAAGTTCAGCTTTGAGCGTCACAAACTTTTGAACAAAGTAAATATGCCCTGCGATTTACGAATCAAACAAAAAAGGCACAAATTCGGGCAAAAATCTAGAATGAAAGTTTTCAAAACAATAGAGGCGAACAAAAACTGCTTCAAAAGTGGGGAAGGGGCAAGCGGCTTACGACAGCGACTGTCAAATAATTAAATCCTTGACCTTTGACCACAATTTTCAGCGCGCCCGAATTATGCAAATAAAATAAAATTTACATTTTCAGTTTTTGGGTGACAGAAAAAGAAAATAAAAACAAAACACACACACTGACAAGCTTACAAACACCAACACACACACACACACACACACATACACAAAGCCGTGGAAAATGATGAAGGAAAAATGTTGAATTTTTTTTTTTTTCACAGCTTGCTGGAGCGTGGAGAGGCGAGGGCGCAGGCGGCGCTGTCATTGTGCCAAGAGGCAAACCGACCGGACGGTCATGTCGACCACGGATTACTTTTCATATTTGCTTTGGTCGCAGCAGCAGCAGCACAACAGTGCGGCAAAAGCTAAGCAAATGCAAATAGTGGCAGCAAAAGAAAATAATACACAAAAAAAAAATGTAGTAGTAGCAAGAAATGTGTATGAAAAAATACTTATTTTTCAATTTTCAACTTATTACACTAAATGACAGGCGGCAACAGCAACAGCAACGCAAAATAAATAGCAGTGAAAAATATACGAGTATGGCGCAGCAAAAAAAGGCACAAATAAAAGATATTTTTTATAAAAGAGTAATGAGAAACGAGAAGCAAAAAGAAAAATAGTAGCAAAACGACTTCAGAGCCGACGCGCTGCGGAAAAAGACAATTTCGCCGTTGGCATGGCACAAGCGAGAAAATTGTAATATTAAAAAATTACAAACAACAAAAATAATGACAACAAACAGCGCACAGTACTTTGGTGTGGCAAAGAAAATGATACGAATTAAGTAATAAAATTCTGATAGTTTTTCCTGGAGAATTATAGTAGCAACTAAAGGAAACTTAGGAACACACACAGTAATCTTAATCATGTGGTAGGAGTATCCGGTCCAAGGACTGAAAATGCAGAACACATGAAGGATTATCCTATATACCAAGCAGAAAGACATGTCAGTTTAGTCTACAGAGAGGTTACAAAAGTTAAGAAATAGTCATACTATTGGATAGTCAAGCACTTAGCGTACACAAAGTAGAGTCTAAGCATGTATTGAATTGCCTACAGAAACTAAATCAGCTTGGTACAAGCAATAAAGTCAGCCTTTGCTGGGTTCCTGGACATATTCTGACCCAGGAAAATAAAAAAGCTGACGAAGTTGCCAGAAAAGGAGCTTAAAAAGGCTGAACCTTTTAGCGTCATAAGAAGAGTAGTACGAGAGGAAGTTCTAAGAGATCGAGGAAAACAAAACAGGAAGAAACTTTTTGGTAACTACTTGACATAAGAAAATCTTAATTATCACTGGTCATCTCCATACAACATAAAAAATATTAGAATTTTGCATTAGCTTGTCTACGACTAGATTGGGAATACCAATCGGACTCTTAACTGGACACTGTAGGGCTCAAGAAATATCTGAGTTGAATAGTAACAGTATCAAATCAAATATCCCGATTATGCGACGAAGAAACAGAATCGCCAGATTTTCAAACGATGAGATTTAAGGGAACAGTAAAGCTTTGATGCACTGCAAAGGACGACACTTTGGAACATTGAAGTATCTTATATTAGGAAATGACCTAACAAAGTTTATGCATCTTTAAATATCTAAGAGCAACTGAACTGGATGAAGTTTTTTAAGGCTATCCTTAACTAGCAGAGGGCGTGTAATTAACCTTTAGGTCGCAGTACTTGTACACCTTCTGTTTAAATTACAATAATAATAGTGAACAATATATGTATAACAACTTATAGGAAGAAAATCTTAAGCGGTGCACTCGCTGAGTTCAAGATGAAAAGCTTTTTTGGAAATGCAAACAAAGTTTAATGAATTTTTAATAATTTCATCAGGAAAAAAAGAGTCCTGTAGCTCGCTAAACGCCAGTAGAAGAAAATCTAATAAATACAAAATACAAGCGCAAAAATGTCAGCAGTAAATTCGCATAGGAAAATTAATAATCGCGGCGCTGTAAACAATGCCAAAGTCTTCTGCTTCTTCTTCTTTTCGTCAGTTCGTCGTCATTATTTCTGACTTGGTCTTGTTGTTACTTTTTGTTGTTTTTTATTTTTAGTTTTTTCTTGCTGCTGTTGTGATGAGTTGTTTTTCTAGTGCTGTCTGCGCTTGTCTTACAGTTGGTCTGTCCATCCGTCTGGCTGTCTGTCTGTCTGTCTGTCTGCCTGTGTGCAATTTAAAATCCTACTACCCAAAGTATTACAAACAAGTAGAAATCAAGAGAAAAGTAGGAATATAGTAGTAGTAGCGAAAATAGTAAGTAATGAACGTAACTGGAAAAGCATTTTGACGAATTGTGCTGGCGCTTCTTTTTGTTGTTGTTCTTGTATTTTTTTTTCACTATAGTATTTTTTATATTTTGGTTTTTTTTTTTGCGTTTCTTGTACGAGTATCGTCGACGTTGTCGTTCTTGTCTGCAGCTCTACTTTCATTTTAATGATTTCGTTGTTTCAGGCGAAATAATGAAAAATTTTGCATTTGCTTTTCTATTTTTTTTTTGGCTCTGCTCTTCTTTTTTCGCGGCAGCTCTCGACTGCTTTGCTGCCAGCGAGAAAGCAAAATAACTTTAATAATAGCGTAGGAGTCGTCGCTGCCTGCTTACTGCTCTAGCTCAAAGTATTTTAATTATAATTTCTCTGTTGGATTTTTATCTTTTAAAATTTTCATATTATTATGATTCCTTTTTTTTTCGCTTTCGTTTCCTCTTCTGTATTTTGGATACTTTACAAAGGCTTTGATTGGCCTATTTTCGGTTAATCGGTATTTTTTTTATAACTTTCGAAGGAGCGCTTCTCTCTGTAGTTTAGTAAGTCCAAATGGTATGCACAGTTATGAACAATATGAATCCGATAATACTCTTCCTATCCCTAATCTTCTTAAATTAATGCTTAAAACTAAGAAGTTTGGGAAATGGTGTATGAACATTAACAACACTTAAAATGTTAATTGTAAAATGTTCATTTGAAATATCACTCTCTTTAACACCAAAAGTAAGTAAAAAAAAAAAAACAACCCAACCAAGGCAACAAAAGTGACGCGGACGCTGTTGACAACTCATCAACGCCACTTTTTGCGGTTACTTAGTGTCATGTCGTCGGCAGTCGTTGTTGTTGTTGTTGTTGTTGTTTGTGTGTCGTTAGTTTCTTTTGTATCACTTTTATGCTTTTTGTTGCTGGTAGGTGGCAATGTCGTTGGCCTTTTTTTAAGGTTTGCTTTGTGACATCTTATGTTATCCAGCGACACTCAAGGCGCATAATTGTTCGCCAATTCGTTAGCTTGGCTTTTACTTTACTTAACTTTTCTTGTTGTTGTATTTTCTTTGTATTTGGGGATTAATTTTTGAATTATTTCATGAAATTAAATTGTTTTTAGCTACATCGAACCAAAAGTAAAACTTTGTATTGTCATTGTGACAAGTATTCTTAAGTCCAGTCTAAATCTATATTTTTATAAACAAACCCAAACTCTTTATAGCGAAGAAAATTTCCTAAGAAAAATGGTTGACAATATTGAAAATATATATTGTATTAAAAATTTGTTTAAGGTTGTTTTTGTAATATACTCATACATAGTTCCAGAATTCAATGAATAAACTTATAACTTTTCTTATTTTCATTTCCATTTTCTCATTTTTTTAAGTAAAACTTTTTCACTGTAATTCCATTGGAATGCCATAAAAGACCGCTTGTAAGTAAGGCAGCCCTTAAGTAGCCGCCTTTATGCGTATTTGTGGGTTGCCTTTAAGTGTTTTTTTTTGTTCTTGTGTATTGTGCGTTAAATTAAAGCCAATGAATTATGTATGCGTAATATTTTAATGCGTCGCAGAAGCAGAAAATGAAACGCCTGAAACAAAATACTAAATTGCTAAAATGAATTGGGATTCATCTAATGAAATGAATACACACGCAGACATACGCACGCATATTAAAGTCAATTTATTCGATAATAATTTAGTGTCTTGTGTGAATACATTGTGTGCTGAGTATCTTTAGACTTTCGTTGGCACACAAGAGATTTGCATTTTAATCGAAATGAGTACCAGGAATTTTTCTTTATACTTGAATAATTTTTTTGTTTATAATTGAGAGTACCTATTCACATGCTGTGGAAATATTTTCATTTGCCACGAGAAGTGCAGGAAGTGAAGAAATACACTTTGGAATGCACACAGATACTTGCAACTTTGCTTTGAAAGTGAACTAAGAAATACCTTATATGCGGGTTCATATGTACTTGTCTGTATGTAAGTGCTCGCCAACTTTTCTATGTATTTATTAATTAATTAAAAGCAAACCAGATTTCTCGTTTTTATTTAGTTTATACGTTTTACTTTTTTGTATCACACATCAAATGGAAAGGAGTTTCGTAAGTGGCTTAAGAGAAGACACTACAGAAAAGAAAACAAATACATAGACAAACTCGGCTAATCCCTTCCGTGAAAGCCGAGTTTGTCTATGTATGTACACGCAAATGAATTTACGGATTTATGGCAGTGATTGTTTTTGTTTTGAAAGGATCTGCAGCTAAATAGAAAATGAAATTTGTTTATGTATACAACAAAACTAAAGAAATTTAAATAAAATAAAATGCTGAGAAACGGTTGAGAAAAGGATTTGGAATATGAATATCGAGTAACCGGCACATCAGGTAAAAGTACCAACCGTATTCAACGATTGTTTTATCTTGCATTTATTATTAAAATTACAGAACATTGTAAAACTGGAAAATGAAACATTTCAGCTTTGCATTGGTTAATTTATCCGTTAAAATAATTCAAATATAACTTGTTGAAGAAGAAATTTCGAGATTACTTAAGATTAAGAAAAAGTTTTTCCAATTATTTCATAAAATTGTTCATGATTTTTTATAAGCTAAACATCGAGTTTATGAATAAATGCACAAATTCATCTAACCACGCCCATTTTTGGGAAAGTTGTCGGCAATGCTTATACAAACCCGGATACCGAATTTCAATATTTTAGGAGCGATATTTGTACTTATTTATGGGCGTAATTGGTGGGCGTAGAAAATTATTTTTTTCCAAAACCATCCTTGGTGTGAGCAGAGCAACTCCCCAACATTTCATTGCAATCGGAAGAATGGTTTAGACGCGCATATGGTATAAAGATAACAAAAAGATGGTAAGAAAGAACAATTTATTTTTACATCTATTATATAAAAATGAATTCTTCTTTCTTTCTATCTTTCTATCTTTGTACCAAATGAGCGTCTAAACCATTCATCCGATTTTGATGAAATTTTAGGGAGTTGCTGTGCTTACGCCAACTTATTACGCCCACAATTTGTAAAACTAAGTTAAAATATTCGATTATTTCGCAAATATTGCTCCAAAAAATGTGAAATCTGATTTGGTATCTGAGTTTATATAGACACTGTCGATAACTTCCCCAAAAATGGGCGAGGTTGGATCAATTTAACGCCCACTTTGAAATAATAGAAAATATGCGATAACGTGGCTAATATTGCTCCTAAACATTTGGGATTTTGTTTCTGAGTTTGTATGCCGATAATTTCACAGCCATAAATCAGAATCGCTACAACGGAGAATACCGAGAAGTTCCGCTAACTAACGGGAGTACCGGGATGTTCCGTTACTAACGGAAGTACCGGGAAGTACCGCGAAGTACCGAGAAGTACCGGGAAGTTCTGCTACCTTTTTTTTAAGTGGCATTGCAACGCATGCCGGGCATTCGCTAGTCTTGTATATAGATGATCAAAAATAGTAAATTTTGTGAAGTAACTGTACAAATACCGATTATAAAAAATGGTTAAAATAAGACAAACTTTTTTCAATTTAAATTTTAATACTTTCAACTGTCAGCCAAAATAAATATAAATCAAATTACTTGAAATGTTAAAGTGCAAAATATTAATCCTAAGTTGTTATTTATTCATTCCACTGGTTCCAACGGATTTATTTAAAATTCAAAGTAAAAATAAGAAGAAGCAGAAGAAGAAGAAATATATGAAACCAAATCGGATATAAAAATGTTGCGCACATTTCAAAGCTTAAATATGATTAATGTGTTGGAGTTGTTGTTTCTATTGTTGTTGTTTTCGTTGTTGTTGGTTGGCAGTAGTGCGCAAAGAAAAACATAAATGAAATGTATTTTTTTTAAACAAACATATACATACATCGTACCCACACGTACATGTACACGTACATGTTTGTTTGTTTGTTTGTATAACTAAAAACCCGAGCAGCAAACATAAAACCGGATGAAATCCAATTAATTTGCATTTTTAATGTAATCACTTCCGCTTGCTTGCGTATGTGTGTGTGTGTGTGTATATGAAAGTTACTGTGTGTGTGTATAAATATATATTTGTGTGTGTTAGTGCAGCAAATGTGTTTAGAGTAGTGTAGGGTGTATTTTTTTTAATAAAAATTCATATAAATACTATCATCTCTACCAGAATCGTACATTATTTAGCATACATTTGGGCGCAGCAAAAAAACGTGCAATTAATAAATTAAAAAATACTTCTTCCGCTTAGCGAATATAATAAATTTTTGCAAATATGTTGTAATATCATTTAAAAAAATTTAGTTCATGCTTGAAACTGTAAGTGGTTAAAAGTTTTATGGATAGATTATAAAAAAGTTTTGAGTTTATAATAAAAAGTCAAAAGTTGTTTAAAGAAAATTATGTGAATTGCTCATGATTTGATAGAAAAGTTGACCTTAAGTTAAACTCGTATATTAATATCTTGATTTATTCATTTCTTCATTTCTTTATTTATTCATTTCTTTAATTATTCATTTTTTCATTTATTAATTTATTTGTTGATTTATTTATTCGTTTATTCACTTGTTCATTTATTCGTTAATTCATTTATTCATTACTCTATTTCCTCATTTCTTCATTTATATTTTAATTTCTGCATTTATTCATTTATTCGTGTATTCATTTATTCATTTTTTCATTTATTCGTTTATTCATTTCATCACATATTCATTACTTTATTTACTCATTTTTTCATTTCTACACTTCTTCATTACTTCATTTCTTTATTTATTCATTTAATAATTTATTCATTTTTTCATTTCTTCATTTCTTTATTTATTCAGTTATTCATTTAATCATTTCTGCATTTATATATTTATTCATTTATTAATTTATTTATTTATTCATTTACTCATTTCTTCATTTATTCAGTTATTCAGTTATTCATTTATATATTTTTATATATTTATTCATTAATTTTTGCATTTTGTCATGCTTTCATTTATTCGTTCATTCATTTATTCATTTAACTAATTTTCGAATTCATTTCATATGTTATTTTTTAATCTTATATAATAACTATTAACTAAATAATATACCCACACATACTCGTTTCGTATTTAAAGTTTGATTTGTTAGAGAGACTCAGAATTTAACATTTGTTAGTGACAATCTAAAAATTATGTTTACTATGTCATAATACCGTCACGTTTTAGAATTTTATTTCTCCTTATCCTACATGAGATTTTTAAGTTTTTACTATAACTTTGATGGAAACCAGTTACAATACTGTAAATATGACAACAAAATAATTTATTCGACAACAAATATTTTTATCAGCACTTATGAAGTTCCACTACATATTATTCATATGGATATATTTTTTCTTTATTTCTGTGGTCACCCTCGCTCCAAGGCCACTCAAAACTTTACCATAATATTCAAACAAATTTTATATTCTCTTTCTTTTTTGTATGCACTACTCTATGAATTTTTTCATTTACTGTAACTTTTGTGCACATACGAGTATCTGAGTGTGTATGTGAGTGTTTGATAGAGCGCGCAAAATTTGCCGCATTCTAGTGTCAAATGTATTTAAATATTTAATTCGTTATACAGACCAACACCTACGCAAAACAACAGTTTTTTTTTTTTGTTTGTTCTGTTTGTGTGATAAATTTGTTTGTTGTATATTTGTTGTCATTTTAATTATTTTTCAGTCAGTTGTGTTTGTAAATTTAATTTGTTTGTGTTGGCGGGTCTTTGCTTACTTTTGTAATTAAAAAAAAAAAAAACGCTTTGGCATATCCGGTCGTTATTTTTTACGGATTTCGAATGGTGACATATCCTCAGATTTCTGCTATATGATTTCATAGCTTTGTTGTTTCTGTATCTAACCACTTCAAACTGAACAGGAAGTTTCATGTTTTATAGATAAAATGATTTTAATCCTTTTTAATGAAATGAATAAATATAATTTATTCAGCCAATCAAAGGTGATAATTTATTTTATTTTCATAAAGAACTTTTACCACCGGCTTTTATAATAACTTCTTTGAATAATCTTTGTATTCTCAACTATTTGAATATTTTAAGCAGCGTCCTGAAGGATATACAAATAATGTTTGTTGTTATTTTAAATAATAGAGAACGCATAGAATATTCAAAGAATGTTAAATGTTAGTAAATTAACTGTCTATACTTCGCAGTTCAACTAGCTCTCTAGTCTAGTTTTTTGTTCTAGTATCAAGAGTTGTTCTGAAAATGGAGCAATTAGAACCACGGTAGAAAACTGGTTAAATGAGTTGCATTTAAAAAAATGGAATGAATTGACCAGCTACAGACAGATGAAGGCTGTGATAAAAAAAAATCCACATGCCGAAAGAGCAGTTAACGTCTTAAGTTTTACACGAAAAACATTGAGTTAGTTGACCTCATTTATGTAACATGGGATATGGTAACTTCAGAAATCATCTTGGCAATTGGAGTCTTATGTCTGCTGACTATGTCTATAGCTAATGTATTTCGATAATATCGACTTGAATTTTTTTTAAAGCAAACAAACTAACAACAAAGTAAAGTAACTTTTTCCTGAAGTTTAGTTAAACATTCGTGAGTTTTGCTTTGGGAAAATTTTTGATTTTCCTTTCTTCAAATGCAACCTTCAACGTTTGCACTTTGCAAGTAATGTTGCGCGGCGCGTAAAATTCTTTTTTGGTTTTTTTCTTTTTCGTAGCTTGTAAAATAGCTTGTAAAATAATGGAAATTTCAATTTTCACCCTTGGCAAAATTTCGTTTTTGCCGTTGCACAAAATTTTTACTCTCGAATATTTTTGCTACTGTTGTTTTACTTTTGGCTGCTTCTGGTGTGCTGGTGTTATTTCCACTATTCATTGGCGTATGTGTGTTTGTGTCTGCCTGTGTGTGTGTGTGCTGGCATTGAGTTCATTTTGCATAAATAATTTAGCTGTCATGTTACCAGCAATACTTACCGACACTTGGTAAATGTTATTTATATATTTTTTTTGTTTCGTTTCTATCTTTTACCAAAAAAAAATTCCCCCATTTTGTGTTGTTGTGCTATTTTCATTGTTGTTGTGGCTTTTGTTGTTTATATTTGTTTTTGTTGTTGTTGTCTCTGTCATGCCGGGCAAATTGTGGTATTTAAAGTGTCATGATATTGCATTTTTTATTGTGGCTTCTGCTTCTGTTTTTATTGTTCATTATTAAATTTTTGCAATCAATAATTGATATGGCGTGGGTCACACAATTGTGGCGGCGACTGTGCACGTTATGATCTCAAATTATTTTGATAGTTCGAAGGTTGATTGAGAGAAATGCTGATAAGCTTTATCATTTTGATGGTCTTTTAAAAAGTCATTGGGTTTTTAATCACAGCAATGTAGTCTTGGATTTATATAGAATCGTAAACTGATGAAGGTAATTGATATTTCTTATATTAGGATTACATTTCGATTTATAATCGAGCTAATTCTCGAAAAGGTAAATTTTTATGAATCATAGAAAACTAAGTTTAATAATTTTTTTAAAGAGATAGAATAACAATAATCAAAATTGAATATGCAAAAAAGTTTGATATTATTTCATTTTGAAAAAAAAGGTAGAATAATTAAAAGATTTAAACCTCAGTTTTTTAAAGCTTTAAATAAGTTTATAAAATACATGAAAAAATGTGTTGTAAAGTTATAAGCATGTGTTGTTAATATGTGCCAGAAGTTTAAGCCTCCACCATTAGAGCTTCAATTAAGCCAAATGGACTACATTGAATAATTCGTTTTTTCTTTCTTTATATGAAAGTGAATCAATTAGAATACTTAAGATCCAAATTTTAATTTTCTTAATCGGAAACCTATCAAAGCAGTTCTGACACTAATCCAATCATATTATATGATCACTTATATTCTTTGCAGCTCGTTGAACTTATAACGAAGGAAGTAAATAGTAGACGATTAAGACCAAAACTTTTTTGAGGAAACAAAATATTTATGCTACATCGCTAACAACCTTTAATTAATTAATTGAAAGTTATGAACAATCAATATATTTATCTAACTATTGTCCGATGTAGTTTAAACAAGACAGACACAAATCTGCATGCCAGATTGAGAATATTTTTTATAACTCACATAAATTCTCTCGTCTTAACTTGCCGAGAGTTGACAGTCGAATAGGAAAGTTAAAAATGTAACTTCATTTCGAGTGGGGGTTAGCTTTCACTCGGGTTCTAAACTTAACTCACTGAGCAAATAAATTTTTAATAAAATTTTGTAATCGTTACTTAGATACTAAGTATGTAATTCTGGAAAAAACATCATCACTAGATGAAATCGCCGCTGGTCAATATCTTTTAAATAGCTTTTAACTTTTTTTCTAATCATTATTACACATGAATTGGTCTTTATACTATAAACTTATAAGTTGGTTAATGTTGTTTTTGCAACATTTTGCAGTGGCTAAGACACTTTTTAAGATTCAATCAAGAGGAATCCATTATTACACTTGCATTTTGTACAAGCTTATGAAAAAACAAAAAAATTACTCATGTTAAGAACATATTAAGCCACTAGAAAATTATCTACAAAAAAAAATAGTTAATAATTTTAGTATATTGAATTTTCCATTAGCTTCTTTGATGCACTTGAAATGCATTTTCCAGAAATGCCTTACGAAGTAGTTTCAAGTTTTACGGTATTTTTTATAGTTAACTACTTACTCTTATAAGACTTATAAGGAACGAAAAACTCCGGTAACGAAAATCGCGTTATCACTAAAATTCTGCAGACTCAATCCCAAATTTCTCATTTTAAAACTTCTTCTAAATACAAATATTGAAATAAGAATATAAAATACGCTTCTCACAAGGAAAAAAAACATTCTTTATTTCTATATCGAAACGGTTTAAATTTAAGATTTGACATTCTTAAAATAAAATATTTTGATCTATAAATAAGATAGAAAATTCCTAAATTAAGAATTTGAGTTTCAATTTCAGACTTTTGTGCTTAATTTAAGATTTTAAAGCTATAAATAGGAACTGCTAAATTTTAATTTGAGTTAGAAGGAAACAATTGAAAATCTAGACCAATCGTTCTTAAATTTGGATTGATTTGATTTGAATTTTTTCGCTCAATATAAATTTAAATTATTTATATTGGATAGGATTTCCTGATCTTATTTGTTGTACACTTTTATAGAATCTAAGAATATCCTTTATAATTTTTCTAGTTCGCTTTTTGGGAATGAAGATGCAATTGCGACCAAACGCTCCAATAGAATAGAGTAACAACACTTTTGGACACGCTTGAGTAGCCAGGCACTTCAAGTCTAAAGTCTATTTAGCTTACCTTTTAATTGATAAACACCTTCAGATGAATGCCGACCATATGTGACACAATTCCTCTATGCGACTGGCATTAAGTAACCCACCTCGTAGATGCACATTTTTTTCTATAGTATATGTATATTTTAAACACTTTTGCAGATTTTTAAAAGCCAATTTTGAATGCCTTCAAACGATTCAACTATTGCACAAACAAATTTACATTTCGACAGGACGAAGGATTTTGTACATGAACTATTTTAATTCGCGACTGACATTTAAAGCAATTAAATACTTTGGATATCGAGTATCAGCGTAAATAATGAGCGTTTGTTGACACTTTGAACGATTAACGAGAGACTCAAAAGCGACGCGCACTTTGCACTAAATCAGCGCCTGATAGCGGAATTTCTTTCTTTCTTTTTTTATTTGCTCTCTTTTTAATTTGTTATTTTCGTTATTTGTTGTTATGTTGCAAATAAAACAAATCACCACAAAAATCACTGATACAATCCCAACAAAAAAGTACGCTCTAGCGCCTATTGCACGGCTAAGCGACTATTCCGTTTCCGTTTCGAAAATGGCGTACGTAGACGCACGCGACATGCGACGATATGCTTGCAAAAAAATATTGCGACACACACTAGAGACGCGATTGTGCGAGATCAACGCGGCGACACAACATGAACGAACGGCGACGACATTAGTAATGCGACTGCTGTAACGGCGAACAACTCCGTCATGCCGAAACCAACAGAGACAGAAAAAAACAGAAACAAAAACAAAAACAAAAACAAAAAACACGAATCGAAAACAGCAACAACAACACACACACAAAAACAGGATTAGGACAAGCGACCGGGTAAAATACAAAAACACAGTTTAAAGACGACCGCTCTCTGCCAAGTGCCGAGAGACAAAAAGAGAACAGTCGAAGTGTTTTCAGGGAGAGCGAGCACAAAAGTTCTTGCAAACGAATTTTTTGCACAGCGAAGACGACCGGACCGGAGTGGATTTTGCTCTTGCGAGAGAGCGAAAATATTTGAGCGGTCTAAAGTAACAAGACCAACAATCTAGGCAAGTGACGTATGTAAAAGTACACACTGAGAGAGAACGCAAAAGTTCGTAGCACAAGCGACGACGAGCGGCCGCCACTTTACTCCTTCGTTTTTTTTTTGTGTGTGTTGCTTGAGAGATTTCGGTTTATTCGCTAAGTTGAAGCTGCGCTCTCATCGCTGAGTTGTATACTTACTTACAGCATTTCTCTTTTGGGACGACATTTTTTAAACTCAATAAAGTTTGGGTGTTGTTCGCCAGCTGAAGTTTGCGGGAGCTGATTTGATGAGAGAGGCGTACGCATGTGCGTCACGTTGGCAGATTTGTTGGTGTCTCACCAACCAAGCTTGGTGTTTAAATTTAAGAGCAAAATTTCCAAAATCAAATTCGAAAATTAAAATTAAAAAAATTCACTGTCTCGAAAATTTTGTTGTAAAACTTTGACTCGGTCGGTCAAAGTTCAAGTTTATTTGTTTTAAACCGCTTTTTTTTACAACATCCTTCGAGAATATTTTATTATATATAAAAAAGTCAATTTTATTAGAAATTGTTGTTGTATTAATATAACAAATTGTTTGTAATGAAATAAATAATTCAAAAAAATTTTAAAATTACTTGAGAGAGCAAAATCTGTTAACTTTCGCAATTCTCTTTAGAAAACAGCTTTTTGCTCAAACACCTTACCCAGTAGAACGGAAACTTTATCTCTTCTCTCACTGCGTTACTCTTCTCAACTTTCGTCACTCAACTCTCAACTCGACATGCTCCGAACCTTCCAATGTCACACTTTCTTTCCGGCAGGTTGCTTGTCCCAACGCGAATCCAGTGCCATGCACTCTTGCCCCGAACTCGATTGGAATATGGTAAAACAATTTCATATGTAAGTATGTATGTATATGTAGTGTGTTGTGTGTGTGTGTGTGTGTGTTGTGTACTTTTCACGACCATTCCAAAGTGTCCCAAATACGAAAAAATATTTACGCTGCTCTTGCGTTCGCCTCGTGTGTAAGCCTTAGCATTTTTCCTGTGCATATTTGATGCGGAATCACGTCACTCATGCTGCCGTCGCCGCTGTCGCCGACGATATGAGTGCTTTGTTTGTGTCTGTATGTGTGTCTGTGTGTGTGTGTGTGTGTATGACAATGTGATGCTTTCGGTGTGCGCGCTTACACGCCTCTCTAGTGTCTTAGGTCAGAAATGAGCATTTCTTGTGAGTATTTTAAAAAGGATTAACGCCATGTGCGCCAGACGTGCTGCGATTAAGTTACGAATAAGTAAAAGGATTCTATCCGCCGTTATGATTAATTCCCAACAATTTTTCACCTACAAACATATCAAAATGTCTCCATGTATGTGAGTGTGTGTGTGTTGTCTTTAGATAAATTGCGCTTTAGTGAAAATTTGCATGTGTGAATTTTGTTGTTAATAAGTCTGGCAGATGATGTTAATTTGATATCCATTGTGAAAGATGAAAGAAAGAAATCCCAGTCAGAATTATTATGAATTTTTAGAGTAATACTTGGCGACCTTGAAACGGCAGCACTTGGGTTTTATGTATTACCGACGTTATTTATACTCAAATTTATTAACTTTGTTATTTCGTAATTAAATCGTATTTGAAGTGGTGCAGAAATGAGAATTATTGTATGCAAAATATTTTCTTCTGGCTCACCTGAGCTATTCCATTAGGACGATTGGGTTTTGGTTTCGATATCATAACCATATACCCATGATTCGTCACCACTTATGACCCTTTTTAGCGAATCAGGATCATCATTGGTGTTGTTTTTGGCCAAAAACTCTCTCATAAGATCTGTTCCGGAACAAACGTCGCTGACACACGTCACAACCGATATGCCAACTTCCTCAGCAACTTCTTCGATAGTGATTCGACGGTTTTCAAAAACCATTTTCTTCACTACTTGAACGTTTTCATCTGTTGAAGTGCTTGGGCGGCCAGAGCGAGGCTCGTCATTGGCATGGTGCCGGCCATCTTGAAAGTGTTTGTACCACTTGAACTTTTTTTTTTGTCACAGAACAGTTTCACCGTATGCCATTATCCACATTTCAAATGTTTTGGAGCACTTAATTTCATTTTTTACACAATATTTTAAGCAAATGCTTTGATCCATTTTTTTCGGTAGCAGTAAAATACTCAAAAGCTCAAACTGTGTGTTGTTATTAGCTTAAAAGCTTTTAATTAAATAAATTTCTAACTGCATCAATTAAAAGACATCCCTTGCATTTAAATTTAATTCTTTGCCCACATTAAAATTTAAAAGTTTTTCCGATTTTGATTTCAAAATTTAAACCAATTCATTTAATTTAAAGAAAGCTTTGCAGATAATGACAAATCCTGAAGAAATAAAAAGAAAATAGGAAAAAATAAAATTCAATCCGTTTCAAAAGATTTTTCAGAAGAGGTGCTCAAGTGCAGCGTAGAGCAAAAATAACAACAACTACAACAACAATTGGTTAAACAGAAATCAACGCTAATAAAACACACCGACACGCACACAGAGTAAAAGCTTCCGATAATCACATCGAATAGACTGGTTGAATGAATCACATAGAATAGACTGGTTGAACGGATGATAATTTTACGAATTAATAAAATTTTTCATCAAATGAAGAAAAACTTTCCTATTTGACATTTGAAATGAAACAGAGATAATCGGAAAAATACCTTCAACAATTTTCATACCTCAGGAAAAACGATTTCAAGGCTTTAAGCTACTAAAGCTTTTAAGCTTAAAAAATAACAAAAAAATCATCTATTTACGGTAAAGCAAACATAAGTTAGCGACTAGACAGTAATTATTTTGACAATTCATTCCTTAAGGAGCTTTCGATCAAAAACCAAAACAAAAAACGCAGCTTTGTAAAAATGCTTTTTGAAGTATTAATTGAATTCAGAACTGATCCTAATATTTTCACTCAAAAACTAAGTATAATTTATATAAATATAGGAAAATAAATTTATGGCGGAACCACTCTCAGAAGATTTTTTAAACGCTTACCGAGAAGGCGGCTCCTAATTATTTGGGTCTACTCGTATTAAGACGGAGATCGAAATGCACTAACTATAGCGCTTTTTTCTCAAATTTTTTTTTCGTTTTAAGGCCATTAACTATAACATTCAAGATTTTCGAATCAGCAGTCATTATGTCCAACTCGTAATTTGTGGAGTAATATGCTAGAAAAACTCTTTTCATGACTTCTGTAAAAGTTCCTTTCATTAACAAGTCTCACCCATTTGTTATGTTATTCTGGAACCACTGTTGGGTTCTGGATTTGGCCTATAATTCTGCCCTTGAACTCTCTAGGAACCCAGCAAACAATGAGCTAAATGATATTATTATTAAGATAATGTTTGACTTTTAAATTTAAAGCATTAATCACCAAACTTTTATCTTTAGTTAAGAAATATATTAAATCAAATTTTAATATAAATTTTTATTTTTTCAAAACCAGCCTAAAGCACATGTGAAAGTGCACGCGTGATTCTCATACACAAATCAATTGATTCTCTACAGTGCACAACAGCAGCAACAACAATAAAAATAATAACAACAACAACAAAGACGACGTTCAAATCAATTTCGCTCGGCACATCGAGAGCTAAATAAATCACAGCGAGGCATTCAGTTTGTTTATCTAATTTATGCAAAATAAAAAACCGAACTAACATACACTCACACACACACCCAGCCTCAGCAAAATAGAATAAAAATATAAACGTTAAAACCAACAACAACAACAAAAATAATAACAATAACAACAAGAGCAGCAGCAAAATAAATTGAGAAAAATGGAAAAACTTTTTGAGCAGAGTAAATCGTACATAAGCGTATACGTCGAGCAAAGGGGAATAAAGTGCAAAGCAATAGAAAACGAAGAAGAAGAAGAACAAACTAGAGCGCAGCAAAAACAAAAAACAAAAAGTAGAAAGAATAAGAGTAAGAAAGAAGCTGAATCTATTCCCAAAATGTATTTTAAAATTTTCTCCAAAGAACATCAAACATTTCAAACGGAATGAATTATTTATCCACTTTGCGAGCACTTACAAATGAAAACGAATAAAAAAAACTACAACAACTACAACAACAAAAATAATAAAAACCAAAGAAAGAATAAAAGCGCGATGATATAAGTTAGTAGAAGGATATGTGCAAAAGTGTGTGTATGTGTGTGAGAGTGGGAATAAAATGCAGCAAATGTAGTAAAATCTGCGCTGCATCGCACTAGACATGCAACCAAACACACACTCACACACACACACACTCTTTCACATTTATTTTCATATATTCCGCATCACATGCGCCAGCCCAATTCAAATGTGAATGCGAATAAAAACTGCAAAAGTGAGAAGAGAAAACAAACAGACAAACAAACGAAAAAAAAAAGAAGAAACACCGAATTAAATAAAAAGGAAAGAAGTAAAAGCAAACCGCAAATCCCAACAAAAATATTCCCAAAAGAAACCAAAAGTAACGCAAATGATAACGTTAAGCTTGCACACACTTAAATGGATGTAAACAAAAATAAACAAACACACACGCACACTGGAAAATATTTTATTCGACTTAAAGAAATATTTTTGGAATTTCCTTTTTTTATAAATAATTTTCGTCAATTTTCCGTTTACTCTTTGCTTTTCCACATCCATTTCCCAGCCTGACCTTTGAACTGTTTCAACTTTAAAAATCGTTGATCAATTCGATTTCTTTTTCTAAACTTTCATTTAACAAGAGGAAAATATTTTTTTTAGTGTACACATACACACACACAAAATTCTTTTCTTCAGATTTTATTTCATTTAGTTTTATTTCCCTAATCTTCCTCTTCGAACGAGCGAATGCGCGCAAGCGAATTTCAACTGCAGACAGCAGCCGCCACGCAAGGATTCCTTCTATTTTTTCTTTTATATTTCTTATCTTATTAGTTTGCTTTGCTTACTTTCGAATGCATCCGCATCCGCTTCCGGTTTTCACAAAGGCCTTGCGCCTCTGTTCGGCACAATTGCATTGCGGTAGAGTAATTTTTGAAATGTGGCGCGTTTCCTTGAATTTAATTTTTATATTATTTTATTTCTACTTTTTATTTATTTTTGTTGGCAGTGGGAGGGGCGGATATTTTCCTCCGGCTTCGCAGACACTTTGCCATATATAAAACTATTTGTGTATAGCTTTTGTTTCTTAAGTTGCCCTGCAGTTGAATGCACATATTTTTGTTGACTTTGGAAAATTGCGCCACGCGTCTTCGCTGTATTGATTAATTAAGAAGCAAGCAACACTGTTCCTCAATTAATCATACCAGACACCAGGTCTCCAGTCGCCAATGTGCCGAGAATCGCCTTTTAAGTTTTTGTTGATTCAGCAAAAGTTTGTAATTGTATTAATCACTCTGGATACCTCTCGCCCTCCAGTTAAATAAGGCTACCTTTTGGCAACCTGACTCTTCCAAGGTTGACCTTCACTTCCAGACTACCATTCTGAGAATTTTATGATTACTACTACTAAATAACAACAACCAACAGCTGTACTTGGCTTAGCCTCCATGGCATGAGCAACCTTAACCAATTTAGCACCTATTGGGTAGTCAGATACAACTTCTCACGTTCCGGCTGTTGAGCTGAACCTGACGAGCCCGGAAAGGCCACTCATTCAAATTTCCCTGGCTCTTCGAAATTGACTCTACGAAATAGAGAAGTTGCTGCATTGGTTGAGTAAGGTTCAAACACCAGCTTCATTCATCAAAGGCTCGGATGAATCTATTTAATCCTTTATAGAGGAAGGTAGAAGAGATTCAACAGTGTTACTTAGGCTTTGGGTACAAAAGATCTTTAATGGTCAAAGTGCTCGTAATCACTTATGATATACATATATAAGTATATAGTATAAATCGTTTTTGATATTCAATACTCGCAGTTAATTGAATTGATTGAATTTTCAATTAAAAATGAATTATAATAAACAAAATTTAATGAATTTAAGAATATTTCGATCTATATTTAAAAAAAAACAACAAATTTTTAACTATATAGTACAAAAATCCCTTTATTTATATTATGACTACCATTTGATTCTTATTAAAGTTTACGATATTAGAACTTCTTAATCTTTCTTTTCCACCTACCCAAATGAAAATTCACTGCGGGAAGATAATACATATACAAAGAATCATTCAATATTTTTTTTAAACCAGTGTTGGGCGGGCTTTGCTCAACTGGATTATAAACGTTCGTTATGTGTACGGTATATAGCAAGCAATTTTATACAAACTTTGCTCATTTTTATTAGTAAATATTTGCAAATCCTGTTGAAGGAAAATAACTAACAGGCACAAAGTAGCGCACAAAGCTTGCCCATTCCTCTTTGTAAATGACAAAAAAAAAAGAAATTTTCTCATTGGCATTGGGTCGGCGGAAACTTTTGCATTAAATAGTATCGCATTACGCAATGGTTATTTATTTTGGTTTCATCATCATTCAACTTAAAATAATACATTTTCTGCACAAGCTTAACTTTTGCATTTCATTTTCAAAATTTCACTTTAAAGCCCAGCTAACACACACACACACCCACACACATACACACACAGAGAAAGGGACAGACAGACAGAGAAAATTGTAAATATGTATAGCGTCGAAAAGCAGCAAAGCAAAACATAAAGTCACATTAAGTTCATTACCATTGCAAATTCTACACGAAAATAAAAATTTGTCTATTGTCTCATTTCGGGCATCATCGCCAACAACAACAACGACAACAACGACGACGACGAACAACAACAGCGAACGAACAAACGACAAACAGCAACCACAATATGCCCCTACTTAGCGCCCCTCAATGCCGCGCAGCACCCTCTGCAACATGCGTTGTCGCGCGCTCGCGATCATGTTGCCGCCTCTCGCTGGTCAAGCTAAGCGAATGTGACACAGCAGCAGCTGCATGAAATGTACAAAATTTTCGTGTATTTTTTGTTAGCTTGTTTGTTGTTTTTTTTTTACGATACACCGAAATGTATTTAGCATAAAAATTTACGATAATGACAAGAAACAACAACAGCAACATGGACTTGAACATAAACGCGGCAGGGGAGCGCGGGGCGTCTATTCGAGTGGGAGTGGAAAGTAGTAGAAGCCGCGCATTATGCGCGAGGCAATGTCAGCTGTCTGCAGCATGACAGCCAAACGCGACAGATACAGCGACGCAAGGATAATAAAATGTGCTCGACAGCGCGGCGAACTAACGGCGCGATGGCCTGTGCATTTGTGTCAGTCGGTTGGGCGGTCGTTCGGTCTTTCGGTAAGGCGGACGGGCGTACGCGCTAAAGCCAAGTCAAGTTAAGCTGAGTCGCCTTTGCCAACATTTTCGCACAAAACAAGAACGAAGTTAAATTAATTTTTTCACACTTGAGTGTATTTTTTTTTCGCGGCACACCATTATGAAAATTAGTTTGAAAGTCAAAGGAGCCTCGTTTCCATTTTTTGTTCTTCTCGCTTTTGCACCGATTTGTTGGCATTTTCACTGCTGCACGGCAACAAAAAAAAGTTGATTTAATAAGCGTCTTGGTTTATAGTTTTGAAAATAATAAAGACACTAAGCAGGCATTTCAAATGAAATTCTTTGGGTAAAGTAATTGTAGTGCAAAATAATTTATTAAAAGTATTTTTTGTGTTCGATAGAATATGTACAAAAGTTTCCAAAGATGCTTTATCATATGACCAAACCTCAAAATAAATACAATACAATATAATAAAAAACAATACAATACAGAACAATAAAATACAATATAATATAAAACAATACAATACAATACAATACAAAAGAATAGAATAGAATAGAATACAATAATATGCAATACAATTCAATACAATTCAATACAATTCAATACAAGACAATACAATACAATACAATACAATACAATACAATACAATACAATACAATACAATACAATACAATACAATACAATAAAATACAATACAATAAAATACAATACAATGCATTAAAATACAATGAAATGCAATACAATACAATACATAAGTAAACACTTTAACAGCTCAAAAAAATGGGCTTGATCGGATAAGAACCACGCCTACCTGCAATACAAACCACTCCTTTTCATGTGGAAAAAATAGTTTAAAATAGCTACAGCGTAAATATCCAGTTCAAAGTCGGTATTTAACAATTTGGTAGCAACACAAAATTTATAACCAAAAAGAGGCGTGATCCAAGTAGAACAACGCTCTCTTATAATAGAGACATAAAGCACTTATGTGCTAAAAGAAGCAAATTTGTTGGTATCACTGAAATAGCGAACGGTATTTGATCTTCTTCATAGCCGATAGTAATTCAGTTTCCAGTTTTAAATAAGTTTGTTTGACCGGCGACCAAAGAATTCCAAATTAACGCCGAAAGTTGTAATTATAAAAGAAGTTAAAGACTTGGTTTGGCGGGTCTTCTGCCTCAGCACCACCAACAGTGAAAAGCTAGAGATCAGTGAAGCATCACCGTTGAAAGAATCCTTTTACAAATTTTTAGATATAAGTTTGAAGAAAAGAAAAGTCCAACATTTCACTAAAAATATAAAAATTAAATTTACCCTCAGTTGAATAAACTTTTTCTCGCAGTGCCCACACAAATCTATTTACTTGATGAGATTCACAAAGGCAGTCCATCGCGTCTGAAAGTAGATTTTCACAAAGAAGTGTGTGTGTGTGTGCGTGGATTTGTGCCACTCACGTCAATTTGTCATAAAGACAGGATGTCGCTTTGGTTTTGCTTTTTTTTACACACACACAATTTTTCTCTTCTTATTAGTAATTTTTATTTATTGATGCGCACATTGATTTATAATTTGGTCACACAAATCATTTTTGTTGGTTTATTTCTTTGTTGCTGTTGTTGTAATTTTCCAATGCATATTTACAAATTGACCTTCACTCTATATGGCGGAATTTTTTGTTCATCTATATTTTACAAGTGTATCAAGTTGCAGGTCAAGCGCGCTTGCGAAACAAAAGTCAAAGCCATACAATTTAATCGCAGTGAATGAATTTATATGGCACACACACACACACACAAAAACACGCAAACACGTAAAAAATGCATATGAATTGTGGCATTATAAAATTGCATCGGTTTTATTTTTGTTGAAAATGCGATTAAAAATTACTACGCATACGTTTGCATGTATAAGTAAGTAAATATATTTCAATATTTTATTGCCACCCCCCCGTCCAATGTTATTTAATTTTCATGCACTTTATTGGCAATTGCATTTTATTTATTGTTACGATTGCACGAATTTGCATTTGTATTTGTATTTTAGTGGGCTTCTGCGAAATGAAAAATGAAAGTTTATTGTAGCCGTTGGCCAATAGCAAAATGTATAGAATGTATTTTTGCATAGTTGTTTTGTAACAGAAAAATACAAGAAGTCAAAAAAATACACTTAATCGGTTTTCGCACTAAATGCGTCATTATGAAAAATAAACTTCCACATAGAATAATGAAATGAAGACTATAAAAACTGTTGATCCAATGTGCCTTAATAATTTATTTATAAACTTCGTACCACATGACGTATGAGTAACATTTTATTCAGATCATATACTATATTAAGTAGAAAGAAAAAATAGAAAACTATAGTCTAGTTAATAAACTGTAATATTTAGTAAAAGCACAATGTATAAAATAAATTTTTTGAATAGTTGTTTTTTACACAGAAAATACAATTTTAAGTATACAATTAGAAACATGTCGGGAAAAAATAGACTTAATCAGTTTCTGCTGTAAACGCTACATTACTAAAATAATAATAATATTAATTATAATCAAATAACAACTGCAAACTATTGATCCAATATGTTCCAATATTTTATTAACCAATTTAAACAACTGCGTACCACATGACGTATGAGTAACATTCAATTAGGTTCATTTATTTATTCGAGAAAAAAAAACAACGCAAGAGCCTAGTTAACATTAGTGGATTTGGGAAGAAGAAAACCAAAAACCGAAACCATGCAATTCACGCTAATAAAATTAATATTTAATAAGCGTGTGACATGCACGCTCGCCTCGCACAAAGCGTATTTCGCAGTTGATATGCTGCAGTAAGCGCGAAACGCGAGAAACGAAACGTCTCACCTCGCGCGTCGCGCACAGCTGTCAGTGCGTTCAAACACGTTGCAGCAGCAGCAACACCAACAATAACAACAACAAGTTAAATAACAACATAACAGTAAAACAACAACAAAGGAGCATAGCACCTGCTGCTGAACCTGAAAACTTTTTCCACTACTTTGCTATGAATTTCTTTCACCTGTTTTGTAATTTAATATCCTACTTAACGGAATTTTTTTTTATTTTATAAGTTCGTTTCAGTTGAAGCAGCTCGTCGTTTCTTTTTTTCTCCTCTTTGTTGTTGCTTTTCTTAATAAATTTATGAAATATATAAACTAAGTCGCTGAAATGGAAACAATGCAAATTTTGAAGTACTTACAATTTTTTAATAATGAGCAAGTAAATGAAAAGTTAAAACCAAAAACAACAACAACAAAATTTCTTTATAGTTTCACTAACTCAAAAATTAATTTTTGTTGTTCTAGTGCAACTTTCAACTTAAAGTTTACCTTCATACTAAAGTTTATTTTTGATTTTAAAGTTTTAAGCATGCTGAATTATTTCCTCGTTTTAAGAAGTTGCCATTATGTGCTGGCACATCACTGTAAAGTTTAAATATTTGTTTTTTTTTATTTTATTGCGAAATTCAACGAAATTACGTCGAAAAGTTTTCGGCTGAAGTGCACGAAACTTTTGCGCTGCATGTCTGTGTGTTTGTGTGTGTGTCTGAGTGTGTAAATGTTTGTAGTTTTACGTGTACGTGTGCTGCTCCTCATGTTGCTTAGATTCATAATTTAAGCATAAGTGTGTTAGTGGTGAATTCGCTAAGCAGATACACACCCACACACACACACATACGTGTACATACGAACAAGCGTTGACATTTTTGCACTCCACATACAGAAGCAGACGCAGACGCACATGCGCAGCAGGACTAAGGCGAAGATTTCAGCTAGAACTATAAACACCAACAACAACAAAAATAACAACAACGACAACAACAACTGAGAGGTAAAACAAGTATATACAAAAAATGAGATAAAGTAAAGCACGCGGCTTACTTACACGCACGAATTGTGTCGCTCCCAAAGACACGCGACACACACACAGAGTTGCATTTTGAAGTTTTGGCCTCGGCGTCGTCAAAGTTTTTACTTTTGGCAGTTTCGTTATTTTTCTCTTTTTCTTTTTGTGGGTTTTTGCTTTTGTTTTGTTTTGGTTTTTTGTTTCGTTTTGTTTCGTTTTGTTGCCAAGTTGTTTTCCACCAACGGTAATTAATCCCAAATTCGTATGACATGTCTTTATCTAATTTGGCGCATGTTTTTGTAAGTGTGCGTGTGTGCTTCATTTTGTATAGAGTAAATGTGTGCGTGTGTGTGTGTTTTATGTGTGCGTGCTGTTTTGTAATATTAAAGTTTTGGTTTTGTAAAATATTACTAACACTCTACCTTTCTGTTGTTGTTGTTGTTGTTGTTGTTGTTGTTGTTGTTGTTGTTGTTTTTGTCTTGTTTATTTGCAAGTAACTTTTAATGGATTTTTAAATGCCGATTATTTTGAACATATTCGAATTAGTTACTCCGAATCTTTCATAGCTAAATTAAAGTCTTTTATTAAAGGCTTAAAAGAAGATAAACTCGATTTAAATATGATTACAAAATTTGCTCTCAAAAATCTGTCCAAGCTTTTCTAATGGCACAAATCTTGGCTTAAAAAAATAAAGCGTACTTCTCAAACTCCAAGTTTAATTTTTTTTATCAAACATGTAGTCTTGAGATATGGCATTCTTGTTGCAAAACAAATTCAGGAAGGGAGTGGTAAAGCATCAAAATTTATAATGACGTTCTAATTTAAAATATTCGCTAAGTTCATTTCGGTTCAGAGTGATTGGGACATCAAAACTGTAAAACTATATAAACTATAAAATTGAAGCTAAAGTACGTCTAACTTGTTTCCAAATCAAATCACTTCCACTGGAATTTCTCCAAAGCCAATGCGTATTCTCCAAAATTTCTTTAGGTAAATCTTTAAATCGTAATACGCACTAAATAACAACAAAAACCATGTGCTCTTGAAAAATTACTTCCATTAGGGTTTCCCCAGAACCTAAGCATGTTCTCCACTAAATATCAAGAAAACTCTTGTGCTCTTCAATAAAAGAAAGGAGTGTAAAAATGTATTAAAAACTTAAAATTTGTCGCAGCAACCCTTAAAAAACAAGAGACGAGCTTTTAATTATCCTGAATCCTTTTGTGGGATTTAATGAGTCCACAAAGAAAGTTATGAGAAAATAGAACATAATAACTTAGCCGATTACTGGTTAAAAATGAAGTTACTTAGTCTATGAAACAACAAACAAACTAAGCAAAATATTTAAAAATTATAATTTTGGGTAAACTTATAATCCCAGAGCTTTTAGGCCAAGAAAAAGGCTTTTAAATGGAACTTCAGCATATATGTATATAAAAAAATTACCGTTCTTATATGATAACATGTACCGCTCGAGGCCCAAGCCCCTTTGTTCCTCTCTAGTGTCGTTCCAGAGTTGTAAACAACCTTTATTTAATGAATTTTTTCCACAAATCTGCTGCAGTATTAAATGATTCCAATTTTAATTGAACTTAACCACACAGGTATAATTACAACAACAACACCACTAAACATCTACTCATACAAAGCCATTTAAAAAACGCTTAAGTCACTCACGACTTGCAATACTTCATTTCTCACTTGGCCACAATTCATTTTCATAATGGAACGAACCATAATAAAACTTAATAAAGTGAAAAGCATTTCAGGGGGACTGAAGGGGCGTTTGACATTTAGATTAATGGATTAGGTGCAAGGTAGCTGCAACGTACAAATAATAGAAAAATGTAATTAAAGCAAACAACAACAGCAAAAAAAAATCTTATCAAACTTTTTAAACAATTTCAAGGTAAAAATCGCACACAATAAAAACACTTACAGAAATAAAAACATAAACAAACAAACGCTCTGATAAAATGCAATTGTCAGCGTAAAATCCGAGGCAAATAAACGCACACCCATACACACAAACAAAACAAACAGTGGCAACAACAACAGAAGCTGCTGCAGCTGCAGTAAAAGCAGCAATAAGCAATGTAAGTGCGTACACAAACCGCGAGCGAACAGCCATTCGCAGGAGCTGAAAACAACAAAAACAACAACAACAACAACCACAACAGCAGTAACAACAAAAAATAAATCACACACACAGTCACGCAAACACGCGCGCGCACAAAAATCGGATGCATCGTTGGACGTTGAAATAACAAGCAATGGCGGAGGGCACCGACAACGACGACGACGACGATGGGCAATGGCGAAAGCGGTTACGATGATGATGCAACACGGAAACAAATGCTGATTTCGCCATTAATACGAAGCGGAACAGAGGAGCTTTACGCTGTGTTTGTGTGAGTGCATGTGTGAGTGCGCACGCGATTTGCTTCGACCCAGCGCACACGGCGCACTTTGGTTCAGTGTTGGATTGTTGCGATAGCTTGGATAGGATCGTATGAGTATACAAATTATTTCTGGCACTAATACGACTATAAAATAACACCAGGATTAAAAATGTTTACCTTCCATTTGATTTTCAATCTTAATTCAATAATGAACCTCATTACTCTCGCAAATAAACAGAAAATTCTTCAAGTTTTTTTTTACAAAATTGTTCACTAGACTGGTCAAGAAACCAACAAAATTGTTTAACAATATTCAACAAGTTACTTCTCAACACTGTCTCCGAACAGCGTTACTCGCACTGATCCGGAGAAACCATACAAAGATGGACAGACGACCGAACGAACGACCGAACGGACAAATGAACGAATGAACGAACGGCCCCGTTGAGTCGTCAAGCTGATTCAGCGTGTAACCGTGTGAGTATCAACGCACACACACACACACAAACATACAAACATGCCACTGTGTAGATATGTATTTGTATATGTGGGCAGTGCGAGTGTTTGTAACGTTACAATGACATATGGCCTGCGCTGTCAATGTTGACAGCCGCACTCTAACAGTTGCAGCAGCAGCGGTAGCAATTGCGTCACCGGTTGCCCCATCAACTTCTTCTTCAATCTATTCACGTGCTGTATTTCTGTTTGTGCTGTTCTGTACTGTACGGCACTGTTTGTGTATGTGTGAGTGCATTTGTGTCGAGAGTTGTTTCCGGTTTCCGCATTTTTCGCTACTGCTGTCGCTCTTGTGTCCACATCCGGTTTTTCTTTCACTTGCAGCGTGCGCTTACGAACACCGTGTGCACGACAATGACGACGTGGGTGGGTGTGTGAGTGTGTGTGCATTAGGGTGGTTCTTTCTTTTAATTTTATCAATCATATCAATATCTTTATTTTTTAATACCTTGACTTCTTTATCAGTAGTCACTGTTTCCGTAACGAGTAAACGACTTTTAATGGAAAGAGGATATCCTATTACCATCTCCTGATTACCAATGGGCGTTGCTGCAAACTGTACTCTTAAGTAAAGATATCCAACAGTCCGAGAGTCCACTTGGTGTTGATTTTTGGTTAAATTTCTTTAAAACTTTTTAAACTACAGGTATTCAAATTAATTGAGGTAACACCCTAATATATATTTTATATATGTATATATGCACTCTTGTGCATGTTTGTGTGTATGTGTGTGTGTGTGCCTAAAGTGTACTCTTAGATTGCATGTGGCGCATTTGGAATGTCAAAGTGTTTGCGAATCATGGAAATTGCTTGTGTCCATTGCGGGTGGCACATGGTGCAGTCGCGTTTCAATTTTTATATATATTAATTTTTCTCGAAACGCCACTGTTTTCGTTCATCTGTCTGTCTGTCCATCTGTCTGTCTGTCCGCCTGTTTGTATGTTTGTATATACACACATCGCGGAAGTGTAGTGTCACTTTGTTTAATATGATAAATTCACTAATATTCTCTGCTCGTGCAATTTCTTTTGTTTCTTGTTGGTATTTTATATTTTCATTTTCATTTTCCTTTCATGTTATTTTTCGCCTTTTTTATACATAGAAAATAAAAGCACATTTATATGAGTCGTTGTGCGCTGATAGATGACTGTGCAAAATGAACTTTTCGTTAAATTGAAAACTTAATGGAAAAACATGTTCGCACTAACAGCGAAGTTATTGCATATGCGTTTAGTATTTCTCCAAAACAATAGAATGCAGTTGTATTTGTTGGCAAAATTTATACCAACACTTGCGCACAAATATCTTTAATACATTGCACGCATACTATTAAGCCTTTTGGATTTTTTTTAAACTAATCTACTTACAAGTAATTTGAATTTTATTTAAATATTCGCATTACTTTAAATCATCGTGAAAACTTAAAATTAAAAAATTTTCCATTTCCGTTGACTTTTTTTCCATCTGATGCTAAGCAACCCTCAGCGACTTTTGCGCATTTTATAGCAGCGTTGCATCAATAAAATTTAAGCGAAAGTAATTTGACATGAAAATATGTTGCACAGGATAATGGCTTGAATTTAAGGATAATTCTATTAGCTGAACAACACATGCACATGCACACGCACACCAAACAGCACACATTAAGGGCATACACAAGCTATTTTGAGCTGTTTCGGATTTACACAAATAAATTAATTTAAAAAAATGTTTTTAGTAATTTTTGTGCGTTCATTCGTAAGCGAAAAATTAAACTAAAATCTGCCAAATTTTAAAATTAAATGAGAATATGAAAATTTTATACTACGATACTTTACCAAATACAAATTGAAGTATTTGACACCACGTGAGTCTGGTAGTTTCATATAGCCAACTTATGATACATAACAAAAAAATGTCTCAAAAATATATTCTTGGAACATACCGACAAACCATGCGATTCGATCAAGATATCACTAACGAATCGCATTTTATTCTAAAACGATAATTTCATATGAATCGCTAATGATATCGTGGCCGGGCGAAAATCGACGCTCGTTAACCTATCGTAAAAGCGATACTTAAACCACTTTTAAAAGCCAATTCATTTATTCTTTTAAAAATCGCAAATTCCGATTTGTTTGTAAATGTTCACTAACACTTCGATAACGATATTATTTTCGGATTCTCTTTAACGATTTGTTAAAGAATCACTTTTGTTCATTGACGATTTGCTTACGATATTATAAGCGGATTCGTTTTTAGAATCCCATCCTAAAATCCGACAACTCAATTTAATAAACCTTATTTGATCATTTTAGATGCCTCCATCCGGCTCATGCAACATAGTCAATTAAACCCAGTTTAAACAAAAATTTAAAAGAACACTAACAAGTTTTATTTATCGCTTGTTTATACTGTTGAAACACCCGAATATGCCCGTACATACCAGCGTGCTCCTAGCGTAATTTGAATATATATAAAATTCATTACAAACGCATTATTTGTCCAATCATGAACGAAATTTGTTAGTATGCGTGTGTGTGTTTGTGTGTGTAGATCTATTGATGGTGTGTGTGTGTGTGTTTGTGTGTATATGTATGCTGGTTGCGTTAGCTCGGCTCGGCTTGGCTTGGCTTGGTTACTGTCTCTGCTTTATAATGATGTGTCGCTGCACCAGTGCTGCTGGCTGTGGCTGCCGCCACTAATGCTGACAATATCAGATGCGGCATTTCAACATGGCCGCGGTTGTTGCCGGTTGCTGTCATTTGTCGTTGTTGTTGTTGTTGTTGTTGTTATTGTGAAGCGTCAATTTTGTGTTTGACTGCATGACGAAGATTTATTGTGATGGCTTGGTTTCGTCGATTCGTTGTCTCTGGCCGATGACAGCGCCAAAGTGATGCGGCGTGGAGTGGAGTGAATCTGCTCGATTTGGGCGATTCTATTGAAAAAAAGCACACTCACGCACACAAGCGAACGAATGTGCTAAATTATGCTTTGGCGCTGATGATCTATTTTTTTGTTTACGTTTTTTTAATATTAGCTTTTCGAATAAATTTGCTTAATATAAACACTTTTTTTAAACTTTTTTTGTTAATGTTACCTGCAAAATTGTTTGCACTTTTGAAACGTATTAGAATTCTCACCTTACCTAAAGCCGATGTATGATTTATTAAAACCACCTATTCAGTCTTTACCAAAGTTAACTGCTACTTAAAATATTTTCTTTAGCATAAAATGAATTTTTTTACCGTTTAAATTTCTCGCTTAGTTTAAAGCATTCCAAAAAAAATTCAAAATAAACGCAAATCTTTTTTTTTTTTTTTGGTACAAAAAATGTTATTCAAAGTGGGCGTATTTACATTTACATGGCGCAAAATTTAACAAAAGTATCTACAAAAAGGAAAAAAATAATAATCGAAAAGTTTTGTGACACTCGTTAACACTACAAAGGCAGGGATAAAAAAAATAAATGTGGGACATTTGTGTGCCCAAAAACATGTCGAACTGTATGTACGCGTATGCACTGTTAGGAGGTACTGTAAATGCTGCCAAGTCAGACAGTATTCAAATTTTTTTCAGCATATCTTCTTATATTTTTTTTTGTTGCTTTATTTTGCATATGCTCGTCGACCTCGTGTCGTATTCAATGCAAAATGACATTATGCCAATTTTTATTGAATTTTCCAAGTGAATGGAAATTTGTGTGTTGCATTTTTTTTTCCATCCCTCCACTTTTTTTTTTTTGGTGATTGCGGAAACACATTCGTCAATATCTTCTTTTTATTTTTTTTTTGTTTTTGCTTTTTTTCTGATGGTATGAGTAGGGCATATACATACGAGTACATATACGAGTATTAGTTGTGGGCCGTGCATGTGCACAAAAAGTTGGCAGTGGTGTTGGCTAAATTGCTGCTGCTTGCAGAGAACAACATCCGCTTTGGCAGCGTTTTGAGGGCGTCGGATGTTGCTCGCATGCTGAAAGCTTTCTAATGTCCTTTTGGCGTTATTTGTATTTGTAAGAGCGACGACAAATTGAAAGAGCGCAAAACAAATGCGATTTTGGCCGTAAGACGCTTGTTTGAAATTTTCACTAAATTCAAGTAAATTGCAGTTGACTGATTACAATATTGGAAATTCAGAACTAAGAGGAAAACTCAACAGAAGAAGTTACATTTATAAATACAAAAAAAAAACAACAAATATTAAAAACTCTATATGCATCTAAACAACACTTTTAGTTAGTTTTCTTTTGCAAATAAGTGAAAGTGTAAGTGTAAATAAGTGTAAATTTACACACTTGTTGAAATTTACACCTTTGAGTGTAAATTTTAATTTTTGAGCAAATTTTTATTTTTCCATTTGATTTCATACAAAACAATAAAAAACTAATAAAAAATTAACATATTTTGTTAAAATTTACATACATATTTTTTGAAAAAAAAGTTTGTTTAAGTTTATACAAGAATTTATAACAAAAATGTAAAAAATTGCACTTTTTGGAAATTTATACAACAATTGCGTTTAAATTTGCACACACAAAATAAAATAAAACACACGTTTTGTTTAAACTTGCACAATACTTTTATATAATAAAGTACAAATATAAATGTTTACCCTATTTATTGTATAAGTTTGAACTTTGTTTATATTTACATAAAAATATTCATTCGAAGATTTTAAATTTTTGAATTTATAACAAAAAAGTAATCTTGTACACAAATCTAATTGGAATTTACACAAAATTAAAAAAAAACGATAAAAATTTAAGTTCTAACATATTTAGTTGAAATTTTCACAATAGTATAAAACAAATAAGAATACCAAGCTAAGTTTTAACACTGTGTAAATTTGCACAACAGTGTGCAATGTAAAAAACATTAAAACATATATCAATATTCTGAAAATTTATACAACATTTTACAAATAAAAGTTGTTTAACATATAGCTTTACAAAAAAATTGTGTAAATTTAAACAAATATTGTTTGAATTTACACAAAAAATTTAATAAATCGATTACAGAACCTTGAACGTTTATAAACAAAAATAGTAATCAATTTAAGGATAAAGTCATATTTTGTTGAAATTTACACAATATTTAACAAATCAGAATTAGAACCAGAAGTTTAATCGTTGTTTAAATTTGCACAACAATTTAAGATAGATATAATTGAAAATAACATTGCAAATATGTTGACTGTTACACATAGAACATTCAGCACATTTTGTCTAAATTTCTACAACAATTTTACACGCACAGTTTAGAATTAAATGAACTTTTTAGCGTAATTTTACATGGTAAATATTAAAATGTACGCGACAAGAAGAAAATTCCTTTATTATTTTTTTATTTCAGCAGTCAATTTACACAAGTACTTCAACTACACATGTTTAAAAAACACACATGCACATAGCCACGCCTTCAATGCTTTACGATTGTATTACATATCCAATAAATTCTTCTTCTTCTTCGCCTTTTTGTTGTTATTGTACTCTTTTCAAATCTAATAACTTCTTATAAAGTCAAGTAACCCATAAAGAAAAAAATTAAATATCGTAAATTTTGCACATTGCCAATTGAATTTCGAACTGTCACCACATAAAAATTGTCTATCAGAGCATAAAGTTTAGTCTGCCCGCCCGGCTATACCGAGTATGAAAAAAAAAGTCCAACAAAAACAAGACACATATCCTTTCTATATTCCTTGTTTTTTTTGTTTTTTTTGCTTAGTTTTAACCCGAAAAAAAATGTGATTCAGTTTATTCGTAAAGTTGTCGAAAACGCATTATGCTGCTGTTGCCTGAGCATCCTTTTCCTTTTTCACTTTGGCAGCGAATTACAATGACTTTTTTGGTTTATCCTACATATATATAGTATACATATATTTGTGTATGTGTGTGTATGTCTGTGTGTGTGTTTTTTTCTCGTTTTTGTTATGCGCTGACTTTTCGAAAAACTCCTAAAAAAAGGTTTTGACAATTCGTTGGCAAATTAAATTATTGCGTAAATTGTGGAAGCAAAAAGAAAAAAGGAACGAAAATGAAACCCGAAAAATGAAAATGAAAATGAAAAGGAAACGCTGCTCTGCTCTGCTCTGCTGTGCTGTCAACTTGATTTTCGATTTTCGGTTCAATTGTAATTTAGTGGAATTCCGTATAAATGTGAATAATGTCCTATTATTGCGTCTAATCTCATAATTTAGTTTAATGGTTGATTTGTATATTTTTTGTTTCCTTTTCTTGTTCCTGTTTTATGTTAAGCGATACTTTATTATCTTTCTAATAGATTCTTTTTTTAATCATATACATTACTATAGTTGAATTTTTTAGGTCAATTGGATTTTTTTAATTTGGACCAGTTAATGACTTCCAATGCAATAATTTATGATTTCATGGAATCGATTTTTTAATGTGCTTTTGTAGTTCTATGAAGATTCCGAGAAACCATTCGATATAGAAATAAACCACTATCGAATTGCATTTTATTCAGAAACGACACTCGAATTGCTAACAGAAGAATCGCCTTGACGATAGACAAATAATGAACCAGCTAGAAAATATATCGCAAACGTGAATATTCTATGGATTACTTTAACGAATCGTTAACGAGCGTCGAATTTATTTCGACCGCGATATAATTTGCGAATCGAAAGCGACTGTCGATATCGAATAAAATGCGATTCGATAATGATATCATTTTCGACCCGCAATGTTTGTCAGGCGTTCATTAGTTTGTTTAAAGTATTAAAAAATATATATATTCACAATAATTTTAACAATTCGGTAAGGACTCGTTATTCTCGATTCATTAGTGAATGTTCACCAGCATTTCGAGAACGATATCATTATCGAAATCGTTTTAGAATCATATTATACGAATTTTCTTAAGTAATTACCAACAAGTCGATAACGAATTATCCCTTGTCAAATAATTTGTCAGATTTATTGGAACATATTCTTTAGATGCCTACAATTTGGGTATTATATGAAAGGTATTTAGTAAATTACCGCACATAATTTGAATACTTGCACAATTAAAAGTCTTACCAATTTCATGACTTGAAGAAAGATAATAGAAAAAGTTTAAAATTGTCAAACAACATTTTGTAACTATTACTTATAACCTAATTTATGACGACATACACACACGCAAAACAAACCACTTACACACACTCGTTCCCATCATTCGCATTATGTGAATTGGGCTACAAAAACCGCAATAAAATCACTTTCGTAAGTAATATTGCAACCCGACAGGCATTACTGTCAAGTGCAAGATTTAAGCGTTGGTGAAAAAAACAAAATAACTCGCGCAAAAACTCGCAAAGCACTGGGAAAGCTCCCATTGGCTTAATAAAATTGCGCGACCCATGACAGCACGCGACGATGATAGTCAACACAGCCAAAACACAGGCAGGGGTGTTGTCTGGATATTCAGTTGTGGGGTATCTAAACTATTCATGAGAGATTTGAAAGGAACTCTCACATTAACTAAAGGCAAAAAATGGATTGGCAAATGTTATCGTTAGCGAAATGTATTTTATTCGAAAACGATGTTTGCAAAATTAATCGCTAATGTTTCAGCAACCGTTTAGGCGATTAATCTACATATCGTAAATGTGATTAAATTATGATTCGGTTTAGCGATTCATTGACGAATCATTAGAATGATTCATTTAGAAAAATATTATTTATAATATGGGATGAAAGGTTCCCTCAAATTAGAAAACTTGTGTCTTTATTAAAAGAAAAACAATTTTGTTTATATGACATGATTCATTAATGTTATCGTTAGCGAATCATATTTTATTCTAAAACGATCGTTAAAGAGATTAATTTTAAAATCGAAAAAGTGATTCATTTATGATTCAGTTCAGCGATTCATTAACGAATCATTTACAAAAATATTATTTTTTATATGGTAAGAAACCAAAGAAATAAATTTGGAATATGTGACAAGAGTCGTAAATTTTATCGTTAGCGAATTGGATTTTATTCGTTAACGACACTCGATAACGAATCGTAGAAGCGATTAATTTATGATTCGATAAAGCGATTATTTCACTTAACCTAAAAATGATTCATTTAAAAAAATCTCCTTTGCCATAAGGTTCGTTTTTAATGCATCTTCTGTAATTTTTTTTTTTTGATTACCAAAAGTTTTCTTGATTTTTATCGGAAGGCCCTGTTCCTCGCTAAACAGTTTAGCTACTCCATTGCAAACTCGACTGAACAGACAGACACACCGCAAGTGAAGTGCTGCCAGATTATGGGAAATTGCGTATAGCAATTTAGTGACATAGCACTGCAAGCAAAATGGAAGCAACATCAGCAGCAGAAGCAGTAATACCAACAACGGAAACAGCTGCTGCACACATACATATGGTCGCGCACACACACACACTCACACACACACATACACATATGCCACACAAACAAACACAAACGCGGGCGCATAATGACGCACATTTTGCTGCGCTGACAGTCATTAAGTGAGTTCCCTAGGGATATGCGCTTTCGACTGCTGCTCCTCCTGCTGCTTGTGATGTTGTTGTTGCTTCTGCTGCTGCCATTGCAAGTGTTGCCAATGATTTTGTGGCTGCTCACAAAATGGCCGGCCAATTGTTGTTGGCAAAAACACATACATACACACACTCGCACGACCGACGTGCAAAATTGTAGATCGAAACTGCAACTGACTGAAGCCGAAGCCGAAGCCAGTTTAATGATGGCGCTGACAGGCGTTAATTAACAAATGTAACAGCATAATGAATGCACACACGAGTGGTTCGCCTGGTTACATTTCCCCAGCCGAGAGGTCAATATGAATTTATGAGTGAGCGCATAATTGTGAGGTTCATTTCGCAATCGAAAAAAATTACATCGAATAAAAATGCATTAAAAAATGTAATAAAAAAGTGTATACAAAAAATGGAAAAAATTATTTTCCATAAAATGTCAATTTGCATGGTAAACAACAAACAAACAAACAAACAAACAAACAAACAAACAAACAAAAAACACACACTCAAATTTGTTGTAAATTAAGTTAGCCTTTTTTTGTTGTTGTGCATTTGTGCCGCAAATCAATTTAAATGGAAAATTATAAAATTTTGCGCTTGTCAATTTATTTAAAAGCTCTTCAAATGTAATTTTCAATAGAAATTCTGATGAGAGCTGAAAAGTTAAAAAATGTCGATTATATGGAAGCCATGTTGAAAAAATTTCGATTACAGGAGTATATAGAAAAAAAATATAAGGAATTTTAACATAGTTTTGATTTAATTTTTGACAAATTAAATTTTTGAAATATTTCAAACATTTTGTATATGAATACAGTATTCCCCGCTTACATATCTCCCTCTTAAGTTGACATCCCGCTTAAGAACCCAATTGTTTGGGACTTTTTCTTTTTCATAATTTACATATTAATGCCTCCTTTTAAAAGCTTTTCCGCTTAAGTGCCTCACCCGCTTACCTATTCACTAATATTTAAGTTTAATAACAATTTTTTCTTAAGTTTTTCCCTCTTACGAGTAAGTGTACATTTGAAATAGAACAATTTTAGTATGGCAACCTTAGCAAAATCGAAATATTCTATTATTTTGCATGCCTTAGTTAAGCATAATCGACTGCAATCAGAATCGCAAATTTTATTTTAATAATTATTGTACCAACGGTCTCTTAAGTGGGTTGATATAACTGCTTTGAGGTTTAAATAACTACCTCGAGTTACTTAAAAGGGATTTTTACAAGTGCCTAACCCGCTTAACTACTTACCGTACTTTTGTGGTAGAGGCACTTAAGCGGTGAATACTGTATTTTTAGATTTCGGGAAACAGATTCTGAATAATACAATATTTAGAAAAATCAAATTCGTTCCATTTTGATTAATTTGTGGAAAATTAAAAATTTTTAATTTTTTTTAAACAAAATTTTCAAAGTTTTAAGATACAATTTTCATTTAACTGACAAGGTTTAAAAAATTATTTCACTCTTAAGATCAAAACCATGACATTTTTTCTAATCTATGGTGACTTAAACAAAAAAGCTTACTTAACCTTGAACTTACTTAACCCTTAAAATAATAAAAACACTCGAAAAATAAAAAAAATATTTGGAAAATATGCCAAAATCAGTTTCTAAATCATGATAAATTATTTGTTAATCTAACCTGACACTAAAACGATTTGATAGAGATCCAAAAAATATATGGATGTATCGATATTTTTGCACCAATATCGTTATTTTAGTATCGATGTTTTAATAAAAAAGGTAATATCAATCTATCGACATTTTGTTATTCAATATTTCAATAGTTAATGTTGTATAGAATTTTCTTTTAACACAGTTTTAATTTACATTGAGAATTAAAAATATTGTCGTTAACGAAAGTTCGTTGGCGATAACTTTTAACAAGTCTCAAAAATATTTTAGTTAGTGTGGTCATTTAATTTTGATAACAAAACAATCTGATTGACGTTTGATTTCGCATATACAATATTAACAAAAAAATATCAATAATTTTATATCAATATTTTGTGTTCGATATTTGAAACAATCGATATTTTTTTGTACATAAATATCGATATTTGCAATTCCGATTGTGATTATTTCTAGATGTTAATAAAATATCGATAGTTTTTTGTTCGATATACGCTAATCGATAATTTATGTTCGATATACGATAATCGATAGTTTTTGTTCACCCAATACTCGCAGCCCTAAATACTCGACACTTTGCAGCCCTACATCACTTCGACTCTTTGGCGAATTTGGCTGGCATACAAAGAAATTTAAAAAAAACCAATAAACAAATAAAGGAATAAAACAACAACAAACTACGACGAAAAACACAAACTTAGAGCAATGCAAAATACAAATAAGCACACACACACAATACGTACACACACACACACATACAAATCCATATTCGAAATCGCTGAAGCACAAGTAAAAGTGCAGCTGTTGAGCAACAAATTATGCCAAAGCTCACAAAATATAAATAACAAAAACAAAAAACAAAAAACAAAAAAATATTTGCATTTTTTGCGGAAATCCGATTATGTGCGGGCATTCATTGTATGTGTTTTTTATTTTCTCTTGTTGTTGTTTTTTTTTTGTGTTGGTAATTTTTTCTTTATTTTTTAACCACATTTTGCTGGTATTCGCCGGTGTTGTTTGTCGTTATTGATGTTGTTGTTGTTGTTACCGCTGCCACTACGTTGCCATAATAAACCTTTCAATAACGTATTTGCCGCACAATTGCTAAATAAATACGCCAATATAAAACACACAAACAACAAACAAAATAAAACCAAACGAAAAAAATAATAAGAATACAACAAAAACATTAAAACCCAACAACTTGTCAACAACTCCAAAAACAAAAATTTACTATACAAAAGAATGAACGATTTTTTCGCGGTTGAAGTATGGTTCAATACTATTAAAAAAGCTTGACCGAAAATATCAGAATTTATTTTTTTACCAAAAAAAAAACGTTTATAAATATAATCTATTGAAAAACAACAACAACAATTAAAATTTGCCGAGAGGAGGCAATTTTTTGTATGTTGTTTTGTTTATGGAGACTTTTTTGACGTCTCCATATAATCTTGAATTAGAGGTTCTTTAGAAAAGCTTTTGATTTGAGCGAAATAAGGATTTCGAAATTTTAGCGATATCTCAAACTTTTGTGGAGATATTGTGCATTAAATATACATTTAAACGTTTACTAAATACAGTTTTATTTTTTATAAAATTGCAGAATTTTGTTATAAATACATAAGAACCAAAATAAGTCACCATAACCGATAATTGGTTAAGCCTTTTGTTCCCACATCTAATAGCGCCCTTGCGCCCTTTTTTGGCATATTTAAATCCACAAAAGTCACCTAGCATACAATTATATATAACATCCCAGTCGGCAATTTCGTTAGCGCTTCTGAAACTTCTGGCTTCCCTTCTAGAGAAGGCTTAGTGGATGGTGTAACTTAAAATGGCTTCAAGTGTAAAGCAATAAAAGAGAGCCGAAGACTTTGTGCCGAGCGAATTTTATTTATTTTAATAATAAAAGTGTGAAAGAATCAACAACAAAAGAAAATATAAAAAACCAATTGCGTCTATGGAGAAGAGTGCCGCAACCAAACAGTTTGAGGGACTATAAAATCTTTGAGGAAGCCGAGAAAACTACTCATGTACCTATTAAAACGCTTTATAAAAAAGTGGTAGTTCCGAAAATAAAGAAGCTGCAAAAAAGTTAAAATAAAATAGTGCTTTTAAATCACCTATTCGAAGTACTCCTAAAGGAAGGCCAAGTAACAGATCTTCTCATGGTAAGAAAATAAGAAGGCCTTCAAAAGAGGGACATTTCATACAAAGAAGAAAGGAGTATGGCAGTGGGAATGGAAGGTCTCTTCTCTGACAGGAAAGGCTTTTAGAAGTGCTGAAATTGACGACTGGGTACATACATACATACACAAATCCATACAAACTTCCATACATGTATGCATAATTATGCACAAATTACACTCTAATTAATTTTTGAGTAGGTAATTCGGGTGCAACAAAACAATTTTATGCATTGAAACTAAACATCACAAAATATTAACTTATGTATTTTGTGAAAACAAAACCAATACATAAACACGCTCTGCATACGACATAAGCCGATAAATGCATACGGGATTAATGCATACCATACAAAGCGACAAACGCGCATTGAGAACCGCGTCACACAGATCCGAGCCATTTTAATGGACGTCAATTAACTTTTCAGCCTAATTAAAATGGATTTTTTTTTTGTTTGTGTGTGCGATGTGCAGAATTAATAATCAGACGTGATGCTGATTTTTGTTTAAAATTATTATTTATTCAATTTGCATTTGATGGTCGGAAATATTGCACAAACGTTCGAGCCGTCGTTTAGTTAAATTAATTATGTAAATTTTCAATTATTGATTGTCCACTAATGGTGGTCAAAGTATTTGGGCATATGCTCGAATTAAGGCAACAACGTTTGAGTATTTAAAATAAAGTCGTATCTACTGATGAGTTGTTTAAAATATCGAATGACAAAATAGTTAAATGGTATGTAAAAATAGTTATAGATACTTTTTGTAGATACTTAATATCTATACACATCGATTTGAATGCATGCATTTGAAAATAGATATACAAGAGTTTGGTACTGATTATTTGATTATAAAATGAATGTTTGACTCTGAACAAGTACATATGTATATGCAGTACACTTATGTAAATATGAAACAAACTTATATCGAAACCAGGACCGTACCGAGGAATTAAGGCGCCGAAGATTATGTCGCCCTTTCCAAAAATATTTTTATGAAATAGTAGTTGTGGAAAAATTTTACAGCACACATTTTTTTCCATGAAAACAGATGAAGAAGTAAAAAAGAAAAACACAAAAAAAGGTCCACAATCTAAAAAAAATATGTCATTTTCCTTTCTTCCTTTCATAAAAAAAGCACAAAAAAAGGCACTCACTTTTGAAAGTGTCGCTCTAAACCCTTCGCCCCCCAGATACGGGCCTGATCGAAGCAAATAAATTGAGTAAGAACACTAAAATGTGGGTACACTAGAAGTACACTAAATCGCCTGCATTACAAACGAAGCTACTGTTTAACATACTAAGTAAGTACTCTCAGTGCACTGAATGTATTCATTGGATTTTTTTTTTCAGAAATGCTTGTAAAGTTATAAGCCAATTATATACAGTAACTGGAATAAATCATTTAGTTAACTCAATGAGTACAATGCACTCCGTGAATTTTATGCAGAGTATCAATGAATGAGGGTATTCCTTTAAACGCTTTAACTAGGAAACTAGAAACACTTGAAAATTGTCGAGCATCTTTTCGGACACGATACTTTTTGCGACCTCGAAAACCTTTGTGAAATTCAGCAAACACTTCTGTCAGCTGTTTTCAACTAACAGCTGTTTTTAATTAGTGTTGCCAAATATGATTTTTAAACCAGTATTACTTATTGTCATTTTCTAATTAGAAGTTATTATTTTGATTTTAGCAAGTAAGTACATAGCTAAGATATATTTATTACAAAGCAACTTTTTTTTAAATATGACTAAATTTTTACTAGTTTAAAAACAAAAACAAAAATTTACTATCAATTCTTAACAACTTTATAACAAAAAGTAAAAAAACTTTCATGGCATTTTTTTATATAAAGGCAACACTCAAACCTACGAGAAGATTTTCGAGGCTCTTTTGCGAAACTATTTTGACTCGAAGATTTTCGAGGCATGCGAAAGGTATATAAAATTGATCATAGTTTTTTGTCGAGGGTCGAAAATTTTCGAGGTTTTTGATAAAATTGAAAATCCATTAAAATAATAAAGAAAAACTCTTCAAATCCAAAAAAAATCATCATTAGAGCAAATGTAAAATCACATTTGAATAAAAGCGCAAAGCGAAGACAATGACATCCCAGCGGTATCAAAAAGCATAAATAAAACCAAAACAACAACACGAAAAAGAATGCAAAAAAAGTGGCGCATGCGAAATGCTAATGATGACACATTTGCAGCATATCCACCGAACGAGCGAGCGGTGATAACAAAGCAGCGCCGAAATGAAGAACGTATTCGAAATTTAAATAAGCTTGACACGGTGAGGACAACTCAGACAAGGGTGCAGGGTGTGCAGGGTTAACAGCGTAAGCGTAAGGTTAATTTGAAACGTGCGATAAGGAATTCAATTTTTTTCTCTTCTTTTTGCTTTTTTGCTTTTTGGCGCTATGGAAATTCCCCAGCTGCAGTCGAACGCACAAGTGGTAGTGTTGATATGGAGCAGAGCAAGCAAAAAATAAAACAAACGACAAGCAGCAACAACAACAACAACAAAAAGAAGAAAAAATTAAAATCAAACGAAGCGAATTCCCCGTAGGCGGCCGATGTCAACGCTTAAATGTAATATGCACACAAAGTGGCAACACTGTTTTAGGTTTTCAACACAATTTTTGCTCCCCAGATGACAACAGCAACAACAACAACAATACAGTAGCAGACAGTCAGACAGACACACTCTTGGATTACACTCGCACACACAGCCGCAGCACATTAAATCTTTGAGCACACATTATTATTCAATCAGATATGAAGTTTTATATATTTTTTTCCCACTTTTTTTCTATACCTATGTGTGTGTGCGTGTGTGTGTTGGCATTTGCATCAGTATGTGTGTGATTATTTTTTTAATGATATTCAAATTGCCTGTTTTTCTTATTGTGCAAAACAAAAAAGAAAATATACAAAAAAATTAAAAGGACTCGCAAAAAATTTAGATACAAGAAAGTAAATTCGAAATAATGTGGCAGCATTGCGCCATTGGGATTTTGCAATTTTAAATTTGGAATTTCTTCAATTAAATGCGCAACTTGCTGAATATTAAGAATACGAACGCCAACGACAGAATATTTGAATCTCATGAGATGGGTGGATATAAATATGTACGATAAAATCGATTACAAGCGCATATAACTTATTTGAAATGAACTGAAATATGCAGGAAAATATGCTTATAAAATTGGCGAAATATGCCAAAAATATTCATAAAAAATATGCATTAAAATATGCGCCAAAAATAAATTTAACTTCGATTATATCGATGTAGTAAAAACTGAACTGCAGAAATTCCATTCATAGGTCCGAAACCCTTCTGTGGGTTAAGCAGTAGCTTCATAAATAACTTGATACGTATATGGGAAAAACGAACTCTACTTGAGCATTGAAGGGTCCAAACAGGCATGGGACAGTCAAGAAGACTGACTGAAGATTAACCCAGTACATATTAAGCTAGAAGCTATTCTTGGCCTTAGAAAAATAAACTCTAAATATAACTATTAACAGGAGACTGTAAACTTAATTACCAGCTGAAGACAATAGAAGTGGTAGCAAATGATTCCTGCCGACTCTGCCAAGAGAAGAAGGAAAATAATTAAAACTAGTAAGGGAATTATCTTCGGCTAAGCCGAAGCTCATATACCCTTCGCCATTTCAGTGTCATCTTTTAACACATAAGTGCTACATGTCTCCACTATAAGTAGGCGTTGTTCTTATCGGATCACGCCTATTTTTTTCAGTAGTTTTGTTTTACTACTTAAGAAAGTGTGCTTGCACTTGGAGAAGGGTATACAAATATTACCATACTATGTATACCATATGTATATACTGTTGTGCCACTTGCAGTTTTTAAAATGACTTTGGGTCCAGAAGACAATTTTCACATCTAATTTAACTATGGATGGTGACTATTGAGGTCAATACGAATCTTTTGACATCCGGAAAATAGGAGCAACTCTACTTTTTTCAACTATAAATGTTCGTTTTTGTTGGAAATCCTTATTTTAACCTTATATCTCTCCACTCGGTAGACGAGTACCACCGAGCTGAACGAACAAACAAATTTTGTAGATGTTCTCCCGGCAAGGGTCAGCTACTGACCGAAGAAACCGTTTTCGGCCGGAAAACAAAAGTGTTAATATAATCCATTCTTACGTGTATTATAATATTGCATGTATTTATTTATATATTTCGATTTCCGGGTCTTCAAAACAGAGTTTGGGTCTATTTAACGACTTTTGAATAACATTTGGTTAAAACAATTTTCGCATTGTAGACATCCGGAATATGAAAATTAAACCATAATTTAGCTACAACAAAAAAATATGCTGCATAATACGTTAAATACGAGTAGTTACCAATATTTTTTAGGTATAAATGTGTTACTTTGTTTAATATAATAATTTTATAAATCTGTTTATGATTAAAATGATTCTACTAATATTATTCAGAATAAAAAGCTTTGTTAGTATTTTGCAGAATTTCTTGGCACTAAGGATGTTTTAGCTACAAAGTCAGTTGCATCAAAAATAACCTTAAGAATATAATTTATTATAATAATAATTTTTTCTATAAAAAATTTTCCTCTCTTCTTCATTTGAAAATATAAAAATCTGCTGGATGCATTTGCATTTTTCGTTGATGTTCAAATTTAATTACGTTCTTCTCTTTGGCTCTGTCTCGAATGCAACTTGCCACACCCACACAAACAGACACACACAAACACACACATACACCCGCATACACCCACACAAACACTTTAATGCTCATTACGGAAGAGTTGCAAATTGCAAATGTTAAATTCCGAGTAGAGCGAAAAATTGTTGTAATAAGGCGGCAAAATACCGAAAAGAAATAAAGTCACGAAGTCGCAGAGTTTACGCTGCGCGAAAACGCTCCACTGACGTTGCCAAATGGAAGCTGTTTCCAGATTTTATCCCCCCCTCCCCTAAACACTCTTCGAAAATTACTTTTCCGAATGCCGCTTCCTGAGCGCTCATCCTTTGCTTAAATTAAAATAGCAAATTTTAAAAAATTTAACATATCCAAACGATCTTTTAGATACATTTCAAAAAATAATCACAACCCACCGAAAAAAGAATTCAACGTACGCCAGTTGCGCGTCAGCGCTGCAGCACATAAGCATGTGATTGCGTGCGCCATCGTTAAGCAAGCGGACAAACCGACAGACAGCTGGACAGGCGGACAGACGGACATGTTTAAATGGAGACTGACTTTGTGTGGCGGTGAGTACGGTAAGTATCGCCGCCGCCGCAGCCGTCGCCGTTGAAAAAATATAAAAAATAAACGACAAAACGACGAAACGAAGCGAAGCGTAATTTTTAATAGCTTTGCAATTAAATCGTAAAATTTAACAACTTTTGCGCGCACAGTTCGCTGGCAAAATGGCGCACACAGTAATGGACACCGTCGACGCACTTCCGGTTTTTGTTGCTGGACGCCTGCATAACGAAAATTTCCAGCAAATAAAAAAATGCCAGTAAGGTTTTCAATCTGTATTTTTTTTCTCTTTTTTGTTGTTGTTGTTGTTGTTGTTTTGCTTTTTGCTCTTTTTTTATAAATGGTTATGTTTTCTTTGTCGTTTGCCGACGGCCTCATTTCCACTTTCATATTAGTTTTTAATTTTGGGCTATTTCCGCGGTTTCAATTAACTTTTGCGCTGCTTTAATTGTTGTTATTATTTGAGATCTAATGCGCAGCATACAATAACAATGTTAGCCAACTGACTTGACAGTAATACATGATGCCTCTAATTTAGATATACATATATACAGTCGTGTCTGGATATAGGCAACAAATTATTGCAAGGACTATATTCAGGTTGTTCACTCTTTCAAGGTGGACATTTGTTGTTTTTGCGTTCAGAAATTGACTTTTGGACCGCTTTTTCACGTAGACTTCGCAGTGCTAGTATACCAGCTTCATTGGTTGAGTTTTTTGTTGTGTTTTTTATTGCTGTCTGCTTGAAGTTGCTTTCAGAACTAACGTCCAAATAGTGAAATAAATTTTTAAAAGCGTTTCGATTGTTCAAAATTTAGAGTACTCCATGTACAAATTTGAGTGTTCTCTTTATAGGGTGTTCACTATATCCAGACACGACTGTATAGACTTATTTGAAAGACCTTAGTTTTAGCAATAGTTTATATTTGAGAAATATTATAATATCAATTTAAATGTTAGTTCAAGACAAATTCGAAAGCGAAATGCTCTCGCTAGATACTCCACATCGTGAATATGCCCTGTATTAATACAGCGGCAAATGTTCGCATATTTTAAACTTACAAAGTTTGTTCGTGTGGAACGTCATCACCCGCAGGAAGATTTCTTCTTTTTTTTTTTGTTGAATGTCGTAAAGTCATATTCAAGCGCCACGCAACTGATGACTTCATTTCGCATAGTAAATTTCAGCTCATTTATGTAATGAAATCTACACTGAAACAAGTTAAGTTTTTCTCATATAAAGAAACTAAATTCAAATAATTTAGTAAGCGTAAATTTTTATTTTTAGATAATTTAAAATTAAATCAAAAGTTGAAGGAACCTGTTGATGGTTCTTTGGTTATTTCGTAGATTGGTTTTCAGAGTTTGAGCTTGCTGTGGTTGAACGGCATGAGACACTCCTCTCAGTTTCCCCTCACTAAATTGACTCCTCTCTTAATCATAAATATATCATGAGTCCCTCCTTGCTTTCACACTCTTTTATAACCTACAACCGGGAATCAGTTCAACATTTTGCGGCTTATGTCTGTTCATATTGCGTTTTAAGGTTGTTAAGCTTGTTGTTCCTGAACTGATTTAAACAAAATATTTACTACTTCAAAAGTATTTTAAAACCTATTTTAGAAAAATTTGAAATCGGAAGTTTTATGGCAAAAATGAATCCTATGTAAATTAATTTTCCTTTTTTTAAAGACTTCAAATATCAAAGGTTGTAAATGTTTTGAAGATTTTTTTAAATAAATGTACTGTATTGAAAATTTAGGTATCAAATGAAAGAGTAGACTTTGTTAAAAAAATATTTCTATTTATATATGGCAAGAAAAAAATTTGATAAAATTATCATAGCATCCTTTGGAGTTTCTAAGGGAATATTTTGGAAGAAAAAAGCACAATATATTAATTGAGGAGCAATTGTATTGAATTGATTTGTCAAATGGGCGTTAGGGGGTGTATAAAACAACGATTTATAATTTAAAAAAATTAACATATGTTTGCTTCTAGACTCTATGCCAATGTAATCGCTTTGCAAAAAGGGAATGTACACCCTTTATACAGCCCAGTACCAACTATATGCCACAGTTCCAGACATATGCAAGCACTAGCTAATGCAAACATTTTATTGTTGTTACTTTTGTTGCTTTAGTTTTAAACAAATGTCTTTTCAAATGCATTAAGTAGAAAGTTAAAAAGTTTTCTTAATAGAAAAATCTTAACCTAAAAGCTGAAAATTTCAGATAAACATTTTTTGAAATATTTAAGTTTGAAAGCCACGATCCTCTTCTTTCATTTATTATAATTTTGAACAAAAACTCTTATACTAAGATTACATATCTTACTTTTAAGAGTACAAGTCATATTGATAAATTCCACTTTTACTTAAAATTGAAAACAAACTAAACTTATCAGATGTCAGTAAAATTCTTTACAGTGTCTCAATTTCGTAATAAGCTCTTTTGCACTTTGTTTTAATTATTTCTCAATTAGGTCAGCATCGTTTGAGCGTTACAGCGCGGCGCGGCCAAAAATTAAACGTTCATATTTATACAAATTTCGCTCGCTTTCACATTGGGTATTCCTTTTTTTCGTTTTACTTTTTCTTTGCTTTTTACACAAATGAACGCATTTATCCATTTCCGTTTCCGTTGCCCTTTTTTGTATGTGTGTGTGTGTGGGTCGTTTTTCACTGCCTTCAACTGCCAACAACAACGCTGTGGACACTTTGTGTAAACTTGGTTATATTTAGTTTGGTTTTCTAACTGTTCTGGCCGTTTTTTATGACACTCATAAATTTCCAACATTTTACATTCCGAATTTGAAATTTCAAATTCAAATTGAAGCCGAAGGCGGAAGTGCCCAAGCGCACAAGTGTTTGTTATTTTTGATTCAGCTCGGAATTTGAAAGTTTTCTTTTTCTGTTTTTTCTATTTTTTTTTTTTTTAAATATCTCGCTGGGTGTGACTTCAATTTGTGGCAGTTGCTTGGAGTTTGATATATATTTCTATATTTTGGTAAATTTAATTTAGCCGCATTTAGTCGAGCGTTTTGAAGATACTAGACTGAAATGTTTAAAGTTAACTAATTGCAGCAGTATAAACTTAGAGAGAGCTTTAGAGTTTAGTTTGAAATCAAGTACAACTCTCTATGTAAGTACAATATATAAAGATATAAGAAATTACACAGCAAATAAAAAGTGTCCTGAGCGATATAATAGATAAGTCGCCTGCGCGATAGAAGCTTTGTCCTCCTGTTCTTCATAATTATCTTATCATTATATCAGTTTCGCGATAGTTTTTCGCCATGATATATCTATCGTCTTGATAATATCGACATAACGACACACTTTCTCGCGTTAGTCAATAGCGAAAGCTTCATCTTTTTATCCTCAATGCAAACTAGTATTAATATTAATAAAGGCTATAGAAGCACTGCGACCTAAAAGATCTATTGTGCAGCCTCGTTGCCCTACAAACACAATTCTAGACTATTTATAAATCTTGTAATCATTGTGGGCTTAATTTTTACTATATCACTAGGAACCAGAATCCTATTGCCTAAGTAGTTAAATCTGCGTCTTGCCAACGCTGGACAAGTGCAAAGAACATGTTCAGCCGTTTTCTGCTTCTCGTGGCAGAGTCGGCATGAATCATTTCCTGCTACTCCTTTATTATTCAGATGCAAACGATAAAGTACTCCTAATTATTGTAAGAGCGATTAATTAGCTATAAAGGCATACAGAAAATCTATCATGCATCTCTATTCTCGATACGACAGACCTTTAATAAGACAATAATTAATCCTATTAGCTAACTATCTTCAGACTATCGAACTGGATGATTTTTTGCTTATCTACTTCAAAAATGAGAGTACTAGGTATATCGCCTATCCAGAATTTGGATAATTGTCGTCAAAATTTTTACCTGGATAAGTTCTATAAGTGTAAAAAATATTAAAACTTCTGCAATGTAGTGGCGTGAACAAGCTTCAGACATTTTTAATTGTATTCTAAAGTTCTGTAGAGATTCTAGTTACCTTTAAATTTGACTGACTTAAAGAGTCTTTCTAAAAAATTTGCTCTTCTGGAAATTGATTCTCAGTAAGGTCTAATTTTGGAGCTATTAAACAGGAGCTGAAATTTGAATTTATTTAATGAAAAACGATAAGGAGGAAATCATTGGATTCGGAAGAGCTACTTCTTTCAAGAAAGGGTCCTTTTAAAATTATTCTTCTGACAGTCTTTACCCAAAAAGATATATTCTTAAAACTCTTCTAAAAGCTATTAAAGAAGAGTTTTGTATTTTAGGTTGTTTCATATAAAACGTGAAGCCAGAAAATAGCAAACGGAAGGTATACAACTTACAAAAAGGGAGACTTAAAAAACTTCACTTTTGACCATCTTTGAAGAGTTTTTCTTTTTAATTGTCCAACCACTATTTCCAAAACCTAAGTTAAGTATTCTTTAATTTTTTCATATAACTATTTTGTTCAATAGCCAAACTCCTCATTCCATTATTTTATCCGATTCAAAGTCTCATCTGACCGATTAAAAGTCTTTGACCTAAGTTCTCCACATTTCATGATTATTTCATAGTGCAACTTAAATCAACAAATTCACTTTCAGCTTAAGTAAAAGCGTTAATCATGATGCCAAGGTCTTAATTATAATCTAAAGCATAACGACTACCGGCGCCCTTCCGAAAAGTTGCGTCAAATCCGCATGTCTACTTAACAAACAAACAACCCAACAAACAAACCAAACGAAGAACTCATTCCCAGTCGCAGTGATTAAATAGTCGAAGCAGGCACATTCAGCGTCCACCGACGGATGATGCGACTAAAGAGGAAATAAAACCGAAACACAACAACAGCAGCAAAAACGCAAGGCAGAGAGCAATGTAAAAACAACATTTTCAAAAACTCGAGATACGTTTATGCGTTTATTTATGAATTCTTTTTTTTTGCGCGCGCGAAAATGGACGCGAGCGCTCATAAATGTCAAGATACGACATGAGGCGTGTGAGAGTTGCATGCCGCACAAATTGCGAAACAAGTTGAATTTTGTACAGCCAAAAAGAAGAGACAAAAAGCAAACACAAAAAATCTCGCTGGTAGTTGAATGCGCTTGTTGTGTGTGTGTGTGTGTGTGTGTGTGTGTGTGTGTGTGTGTGTGTGTGTGTGTGTGTAACGGCAGACATATTTCTTTGCCGCGCACTGTGTTATCAGGTTGAAAATAAAGTTTTTCGCAGCTTTTCAAAGTTTTTTTCTTGTTTTCTTTTTGGAAGATAATTTGCATCTGTATATGAATTTGTATGTGGGTGTGTGTCAGTTTATTAGTTGGGCTGACTGCTACCCAGCAGGATATGATGAAATTTTTTAATTTCTTCGAGAAATGTGCTTGCAAAAAAATAATGCACACTAAACTTCTCAGCTACCTTGGGTAAGGAAATTAATAAGTTAAGCTTGGTGGCCATGTCATTTCGATTTTTTATCTCTTTCTTTCTCCCTTTTTCTCTCTCTCTTTAACTTATAATTCGACCAATGCTTGAGGAGGCATTTTTCCAACTGGGTCAACGCACACCCAACGCGAACTTTGTGGCAAAAATGACGCGGCGGATAAACTCAGTCGGGTAGAGCAGCGCGAGTAGAGCAGAGCACATTTACGCTGAACTTTTTGACTTCTTGTTTGTACTTGATGTTTGTTTGGGCGGATGAATGTATGTGCGTGTGTGTGTGTGTGTACTGCAAGCGCGAATATTCCAATTAGAAGCAACTTTTGTTTTTTTCCGCTTGCGTTTGCCCACACTGACGCAGCTAACTGCAACAACAGCAACAGCAACAACAACAACAACATTTGCAAAAGTGCATAAGTAATGCAGACACTCTCACACAGACAGAAACAGACACTTGCTCATCAGCAGGAAGTAGTCGCAGTAGCCGCCTGTGTTAGTTTTCGTTGTGTCGGTGTGTGTGCGAGTGTGTGTTTGTGTTAATTTGAATGCACAATGTTTACATGAATAAAAAAGTTAGCTAACTTTATTTAAAATTTAGTTTCACAGCCCCACAAAACGGAAACGGAAATTGTAGTCTTACAGCGTGAGCAACAACTTGTGCAGTAGTTTTTGTGTATGCGTTTGGTGCGTGGCTACCCGAAAGAAAATATTTCAATTTAAATAACGTTAATGGTCGTCGTATAAACTTTTGGTTTATTAATTTTTTCTTTGGATAAGTTATAAAGTTAATAGCAAAAAGTGGAAATTTAAAAAGAAATCGTAAAACAAAGTTGTTGATATATAAAAGAGAACTAATTATACACTTGTTTTTTTTAATGGAAAGCTTTAAATTAAAGCCCAACATATCAACCACAAATTATTTTAAGGAAAACGTAAAGAACTGAATTTGTCCTTATATATAAATTGAAATATTATTTTCTTTATTGGCAGTAAGGATTATATCTAAAGACTCTTCATGTGGTCAATTGCTAAATAACACAAAACCATGGATGATTGATAAGGTTGGAAGGTACAAATGAGAACACAAATTTAGCGAACTCACCTCGATTTCTGCTCTTTTTTATTCACTTAATATTTTTGTTGCAACCATTGTTGAATAATGTAAGGTTAGGAAAGTAGGAACTCACCTCGATTTCTGCCTTATTTTGAAGTTTAATATTTTATTTACTTGGTAATTTTGTAGCAACTGCTCAAAAATTCAATTTTCAAAGAGAAAAACAATATCGAGGTGGAGAGCGATAATTTTTTACTTTTCTCACCTTATATTTAGTACACCATGGTTGCAACTATTTTTATTTTCAGAGAGAAACAATATCGAGGTGCAGAGGGATAATTTTCTTATTTCCTCGTCTTATTTTTATTACACCATATTATTTAATAAAAGTTTACTTAAAATAAACTAATTTGTTCCTCTAATAAATTAATCAGTCCTCAATTTAACTTCTAAATTGAGTTTCGTTTTGTGCCTAACTTCATAGATAGGTTTTTTTTATTTAAAACTCAATGGGTAAGTAAAAGATAGAAATGAGAGCGCAAATTGAGCGAACTCACCACGATTTTTGTCTTTTTATTCTCATGAGTAAATAATAAGGTTAGTGATGTAATAATTAGCTTAGTTAAATAATAAGAATATTCGTAAACTAGAAATAACAGCGTACGTTGAGAGAACTCACCTCGACTTTTGGTTTATTTCGAAGTTTGTTTTTCTGATATTTGAAAATATAATACAATGTATTTTTTATATTTTATTAATTAACCATGACAACTGACCACAAATTAAATATTTAAAGAGAGAAACAGTATCGTGGTGAAGAGAGAAATATATCTACTTTTCTTACCTTCACTATACAACACCATGTGTTTTTGTTTAATTTTTTTTTATTGTATTTAATGTTTCTGTAGCAAGAATGGAAAATGTCAAAAATTTTCAAAGAGCGAAGTAAAAAGCAACATGTATCTATTCTTCTTACCTCACATATATTACACAAATCAAAAGTTTTCTAAGAAGCTTTTAATCTTAAAAAATATATTTATTAAAATTTAAGTTAATATGCTTTACGACGTTTGGCGTAAACAATAAACAAATATGATCAGACTTTATATAAAAATCCACCCCAAACTGTATTGATAACGCCTTAAACTCTGCCACGCTTAAAGACACGTCACTTAAATCTCCTTGCAGCTTCTAGCAAAATAAGCCAACTGCAACGCGCGTTGTCCCACATTCAAGAAGACTGTTCGAATTGTTGGGATAAGGAGCAACGACGCGCTTCGCTGCTGTTTTAAGCAAACGCATAAATAAATGTTTAAAGATTATAAATTTGTATGCAGCTGTAAACAATTTCATGCCGAAACCGCAACGCCAACTGAACGAGCAGTTGCATTAAATCGCATGAAAACCGCCGGTCAACAAAAACATAAAAAAACAACAAAGGAAAATAGAAAAGCAGAAAATTTCTGCTGCATGCATACAGCTTCGCGCATGCTGCATGCCGCACTGTATGCCATGCAACGACAGCGACGACGACGGCGACGGCGACGACGACTCCGGTCGACGTGAAGTATTTTGCGCGCTGCAACGCATTCTTGGTGAGCATTTTGGTTTCTTGGCACGTTTTTTGCAGCTTGATTTATGCGCAGTTTGGATTTTTACTCTGTACATTTTTTTGTCCTTTATTTCTTCTTTTGCCGTTTTTGTTCTTTCTGTGTTGTTATTGCATTTTTGTATCTTCGCAGTAGTAAGCCCGTGGAAGGCGGAGCAAGGGGTAAGACACTGTCAGAAATAAGCGCTATGCCGCATGAAACATAACGAAGCGTGGCCGGGATTATTTAGAACCAAATAGCAAAGCAAAAGCGAAGTCGTCTTAGATAAGACGATGGACGACTCAAAAGCGTTACGCCGTGCTGCAATGTTGACGAGCGAATGCACAACAACAACAACAACAACAAAAAGCACACACACAATCACACAAAATAAGGTCAAAAGAGTGTATAGCGACTGACAAAGGCTTAGAAGGCAAAGAAGCTAGCTTAAAAGCGTTTGAAATCTGAAGGGAAAAAGTGAATATTAGCCAAAGCCGCATTCAGGATATTATTCGAAGACTTTTCCGGATAATTTTTGAAATTTTTTTATTGCCTTCTAGAGCAGAATTTTCTTTTAAATAAGATCTTGATATATTACATGGACTTGAATATCTATTATATAAAAATGAATTCTTCTATCTATCTTTCTTTATTTCTTTCTTTCTTTCTTTCTTTCTTTCTTTCTTTCTTTCTTTCTTTCTTTCTTTCTTTCTTTCTTTCTTTCTTTCTTTCTTTCTTTCTTTCTTTCTTTCTTTCTTTCTTTCTATCTTTCTTTGTACCAAATAGGCGCCTAAACCATTCATACGATTGTGATGAAAATTTGAGAAGTTGCTATGCTTACGCCAACTTAGGTTTAGGGCAAAGAAAATTTTGCCACGCCCACAATTTGTAAAACTAAGTTAAAATATTCGATTATTTCGCTAATATTGCTCCAAAATATCTGAAATTTGGTATCTGAGTTTGTATTGGCACTGTCGATAATTTTCCCAAAAATGGGCGTGGTTGGATCAATTTAACGCACACTTTCAAAAAAAGGGTGGATCATTTTTAAGCCTACCACCATTTGCTCAGAAACTTGATGTGCTAAATAGAAAACATGTAACGGGATGCACCAGGAAGAATAACAGGATATACAAAATTGTCCACGCCCACTTATTACGCCCTCAATTTATTTAATTAAGTAAAAATATACGATGACATTGCTAAAATTGCACCTAAAAATTTTAGATTTTGTGTCTGAATTTGTATACTGATAATTTCACCGCCGTAACTCAGAATCGCGACAACAGTGTGTACCGGGAAGTTCCGCTAACGGGGAGTACCGGGAAGATATGCTTAAAAAAAATTTAAATGACATTGCAACGCATGCCGGGCATTCGCTAGTTTTTAATAAAATTGTTAACTCAGATTAAATTATTTTGAAAATAATTAAAAATGTCTTTAAACTAATGGCACACATTTTCCCAAACTTTGATTTTCCTTTGTGCTCTTGATTTTTCTTTTCTGCCTTCTGAAATTCTCATCTGGCTTCAAATGAAAAGGTTTTACAGTGAGCGTTAAGGAATCTTAAAATAAAGGAACAATCTTGTAATTGCTTTGAAAATGCTTCTTTTTCTCTCAGTTTAATCTGACTATAAAATTTGTTTATCAAAGTGGGTGATAGAAAAATGAATTTTCTTCAAGTCGATATAAAATTGTCGATAACCGTTTAACCGAATCCGAAGTTATTTGCAATCACGTTCAAAAACTTTTTTTTGCCACACGAAAATTGAATACAAACCTTTTCGTAAACTGTTCGACCTGAAAAAGTCATTTCGAAAAATGTGCATTGAAGATTTTTTTTTTTAAATTCGCATACATTCATACAAGACAACGTCAATGTATTTAAAGAGCACATTAAACCTTAGAGAAACGGGCAAAATAAATCCACTCATGCCAAGACATAACCATAGCCATACATAATCCGGTGCCGCTAAAGCGCAGCCGTGACAATCAACGGCGTTAACCGCCTCGCCAAGCCAAGCCAAGCCGGCTTTGTATCTTAGCAGCGTTTTTTTTATTTTCTGCGTCGCTGCTAATGGTGCTGTCACATCGTGTGCGCCTTGTCTTGCCGCGATATGCAACTTTGGTACAGCGCGTCGGGCGTTCGTTCGTTTTGTACATTTTGAACATTAGAACATTATCTCAGGATGTCATAGCGCCGAAAGAAGGATGTGATTTTTCTTGTGGTTTCGGTGTGTGTGTGTGTGTGGTTTGGTGTTTCTCTTATTTATTTACTTCTTTTTTTTCTGCATCTTGTATTTAGTAGTCATTTTTCCAGTTTTTGCCATAAATCTTCATATGCTTCCGTGATTTAATTTATGTGCTTTGAGAGTGCACGTGCGGCTGCATCCTCAATTCACTCGCTCGCTCGCTCGCTCATCGTCGTTATTGCAACATTTTATTTATCTGGCTGACATTCCTCTTATTATTTTCATTTTCTTTCTTCTTTTTGTTGCAGTTTTATCGTTGAGTTTGTCTGTCGCTTTGTGGCTTACTGTATCAATACTGAGATAATACGACAGCCGGGTAGTTAATTGCGATAAATGTTAACGATAAGAATTTATTACCCTTTGAATTTCACTAATAGCCAGATTTATGATGCATTCTGCGGTTTATCCATTTCATTCATCTCAAACTATCGCTTACGCCTATTGATTTCATAAGCCATCTCGTGTACATGTTATGTCGGCCATTAAAATCGTCTGACGTCTTTTGTGTAGATTTTTTGTACATTTTCGAAATTGCGTCGCTTTGATGTTAAACTGAATTGTTCGGCAGGGAAATTGTGCCTTGAATGAAACACGTGCCTCAAAGTTGTTAAGACTGGAACGGAACAAATGACACTTAGTTGTCTCAAATTGAGACATTTTTAGATGTAGGTTACCATCTGCGAATTCCAACGTAAACCTCGTGCCACGCCATCTTTCTCAAAACGGCGGAAACTTATTTGTACACCTAATATATTTGAGATTGATTTAAAAATAAACTAGCAAGAAGATTCGGTATTAAATACCCAAGAATATTTTCTAATTTATCTTTTTAAATGGAATTGTTTCCTCTGGATTCTTCACAATTCTTCTAAAGTTTCAATTTTATACAATCAACAAATGGATGATTTACAGCCTTATTATGACAATCGAAACGTAACGAAACGTTTCACTCAAAGTCATTCACTTTCGTTCTAATTTGCTATTATAACGTTATCAAAAGCTCTTTCGTTTTCTTTTCGTTGAGTATTTTTCTACTCACTTATGTACGTTGCCCATAGATGTTTCTCGCAAAAGCTTCTTAGTTTTCTAAAGAAACCAACAAAACTGTTTGCGTTTTTTAATGGTGGCATTTTTGTTTCAAAATATTATCAAATGTTTTTAAACGCGGGTTTTCAGCGATTGAGTGAAAATTCAGAAGATGAAAACCAAATGCAGATAAATTTGAAGATTAGAACACTTAGGAAAAACGGGAATATTTTCACAATACCTGATCAGGAGTAAGTTTTTTTCTATATTCTTCCGATTTTTAACTATATAATTGAAGGTGATAAATAAAATTGTATGACAATTCAATTGGCTTAATTTGGGCAACTATTCATTTATCTCTTGAAATCCATTTTCCTACCATTGCTTACGAAAATTTAAAAAAAAAAATCAATTTTTTAAGTAATTTCCGAATGATTAAAAATGTATTCAAAACCATTTTCGATGACATTGCACCTAAAACGAAAACAGAAATGTATGTGACTTAAACGAAATTTCGCGTCAGCAATTTTCGTTCTGCATAATACCGTGATTCGAACAAAAAAGCTTTTTCCTCTCTCAAAAATTAATTTGTTTTCGTTTCCTCGTAATAGCAATTTTAGTTTCACACACATTTTAAAACGAAACGAAGGAAAACGAAAGGTTCATAATAAGGCTGTTAAGTAAAATGTCAAGTTGGTACAAAAACTCTAAAAAATCTTCAAAATCGCTTTAAAAAATCAAGGTCAATAAAAATGGAAATTTCAAGAGTATTTCTTTAAAATTTTATAATGACAATTTAAAATATAATATTATAATAAAAAAAAACAAGTAAAAATTTATAGTCGGTCCTACCTACAAATGCACCTCATTATTAAATATCACAAAAACTTCAGGTGGTTCATAACATAAAAAATTTTATTATAGATTTTTTTAAATAATATTTTAAAACAAAATATGAATATGAACAAAATTTCAGCTCAATATCTCTAACGAGTTTCTCGCTATCGTGTAAAACAAGAAATGATGACAGTCACACGGATATGGCTTGATCGACTGAGTTTTCCATTCTGATCAACAATATATACGAGTATATGTCTATATCTACCATGAGTATTTCTCGACGTTACAATCACTTGACCAAACCCATAATACAAAACTGTGTGGTACCATAATTACATTCCAACTGTGTTAAAATATATTACAAAAATAATAACTTTCGACTAACAAACCTATTCTGGGATTTAACTCACACAAATTTTGTGACTTTTTTTGTCATCGCATTTTGAGATCTTTATTCTGAAACAACTTTTTTGTTAATGTTGGGTATTTAAACAACTAAATATATGCCCGTTACAATTTTGATGACAATTGATACTGTTTGAGCTTATGAATTTTTGCTCAATATACAACGATACTGTGGGGGGACTCTTGTCAATGCAACAGATTAAAGCTGTAAGAGTGCAGTAACCTCCTCAGTCATCATTGATTCCCTTGTTTTTTTTTTCAGTAGTTATGTAATGTCATTAATATTATGATCAATAATTTTATCACACTATGTAACTAAACTTAATAATATTTACTACAAAAGTAAAACAAAAATCGATATGAAAGGCTGCGTTGAAAAGGTGATTAAGTGATGAAGGCGAATGAGTATAAATTACGTCATACCTGACCTGACCTCCTTGTATGTAAGGACTTTAAGGAAGTATCTTAAAAATTTATTTTACTGGTTTAGTTCATTAATATTTTTGTAAATTTTTAAATATATATTAATTTGCAGATATTTCCATTAATAAATCTAACTACAATTCTTCATTGCCTTATGTCTACACATTTTTTATATATACTTATTTTTCCACTTTTTTATCGCTTACAATTCATTTGAAGAACAAACGAAAAAAAATAACCCATAATATGCCGGCATTCAATAATCTTCTGGCAGTGTCATGCCATGCTACGCTACGTTACGCTGCCTAACTTTATTTTCATCGCAACGCGTCTTCGTCCTTTGCGAATTTATTGGAATTCCATCAATTACTACCAGAGCGAACGAGCGAGCGCGCGCGCCAATAGTCAACGGCATCACACCCCGATCAACTGTCATCAACGAACGAACGAACCGAAGGTATCCAAACGTAGCATGGCGTGCCACTGCCTGCTGCTGCTGTTCTTGGTATTTGATTCAAGCGTTGAAAACGTGTCACTCCCAGACCTTGGCAGCGGTCTGCAGAACTGAGTGCGGTGGCTGTTTTTGCTGCTGGTGCTAGTGGTGCTGCGGCATCATCGCCATCATAAAAGGACGTATGGTTGTGTGTGCCGCACTCGTTGTCATTTTTATTGCCTCTTCCTTCGGCGCATCGTCAACGTCGTGTCATTGATAACGGTAAAAGGTGGTCAACTCTTTTGAACGGTTGACGCCACTGCCCCGCCACACATAGCGCATCGCTGTTGTTGTTGTGTGTTCCAACGTGTTCATTGCAATTGAAATACGGTTGCGGGTGTCATATATCAGCGATGGATGCCAACAGCCAACAGCCAATATGGTTTATTCGGAAGTGCTGAAGCGAAAGTCGGCATGACAACGGACGATGATGGCAATTGACTGAGTGCAAAATGTGATAGCATCGGATTGCTCGGACATTGAGAAACGCTTTTCAATACGATTTAAATGCCAAGCAATTTCCAATTGATTCGCAAATTGCAGCGTTTAGCACTAAAAACGTTCGTTTCAACTTTAGATATGCAAATTTTTAGTCTAACAAATGAAATTTGCAACTGCGAATTATGTGCATGATACGCTTTCGAATATGATTTATAAATTTATACATATTCATAGTTTACAGTACAAGTTTATACCCGTAACTATATGTACATATATGCTGTACATTTTCAAAAACTTTGTTAAGACCTGACAATCAAATAAGAATTGTTGCTTTAAAGCTTAATAATTAAAGGATTTAATCCATTCAAAATCAAGTATGTGTCGTTTCAATCATTTATCCGCCATTTGGCAAAACTTGAAAATCGAATAAGAAATTTTGAATCTCTGAGATGCCGGAAGTAAATGAACGAAGCAAAAAGCAATGACGGAAGTGCTAACTTTGGATGATTTTTATTATTAATGGGGATGCGCAACGCGTCCTAAAAGAACTATTGTGCCCCCTACGAGGATTATAGTATTGCAATAGCTTAGTATTCCTATGAGCCCTATACTCCTGAAAGGTTTATAGTATTTCTAGAAGTCCTACAACCGTTATAAATTAACTTTGAATGATACACAGAACAAAATATTATATAAAACTAACATTAATTTAACAATTATTTAAGTTAGAAAATATCATTTTAAGTTTTATTAATTTTGACAAAGAAAAATTTTGTTAACTCTTCTGTCTTTTAATATACGAGTACAATTAAAAAAGTATTGGGCCAAAAGGACCATAAAAGTAAACTATTCAAAGTAAATTCTATGTTAAAAACTAACCAAGAATAAACAATCTTAATGAAATACATTTTTTATGGTGATGATCTCAGCAAAATCCTTGACACTTTAAAGTGTTAATTCAACACTATGTCATGGTAAATTACAATTTTTCTTCATTTTAATTTACTTTAATGTCTGAGTTCAACATCAGAAACCATGTTAAATTAACACCGGATCATGTTAAATTCACCCCAAGACGAAATTGTCAACTTTTATAGATAATTTTATTTATTAGAATGAATAAATTTTTCTCAAGCATTGCACTTGCGTTCAATCTGTTATTTAATGGACAAATCAAAATTTAAGTTTGAGAAATATTTGTATAGTGATCACAACGATGCATCACTTATGATGTAAAAAATATATGGAGAGGAAAGTAGAAAAATGTCCCTCTACACCTCGATATTGTTTTTCAAACAGAGATAATTAAATTTTTGTGTAGTTTTCAGCGTTGTTACAAAATTATCAAGTAAATAAAAACAACAACGTTATTTGTTGTCAAAAATATAAAAATTTAACTTCAAAATAAGGCAACAATCGAGGTGAGTTCGCTCAATTTATGTTCTCATATCTACTTTTCTAACCTTGGTTATTTTGGTGAACTATTTTGTTTAAAAAATTCAGGGAACTGGAAGATATGTCATTATAGAAATGTAAAGGTCAAATTTATTTTTAATTAACAAATATTTTATATTACTAGGATCGATAATAAACTTTGCTAAAATTAAAAAATAAGTTTCGAATGATACCAAATTTATCAAAATTCAATTAACGATATCAGAATGAAAGAAAATCTACAAATCTAAACATCCCATTCAACAAAACATCTTCTTTTGGCTCAATGATTTCAAAGCAGTCAGCACGATAATTTTCACTCCAAAATACTTCACTTGCAGGCCCGTATCTAGGGGGGCGGGTGGGTTGCCCCGGGCGGCACTTGGCAAGGGCGACATGTGGAACAAGGTTTAGGGCGACACTTATACAAAAGTGAGTACCTTTTTTTTTGCTTCTTCATCTGCTTTCATGAAACAATTTTTCAACAAGAACTATTTCATAAAAAATATTTTGAAAGGGCAGCAATATCCACTCTTGCCCCGGGCTCCTTAATTCCTAGGTACGGGCCTGTTCACTTGTACAGACATATATACAAACTATTTACAACAACCACAAAGTATTTGTAGCTTTAACAAATTTGATTTAACGTTTCCAACTTCAGCTTTGTAATCGCTTTAATTTTTCTTTGGTTTGTTTTTCTTTTTTTTTGTGGTTTAGCAAACATTTCCGTAACCTAATTTTTACTGACAGAATTACTGAAAAGCATTAAAAAATGCATTGAAACCAAAAAATAAAAGTGCAAAAGAAAACTGCTCAATACATAACTGTAAATTAATTTAAAACTAATTTGAAAATGTCGCTAGCGCAGCAGCAGCAAGAAGTGCTTAGCACAAATGCGCCATTCAAACTGTTTGCACACATAAATTTCATTTGAAAAAAACTCGTACAACAACAATTTCACTCGCACTAAATCGGTTCCCATTTGGCACAGGCGAAAATTCATCTGCTTTACAAAAAACAACAGCAACAACAAGAGCAACAAAAAAAGTGAAGTGCAAAAAAGAACATCATCGACGACGACGACGAAGACGCACACACAACCGGATGACAGGAAATTGGAAAATCCTTACGCAAAGAAAATACAAAAGTAGTGAAAAATTTTCAAATACGATAAAAGAAAAAAATTACAACAACAACAATAACAAAACCGAAACCAAAACCAAACGAATCGACGATAGAATTTCTACATCCGGGTCAGTCGCCTCTCTGGGTGCCTTCATCGGCTCCGGCTCAAAGCATTAAGCGTGGCGTTGGCCAGATGCTGCCATAATCCAGGCATAAATGTGTCTTGCTGTGCGTCTGTCTGTCTGTCTGTCTGTCTGTCTGTCTGTCTACCTATCTCTGTTTGTGTATGTGTGTCAACCGTGCGGCTCTGGCGTTGCCACTCTGGCTGCGTGTATTTATTTTTAATGCGATGATATTCGTTTGAGGCATCTCGGCTCCTGCTGCTGCCTGTGCCGATTCGTGTACCTATTTATTCATATATTTCGAATTCATAATCAAAAGAGCAAAAAAAGAATGTACAATATTCATACATATAAAAAATAAAAAGAAATGCAAAACAAAAAGTGAATTAAGAGAAATTTTCATTTTTAAACACATTTCGCCAATGCAAAAAGAAAAACGAATCCAACAGCAAAAAGAAAAACAAAAACGGAAAAGGAAAAAGAAAAGAAATAAGGCGAAATTCATGGCATACTTGAGAGCTTTCGTATTTATGCTTATGATTGAATGATAATCATATTTATAAACGGAACGCAGAACACGAGAGAGAGAGAGAGCAAAGGCACTGAAACACGAACAGGAACAGGAAGAGGAACAGCATCATCGATGGTTGGCAGCCAGGCAGGCGAACGGTCGGTCTGTCGGCTGGGCAACTGCTGCAGACATGCTCGGGGTAAAGGACCGACTGAGCCTGCACCCGCATTCCTGCACTTGTATCCTGTGAGTTTAAATATTTCAATATGGATATTGGAACGTGTTTGTTTCGTTGTTGTTGTTGTTGTTCTCTTTCATTTACAGCGTTTATTGCAAACGACATGAGGAAAAAATATTTGAAAAATATTGAATAAGTCTTTTTTTAATTAAAACTATAATTTTTAATTATTAGGGATGTAACTTCGAAACAAAACATCGAAATTACTAGGAAGTACAGTGAAGAAAAAAAATTCAAAAATGTTTCAATCAATTTAAGAGTTGCCAGGTATTGCTTATTTCGAAAAACTTTTTAAAAACTTAACTTATATTACCAAAGTGGCAATGTCTTAAAAAAATTCTACATATTAATTTAAAAAAAATCGATTTTTAAATTATCAATACGATATACATAAAAATTTACCCATTTATAGGGATGTGACATTGAAAAGAAACATCGATATTATTAGTATCGATAGAGATGTAAAATTGAAACAAAATATCGAAATTAACAGTATCGCTAGTGAATGAAAAAACCACATCGATTGTTCGATATATAGAAGAAAAAATTATCGATATTTTATTTAAAATCTAAGATATTCAAAGTCACTCACAATGAAATGAAATTTTGGTGTCATTCAAAATTTAAAGATGAAACTTCCAACATATTTTTGTAACTTGTAAAAAGTTATCGAAAAAAAAAATTTAAAAAACTCGAATTTTTAAATTAAATGAAAAATGAGTCTTAAATTTTTTTTTTAAAAATGATGATTTGTCACACTCTTAAAAATTAACTTAGTAAGTTAGTCAAATATCGATATTTCAGAAAAGTTCCGATATTTTAATTGTCGATAAAAATTCGTTCTTTTCTCAATAAATAACATATTAATTTTTATTTCTATAAATGACTATAAATATTTTAAAATTTTTTAAATCATTAAATAATCGATTATATTTATAAAAAAAAAAATTTTTTAAGTAAAAAATTTCAGCAATTTTCAATAAATTATTAAGTTAGCCATTAATCGAAATAAAAATATCGATAAATTTGCTATATCTTAATTGTCTATAAATAAACGATTTTTTTCATAAATAACATATATTCAAAAAATAGTATAATTAATAACATAGTTAAAATCGACAATTCTTTTCCTCAACTTAAAGCAAAATATCGATTACAGTCGTTAAAGTATCGATTACCGAAACTCTGCACTTGGATTAACAAATCACAATCAATTTAATTTAAATTTACAATTTATTCAAGTGTACTGAACTTTTAGCTCATACCTTTGCTTTTGTGCGACAAGAACGACGCCATCGAAGAAGGCGATGCTGAAGCAAAAGCGAAGAACAAGAAGCAGAAGCAGAAGAAGAAAAAAAACTGAATGAGCACATTGAAAGCGAACGAAGCGTAAAGTTGGCAACCGGATGCGAACGGGCGAGTGGGCGTAAAGTCTTCAAGTTTAAGTTGCCCGGAAATTGTCTGTTGTAGCGATATCCTGCTGCGTTTTCATATCAAGTTATGAACTGAACTTGTGCATTTTACGAGATGAATGGCGTCGACGCTATGCTGTGCTGTGCCGTGCCCCGCATTTTTGGCGTGTAACATCATCTTCATCTAATGTAGACGCTGCAGATGACCCACACACCCAACGACCCGATCCGGCTTGTCAACTCGCTCATCTGTCCACCCATAATTTCGCTTTTTGTAAATTTACTTTGAGTATTTCTTGTGTTCGTCTTTTTGTACGTTTTTTCTCTTCTCTTCTCAATTTTATTTTCCTGATTTTTATTTCTATTTTTTTTTTGGTGAGTTTGGCAAAAGTTTTAATTAATTTTCATATTGTATTTTGCGTACCAAAGTCAAGCCCAGTCAGAACAGCGCACAGTACATCGAAGTAGTAACGAATTTCGATTTATATTTGAAAAGGAAGATTTTGTGTGGGAGATGAAAGTCGGATTTGTCCGATATTTTCTTATCGTAAAATTTAACCTCAGCTTGGAAAATAAAAGTTTGCATACATAACTTGGGCTTCAATTGCTGGAATCGATATCGTCTAAAAAAAATATTGCTCATTCGATATATCAACTTAAAAATGAATCGATAAAACAATATCGATATTTTATTTAAAATGTTCTTTGATGCAAATTCTTCTATCTTCGGAATTTTTTCGTGATTTTTTTACGTTGCAAATAAAAATATGTATTAAATTTATATGTATTATATATTTTTTATATATTGTATACAAATTTATGTAAATTAATTAGCTAGAACTTCCAGTTACCTCCGTTATAACGTTTCTGAGTTACGGTTGTGGGCGTTAAATTTATCCAACCAAGCTCATTTCTGTTGAAGCCATCGACAGTGACTCTCAAACACATATTCACTTTTATACGAGAAAAATTAGTAAAATAATCGAAAATTATCACAAATTTTGGTCGTTATAAGTAGGCGTGGCAGATTTTGTTTACCCTGTTATTCTTCTCGGTGCATCCTTATATGTGTTTCTTATATAGTGCATCAAGATCTTGAGCTATGGTGGTAGGAGTTAAAATGATGCAATTTATATCTAAAAGTGGGCGTTAAATTGATTCAACAACGCCCATTTTTGTTAAAGCGTCTAATACTAGATAAATAAGATAGGTTTTATCATTAAATTAAATAACGAAACTTTGTATAAAAAAATAGATATATAGTATTTTATAACATCTATATCGTAATATCAATACTAGCAAAAAATAATAATATCTCAATATATCGATATAATTTTTTCATCTCTAACAATTGCTTGGACAGTCGGACGAATTGTCACCGTTAAATTAATTTGAAATTCGGCGCTGATCATTTAATTTTATATATTTCCATGCATTTATTACCTTTGGAAGAATGTCACAAACAGAAATCCAACATAGCATATCCTACGATCCGTACATATGCGTAGTGTAGGGTATACAAATATAAATATTTTCTATCGTTACAAAAAATTTATGAAGGCTCCAAATATTGATCACTTGAATTTCTCAAAATGGTTAAAAATCGGTTTCGCTCACGGTGATGATATTTTACAATTTATCCATTTAATGCTTGTGCAGTCCTACTGTAGTGTGAAAGATGTTCAGCGATGTTGATGTTGCTGTTCTGTATTTTTCCTTGGCCATGGAGTAGTAGCTTAGTTGACAGGTATTTTTCTCATCTCGATGATCTCTCGTTGGCTCGTTGTCCTCTGTTTTGTAACTGCAAGATATTCCATCTGCTGCTGGTGCTTATGCTTCTGCCGGTGTTGCTTCTTTTACATGAAATACTGCTGAAATTTGCTTGCCGTTCGTTTTTTTTTTTTGTGGCACCACTGCGTCCATTGTGCGGAAAAATTAATGCCGGAGAAGGCCAAAGTTTTGCGTAAAGTACCTGTAAAAACAGGAAATTTGATAAAAGTTATTAAACGTGCCGAAAGTTTGGCATTTTGATGAAGATGAAAATGTTATTGATGAAATATCGTTGACTGAGACTGTTGCTGCTCCTGCTCCTGCTGCTTACACTGTCGCTTTCGCTCCTGCTCGGTTGTTTGGTAGACATTTGGCTGACTGACTGAATTGATGAAAGCTTCGAGGCGTGCTGCTTTTCTCGACTTTAAACAACTTAAGTACTATAGATTCGTTGGTAAAGACAGCAGCACACCGCCATAAGTTGGCTGGTTATATGCTGTAACGGTTAAGCAGGAGTAAAGTAAGTACACGAAGTTATTGAATAGCTAGATAGAATAAGAAATGAGATTACATTTGTTTTGGTTGCTGCAATTATGCGTTGGTGCTAACGTTGAAATGGAAAGTAAATAAATTGGGGAGGAATTTGTCATCGGTGCCGGAGGAGGAGATTTGTTAAAACTTTGATATATTAATGTTATAACTAATGGTTTATTATTAGCGAGTTTATATATTTAAGCAATTTTTAAAGATGAAAAAAATTAAACTAGCCACATTATGCAATCATTTTCATTGCCTCAGCCTGACTGTAATTAATTGTTACATATAGTTCCATCTGCTCATAAGTCTATTGGCTCTATATAGACTACTCAGTCGAACCAGTCTTCAACCATTTTAGTCTTAAATTTATTCGTTTTATACAGTCCAGTAAATCGATTCACACCTTTAAAATCTTTCAGTTGATTCAGTTCATCTAGTTTAGTTGGACTAGATATCAAATCCAGTGAAGTCCAATAATGACATCATTTTGAAAGATTTCTTATCAATTTTCGGGAATCATCGTCATCATCATAGCATAAACTCTTTCCGCGAGTAATATATCGAATAGTGAATGTGGTACCCTAAGTTCCGTCCACTTTCACGATTTTCATATTTAAAAATGAGGCTCGGACTACAGAACTATCTTTTATATATCTTATCTATAGCTAATTCAACTTTACTGAATTATTTAAAAATGATTTTTTGTTTTAGTATTACATCGAAATATTACAACAAAGTGGCTTCTATTTTGTTTTGCAACTAATTCAACAAAAAAATATCTAATGTCAAAAGTGTCGGACTGCAAATGCTTCAAGTGCAAAAACTTTTCTCCTGAAGCAAACAGATTAAGCATTCGAACAAGGCAATTAATAAATTCAAGAAAATGTGCCCAGCCATCCCTTAACAACTCACACACCCAACCCTCGTTCATATGTACTATATGTATGTAAGTATTTGCTTTAAGCATTTTACAGTTTTACAGCAGCAGTTTTGCCAAGCTATGGTATAACTTTCTTACGTTTCGTTCGTATGGATGACCTGATTGTATCTCTTGCGGAAATTAAACTACAATTAGAACTTAAAACTGAAGCAGAAAGTCATGGCGAAATGAATTTTGTGCTGCACAGCGGGGGGTATGGTCTTACACTCATACATACGTACATGCGGATGCATTGGCCAAACTTTGTCAGAATCTTACGCTTGTGCAATGCAAATTTCGCACACAAACAAACCGACTTATACTGTACATCAGACAAATAAAACTTTCGGGTGAATCTATTTCTTGAGTTTTGCAGTAAATTTAATTTGTTTTCAAATATGAACCCGGACACAGATTCTTCGGCCCTAGCAGAATGTCAAGCTTGAATTCAGTAAATTTTTATTGAATTAGATATAAACAAATTTGAGTTTTGATACAAAAATCTGACCAGGTCGATAAATTGTATTCACGCTTTGATAATTTTGTTAAGGATTAATAATATACTATACGGATGCAAAATATATGAAAATATTTCGACATTTTTCGGCCAATGTCGGTATTATAATAAAACATGTTTTAAAAAACAACATTGCTATCGAAATTTTAAATCCGATTAATCGATATTTTCTTTTTTAAAGAATATTCTAAAACATATTTTTCGGTTACATTGAACAATCGATGTTTCATTATTAACGATAACTTTTTCTTCGATATGTGTAACATCGATGTTTCAAAAAACAATATGTTATAGCAATTCTAGTGATATTTTTTTAACCGATATATTTAAAGTTTTTTTTATATTGAATTTTCTTAAAACACATTTTCAGTTACATTGAGAAACAATCAATATTTTGTTATCAACGATAGTTTTTTAACAATTCTATCGAAATGTTTAATCCCATTTATCGATAGTTCACTTTTAAATATAATTTTCTTAAAACATATGATTCAGTTGTATTTAGTAATTACCAAAATCTTATTTCGGAAGCTTTAAGGTCGATATATTAAACATCGATGTTACAAAAAACAATATAACAATGCTTTCAATATTTGTTAAACCGATTTATCGATAGTTACTTTTAATCGAATTTTCTTAAAACACCTTTCTAGGTTACATTTATCAGCATTAATCGGCATCTTAATATTAATAATAGTTTCTTGTTCGTATATCACAAATATCGATTTTTTTGTTTCATTAACTAGTATCAAACCAGCAATATCGATGTTTTATATTTCGATGTTGTATCTCTAACTACTTTTACAAATCAAACGTTCGTTTCTTAAATCTTTTGATTTAAAAAATATGCATTACTAAAGTTAATATTTAAATAAATTTTTTTAACAACAACAAAAATTGTTATTTCCAAACTTTATGAACAAATTCTAAAGTCTTAAAAGTTATTATTTAAATCAACTTATTGTAAGAATATTCAAAAACAAATATAAAATTATAATGGGCAAAAGTTTCTCCTCCATATTTGCATGAGGAAACTCGAATATTTGGTAAACAACAAAACTGCTGGCCACCCTAATACAAATTGCTTACATATATTTTTTTAAATAATTTTCTTGAGTGCAAAGTTTCTCGTTTTGCAGTACCAAACCAACGAATTTAATAACATTTGAAATGCATGTGACTGTATCTAAGCAGAGAATATTTGGTACGCCTTTTACGCCCAACAGCTTTTCTTCGTATTTGGCATTTTTTTTTTTTATACAATTACACACACACATACTCGCACATGCAAACACGTACAGTTTGTCCACCATACATATAAACATGCGCCTGTGACTTTATTTGCTATAACTGCCCGAAATGAAGTCCTTGACATGTTGTTTTGTATATGTGGTAGTACATACATATGTGTGGCTATTGCAATAGTCTGTGTTCTCTCTCTATAAAAAGGCAATAGCACTTTGTATGTATGTGTGCTATTTGCGTATTTTGTGCTTGTATTTTTGGGTAAACAAAATTTCAAATTAAACTTTTCCATATAATATTCATTTTATTAGATATAAAAAATACTACTAGCCAAGTAAATTTATATTGCCAGCATGTTATTGAATACACATATACAATATATCACGGATAGCACTGCATAAATCGTTGCATTTGAGGTATCTTTTAATAAGTCTATTCCAAAAATTTATTTTCATTAACAAATTTTTGTTTGTTTGCATTGAATGAAAACGTGCTGCTGAGATCTTTTTCAGAATTCTTAGGCACAAAACTATAAAAGGTATTAACGCGACTTTAAGCCACTTATATAAACAAATTATAAATATAAATATTAAAACTGCCTTTAAAAAGTTATATGATCCAGAAGAAGAAATATTTCTTTAAAAAGTTACTTTCAAATGATTCCTTCATTGCAATAAAGAGTTAATTATTTCACAAATTTCAAACAAAATATTCCTGCTACAATCAACATCGAAAAACAGAAATTCAACGTTAATCATCACTTACACTGTAAGTCTTAGAATACAAATGCAGTCGATTCAGTCATTGCTTCTCCTTTTCGCCTCTTCGCCTTTTCTTTTGATCTGCTCAACTTTAATTTGAAATTGTTAAAATTTGCATTCAAATTAATTACATTTAATATAATTCAACACTCAAAAAAAAATGTTCACTTAACTTGTATGTATGTATGTATGTATGTATGTATGTATGTATGTATGTATGTATGTATGTATGTATGTATGTATGTATGTATGGATTGTAATTTTGTTTGCTTTTAAAGTGTGAATTCAATTTGATCTGTTATTTATTTCTGAAGGCAACATTTTATTAAAGTATGTACATGGACTGACTGGTATGTATGAATCTATGTATGTAGTCAAATGTATTAATGCAGTCACTTAAAATTTTTTATTTAATTCGGAAAACAATTGTGCTTAAATTAAAGATACAAAAATCCTAAAAAAAAAAGTAAAATTCAGAATAAACTGATTACTATAAACAAAGTCTCATAGCAATTATTTTCGATTTTCTGTATGGCTTTTATATATGTAAAAAATTATATACGAGTAAGTGTATATAGTATAAAAGCCGAATTGTTAACATATCGAATTGTCTGCCAAACAATTCTGAGTAGCGATGCAACTATAACGATTAAATCCACTTGAAGATAAATTCAAATTAAACTGGCAAAGACGCAAAACATGTCGACAAAAATGTCAACAATTCACATTTGACATTAAGATTAACAATGCCATAACTCCTAAACTAGCGGAGATATGTTAATTAAAATACAAAATTTTGTATTTTACTGTATAGACAAACTCATATGCCAGTTAAAAAACAAGTCGGCAACTATTTTGATACCAATTTTCAAAAACTCGATTTTGTGCGAAAAAAAACTCAAATGCATTTTAAAGACAATTCAATTCCCTATCAAATGATACCAAAAACTGTCGTGAAATAAGTTTTAACAGAACTAAACAATAAAGCGTTGTCAAAAAAAAATTGGTATTATGGATGAATTTGAATCAAAGTGAATGTTCAAACTCGGTCTTAAACATTTTCCTAGTGACCTATTGACCCAAACCGAACAAATTCGCAAAGGTTGAGATTTTGTTTGACCTTAATAAAGGCGTAAATATTAAAGACAAAATAAATTATAATAAAATAAAAATAAGTTAAACCTGCTGTAATCAGCTTACACGACGTGTCCGAGTTGTAACTTTTTTGCATATGCAGAGTTGCGCATTACTCATACCAGGCGTGGCACACGTGTAAATTGTTCACCTTTTAATTAATTTTATGTTAATTATACGGAGATTCTGGTTATCTGCACAATTTCATTTTTCTTCATATTTTTCATATACATACAATAGTATGTATGTACATGATTTTTTTGTTTTTATTTTACACATGTTCGCAGTATGTATGTACCTGCATAGCCTTGAAAGCCAACTGAACCATGTCATTAATTTAATAATTTTAATATAATGAGAAACAACAACAATAGCTTTTGCGAGGCTGCAAGAACAAATAAATGCAAAAAAGAAGCATTTCATGACGATGTGAAGGTGGAGCGTGATTGTCCTTGAATATGCACAGTCACCGAAGTAAACTGGTCTTAATGGGCGCTCCTTTGGCGGTCTGTTGATGCTTTTGTAATTATTGTTTTTAACGATGTTGTTGTTGTTGTCAGTGTTGTTGTATATGTTTACGGAAGGTAATCGCACTGCAATGCAATGTATTTGACCTGCTTTAATTTTCCTGCTCATTTACGCACGCATACATGCACCCAAACTTATTTATGTGGTAAGTTTCGACGTATATGCAACTAGGGCTGTAGAATGCTGTTGCAGCAATCGAATAATTTAATAGAATTTTAAAAAATGTGAGCGCAATAGGTGGGCATGGTAGATATGTTAAGCTTCGGCGTCTGTATAATTTTAGTAAAATTTCAACGCAACTGAATAAAAGGTTTAGAAGCTCATAGGATACAAAGATATAAAGCAAATTAAAAGAATTATATAAATATAAATTTTCAATTTTATATACTCGTACTTACTGTTCAATATTGAATAGAAATATATTTTATAATCAGAAAAGTTTGTAATACATTTTATGGTTTTTCATTTTATAAGCCTAACTTTAAAAAAAGTTCATAGCCTAACTACAGTAAATTTGAATTCCGAATTTATAACCCTTTTTTTAACAAAGCTGCACACAAAAGCACACAGAATATTAATTATAATGAATGAAAGCAACTTTGCAAGTGCACACACACAACCACCAGACCAAGATAGGCACTTATACAGGCCGACCGACAGACAGACAGTCAGACAGCCCGACAAACGCAAGTGCACATATTGAATTTCCGCTCAGATCGCAGGTCGCTTATGCATTTATCACAAATGAGACACACAAACGGACAAACGCACGCATACACACACACGCACACACAAACGCAATGCGTAATAATGCAATATGCGAAAGCAACAATTTATGAGGCTCTGCCTCTGCAGCTGCTGCTGCTCAACGGCCGACAGCGACACCACTAGACTAGCGGCAATAGCTGCAAACCACCGCCAACGACAACATCATCATCAGCAGCAGCAACAACAACAACGAGAACAGCAAACTACAAACGTTATCCGCCCATCCGACATCGGACGACCTCATCAGGCAACTTCAATTCGCTTTATGTTTATTATTATCAACGGATATACGAGTATGTATATATATGAATATATGTGTGTGTGTCACTATCTGCGTATGCGTGTCCATTAGTTTGCATTTGTATGTATTCCAAATGGGAGTGTGTGTGTTTGTTTGCGTGTGCGTGCATTTTGGTTTATGTCAGCTGATGATGTTTTGCGCTTGCTGCGGCGATTTAGAAGCGGTAACGGAACTGCCCACCCGCCGGCCTTCCTCCTTCCGCAACCGCTACAAATAATCGTGCACTCTAATGACCAAGTCTCTCTTATTTAATTAATTGTTGATAACAATTTCATTCCCAGCGGCAATGCGTCACCAGCAACTAAGTACGGATAACAACAAAAGCATTACAACAACAGATATTGTACGTACGGGCAGGGCACGGATTAAGTTTTATAGTTAAAAAAAAAATAAAAAAGCTTAAAAAAATTCTTAATATTAATCCGAGAGTTTTCCTAGAACTCCGATTAATATAAACACAAATTTTGTTGCAAAACCAACAAATTAAGAATCAATCTAAAATGTATACCCATTATACATATATGTATATGTATATTTCAATATGTGACCTTATTAGAAAAACCATTTTTAAACATTTAAGGAAAAATCTTGTCTATACAAGTATGTGTGTCTTTTAAACATTCTTAATACTAAGCTGTAGAAGAGCAAGACTAATTGTAAACTAAGCTTTTATTTAAAATTATTACAAAATTTCAAAATTCGATAAATTTCCAAGACATCAGCAACTTATTAATCCCATCGCTGTGGACCAGAATGATGTATGTGTTGCTTTGGAATTAACTACAATCTAACCTAGCCAATCAAATATTTTAATATCTTAAATTCGTGGTGATAATTCGAAGCTTCCATTTTCAATGGAAAAATTAGTATTACTTACTCTTGTGTGACATATATTCCACAAGAAATTTCTTATTGTCACTTCATCCACTTCCCAAGAGAACATGATACGTTAGCAATAGATAATCTTTTTGTTGAAAATTTTACCCAGCTACACATACAAAGAGATATAAAAGAAGTGGCCTTTACATTCCATAAGATTTGTCCATATACAAAATAATTCCTTATGTCAGCAATAACTATAACTACTGCGACAGAGCTATTGCTGACATTTTGCGTTCCTATTGCTGACGTTTCTTTTTGGATAATAGTAATACAGACAAATATTTTTAAACGAAAACCATTTTCTAATTCGATATATAATATAATAAGATTATTTCCAATTCAATTTAACTTTCATCAATTTTTTTTAGAGATAATAATTCGATCCCTGAACACCATTTACAACACGCTTATTAAGCATGTTCGCTTTTGTGTAATAGTATTGGCGGCGTGTGCTAGCGTGCGGGTGTGTGCGTGAAAGTGTGTCATGTTGAGGTGTAAGCCAAAGTAATTGGCCGCACTGTTATCGCTGTCGCCGCTGACGCTGCCGCCTTCGCTTGTATTCCGGAAAGCGATGTGCATATTCCATTAACATTGTCACTGATTGAAATTTACTTATCGCTACATGCTTCGCGCGAGCGCTTAGTTGTTTTCCTTTGACTAATGCAGCGGCGCGTGGCCTTCAAGGTTCGTCTTCGAGCCAGAACCCACCCACCCACCTACCCACACACTCGACTCTAAAAGCGAAAACATTAGCTGACCGACCGCATACTTCACGCTACTTGGCCGCACAATGTCGTTTACATTCCAGTTAAGTGAGATTTATGGCATTGCGTTGAATTGAATTGAATTGCGCTTTGTACAACTAAGCTGAACTGAACTGAGCTGAGTTGAATTGCGTCGAGTCGAGACGAGTCGACTCGAGTCGAGCGTTGATTGGAGTTCGGTGCAGGCAGCTTGTGTTAAGTTCAGTTGATGTGCTTAATAACGCTATGAATGGACATAATGTATAATGTACACTTTGATTGCTTTTGCTTTAGCGCTAATAACGGTTATTTGTTTTGCCAATTTGTTGGAATAATTTCCCGATAATTGTTAAGTATTTCCGGAAATTGTTTGAATTGAATGAAACAATCAAAGCCGTTTGCTGCGCCTGTCAAAGTCAATAGTAGCGGCGGTGGCAAGTAATCAATTTATTGCTAATACAATTATGATAATTATCTTGAGTGGTAATTAATTTTATACCATAAGCTTGTTTGTTTGTTTGTTTGTTTTGTTGTTGTTAAAAGTATATATACTTACATATATATTTTACGGCTGCCCGAAATATCGTCCATGGAAATATCTCAAACAAAAAATCCCATACAAAAGTGGTCTATGGGACAAACAAAAAAAAAATAGCTCAATTTCATAATTGTGGGCGAAAGAAAACTTTCTAAAAGTGGGCGATCTTTTTTATAACGAAAAGTCGTCTCCAGGAAGCATTTGACAGATTATTTAAAACAAATAAATCACCTGACTGAGTCTTCCTGATTAACAGCTTCCGCGATTAAAAAAAAAACGAAAAAGATTAAGACTTAAGTTCAAAACGAGATTTATTGAAAATACAATAACAAAATATTCAGCAATCGCAAATTGATCATACAAATAATTAGTCATACGTCTCGAAAAAAAATCTCGAAACTGATCAGAAAAGCTGGTATTGAAAGACTCTTCAAAAGAACTCGAGGGTCTGGTATCATTTTCTGACGACAAAAGAATCTTTTATGATCAGAAAATTAACGCATTTAGACCGTTTTAATCGTGGAGATGGCTCACAAAAGACTCAAATATGATCATATACTCAATAAATTTTTGTATGGGCAAACTTTAATATGAAAACTAGCCCAAAACTATTTTGTCTGGAAATGTGTATCAAACACGATTTTTCTTCAAAATAATGAAGGAACAAGTTTTTTGCTTTCTTTATTCTTACCCAGCCTTAAAATGGAAAGGTCTTATTTCCAATAAGTTAATTAATAACATAACCCTTGAAAGAGGCTAAACTTCGAGCGCGAATCATCAGTAACTTGCCGACAGTTTTCTGTCCAGTGTGGAACTATGAAAAGAAACCTCAAACAGGAACTTAACTCCAGGCCCGCATTATTTTGTGAATTATTAAAATTTTTTGCGATTATTTGATTTTCTTTGGAACATATTTCATTGAAAGTTATTTTAAATAACCGATTTTTTTTAGTTCAGTTATATAACCTCTTTGGCCAATAGTACGAAGGTGATCCGATAAGTACTAAGCCTCACCGCCCGATGGAGGCCTACTTTGTAGACCTCGAGAAAACGTATTTTTCGGACAGGTTAAAGAAGTTGGTGCATCGCTGGACTGAGACTATGTTGAAAAATTAATAGCCTCTTATCCAAAATTTTCGATTTCTTTGGTAGGCTAAGTACTTATTGGATCACCCTTGTATTTAATTTTCTTTTTTATTTCTTGGGCGTTTTCTGGTCGCCCAATTTTGTTGGGTAATTTCTATATTATTTTTTATAATACCTTTTATAATGGCTTGCCTGATATTTGGGGTAGCCATCTTTTACATTGGAAACTATCATTGCCCTCATGAGAAAAGTAATTTATCCATAAAGTTTAAACTTTCGTTTGTGGCTCACACAAGAGTCAAAGAAATCCAATAAAAATTACTCAGAAAAGTTTAAAAATTATTTTGAAAAAATGTGTCTTCGATTCTGATACCTGCGAGCAACCAATTCCAACCGGAAAAACTTTAATTTTTTACATTATTAGATCGTAAGTGCCTCATGTTAATATTTACCGGATATCAGACTCAATCAACTTCATATTTGATATTTGTCCTTTCCTATTCGATATTTAAAAAAATATATTTTTCACTTTTATTGTATTCACGATTTTTACACACAGCGGACGCAGTTAATATTTCTGCAAATAGTTTGTGAGACTCGCTGTTGCGCCTAAAAATATGCAATCAATTTTTTGCTTAATTGAATTTTACATTCTCGCCAAACGAAACAATTCACCTTTCGACAAACATTGACAGAAAACTTGTAAAAAATATATAAAGTGTACACACATTCCTCTTGTTTTTGCGCAGCATGAAAATCGAGTTCATCGACGACGGACGGACCGACCGACCGACTGACCATTTTCAACGGAATCATATTCAAAATGCAAAATAATGGAGATTTTTTTTTTCGGCTGGACTTGAACTTGTTTGTTTGGCAAACACAATAATCCGCTCAAAGCGAGCGAAGTGAATTTTTTTTTTCGCTTTTCAAACTGACTGAAATGCGAAATAAAACAAAACATCATTTTCATTTGTTGTTGTTGTAATTTGCCGCAAGAGTTTTTCGCAAATAAAAAGATAAAACATTTTTAGCGTACTTTTTTTGTGTATTTTTTTTGTAAACGTGTGTTGGTTGGTATGCGTGGAAAAATCGTTTTTTTTTATAAATTTTTTGTTTCCTAGTTGTTGTAGTTGTTATTGTTGTTTTTGTTATTGTTGTTTGCTCGCTCGCTATATCCTATTATCAACAAAAACGTATCTGCATAATATTAGGGATAAATTGTATCTGATACCCTTTGGCAATCGAAGACAATCGAAATTCAATGCCAAACCATAAAAGCAAAGAGAAAGCAACGAACAAAACAACAAAAATGTGAAAGAATAAAACAACAAGTAAAAGTTTAAACAAGTGCTGTGAACTTTTCGAATAGAGTAATCGGGTTTTTTATACCATCGAAAGGAGTATTCGATTGATATAATTCTTTTCGGTTTAATATGATTGAACGTAAAATTAAATTTTGGCAATATAAATAAAAAATGTTAATGCTGATAATAATCTGGAATAGTTTACTTAACAAATTCTATATATATATACTTTTAATCGCACTCCATCTCATATTTTGTTCAATTTCTTTGAAATTTTTTTTAAATAGACTTTGACTTAAATCACAAAAATATGAGGAAATTTGCTTTTTACTATTACAAAGGAGAGATCCTTAAAGCTTTATTTCAGAACAAATTAGGAAACCTAGGAGGACCTTGGAGAAACCCTAATTCAGTTTAGATTTTATACTTATTTTAAAGTTAACTAAAATCGGACTTTTATGTTTAAATTGTATATAAAATATAAATACAATATTTAGATATATCAAAATTTAATTGTCTCACGATTTAATCAATAATCGATCAAAACCAATTCTCAAAGACTTGAAATAAACGTTATTGTAAAGCAACTATCAAGTGCATTTCCGGTTTAACAATATTCGATCAGTAAAAATCATTTGCTTAACCGATTAATCGGTATTCAAATTGACAACACTAGCTTAGCCAGAGTATTGACAACGACAACGAAAAAAAACGTTTAAAATTGTTTTGCCAGCACTGTACAGTGCGCACACATACGCGCACACACACACACACACACACACACACACAAAATAACATCGTCTCGAATGCATGCTAAATAGGAGATTTGCGTAAATGGGTTCGTTCGGATGCCTCTCTGTCGAATCTCATGCCGAGCCACACCACGCCGCCGCCGCCGCTCCAGGCCGCCGCTTCATGCCGTGCCGTGCCAAACGAAGGCATGGCATGAAGAAATTCAATAAAAATTTTATCCTTTGATTCAATTTGAAGTGAATAATGAGACAATAGTGGATTTTGTTTTATTTTATTTTGCACAAACTTTAGCAAATCTTTTGGCCATTTCAGCTTAGTGTCTGTCTGTTTTTTTATTTTTTTTTATTTTTCCTTCTCTACTTTTCTTTTGTTTTGTGCACCACCGCATACTTTGGCTTGACTCGGCTTAAGCGGCTTGTTGTAAGGCGCTATTTGACCTAGATTGTAGGGTAAACTTAAGGTCGTAATATGCGGATAAGGTGTGCAAACAAACACAATAATCGAATGTCGATTTTATTTCAATGGACCGGGGCATTTCAGTGGAATTGCAGTATTGTGAATGGGCGGCGTAAAAGTACTGCAACTTACAGATCTATTGTACCCACTCTACTGGTGAAGGGTATCCCTAGAAAACTTTAGCCATGAACTGCAGTCCAGTTGGCCGCAAAAATTCAAGGTTGTGGGCTGGATCTTACTTTGGCAGTTCATATACTAATATAGCATATGATCTCAAGTGTCTTGAATTTTAAGGCAAAGAAGATATTCCAAAAAAACCTTAAAATGTATCTTTACTTCTTTTTATATCCTTTTGATTTTTTCCCTTATCTTTATATTTTTGGTTCTTACAATCATTTTTAAAATAGTTCTTTATTTCATCTCATATCTTGGTACGTAATTATAAAGTATCTGAAGGATCAAATGCCTTGTACTCGCTTATATTGAATAATCCTAACAATTTAATCTAACTTAATTTTACTCCTATCTCGTATCCTTAAACTAAGAAAAATCTCTTTAAAAGATACCAGAAACCATTAAGCAGAGATATGTATCATGAAATTGTCGTAATACAAAAATTTGATGTACAAGATTGTTGTAGAAATCCAAAGGATTATAAACAAAATCATCTGAAAATATATTTGGAGAATATTTGTTCCTTAAGTTTGTTTGTTGATTTCGAATAAGTGTGTATGAATAAAAAATGTTTCAAGCATATTCAAAGCACAAATATCTTGTTTATATGCAAGCTTTTAAAAAATATGCAAAACTATGCATTTATGGTATTGGAAAAAATGCAAAAATATGCACTAACGATGACATTGTTAAGGGAATTGCATGATTCATTAAGATAACTTAACCACTTTACTCTTGAGATATCCAATAAAATCATTCATTTGTATGGAATTCCTTTCCCTAGTGATGGCACTTATATATGAATTTTAAATTTAAGCGTGTATTAGATAAGTTTTGTCATCTTAAGGAGTTTCTCCTTTGATCAGCCTTAAACAAACAACCTATATAAGAAAAAGGACAAAATTATTAGAAACATTTAAATCACAAGTAAATTAAGCGCTTTTTTATAAAACTGCCTTCACATACAAATTTACAATATACAACAACAACAACAACAATAAATATCTCACCTATATATATAGCTATTTTTCAAAGTTTAACAAATTTGTTTAATGGCAAGTGGAACATAAATTTCTCACAGCCAAGCAAACACATAAATAAAATGCAAATATAACAATAACAATAAGAACAACAACAACAACAATAACAACAAAAATGAAAATCCGCATAAAATACCAACGGAAACTCGCAACAATTTTACAAAGAAGTGCAGACGCCAACCTTAAACAGGACAACAATTTAAAAGGCTTACAAGTGGCAAAGTGGCCAAATGCCGTTGACTTTCGTGTTGGGCCAGGCGAAAATTTATTGATATGCCAAACTAAAAACGAAAGAAAAAACTCAACACACACACACACACATAAAAATACAAATACAAACAAAAACAAAAACAATCAAAAGGATTTCCAACTTGAGCTGCTATTTTTAGAGAGCTTCAGTGCACAGTGCTTCCGTTGGCGCGCTTTCAGTTACACACGCCTCGAGTGCACCCGCCTCTGCCGACACTTGTACGCGCCGTGCACCACTTACGCATAAATCAGCCTTTAAGGGCTGCGCTGGCTCGTCGTACACTCTGCCAAGTGTGCAGATTTGTTTTTGTTGTTGTTATTGTTGTTTTTCTTTTTTTGGTATATTGTATTTTTCGCGCGAAAAAAGGTGCGCGCCGAAAATCTCAAGAAAGTCAACAATAAAACTATGTGGCAACAAATAACAGAGGAACAACAGCAACAACAGCAGCGGCACAACTCTCGAACAAAATGCTAACAACAGGAAACGGATGCGCGCCTCAAGTGCAACGCGAACAAAATAATACAAAAACAAATACAAATACAATCACGAAAGCGCCGAAATGACCGAAGAATTTTTATGCCGCGTCCACAGAGAAAATGTAGCGAATTCTATTTTGAGATCAGCAGAATTTTAAAGCAGCCAATGACATTTTTTAAAAGAGTATCTGCGAGATAAATTTTAGTGCTGGTCAATTAGAAACTGACCACAGCTGTTTAAATTTGGTTTTCGATTCTTAGAGCCATTGAAAATGTTTGATAATCAAAAGGGCAGGTAGAACCACAATATTATTATGGTCAAGCTTTGCTTATCAAAATATTTTTATAAATTACTTGGTTACAGTACCCGGCGTTGCTCGGGTTTTGTATTTCATATATATACAAATGTTAAAGTTAATTAGGTAGAGCAGTTTTCCGTTTCTTCCCTATGTACCGTTTCTGAGTTAAGGTGGTGGGCGTATTAAATTAATCCAGCCACGCCCATTTCTGGTGAAGTTATTGGCAATGACCCTAAATACTCAATTAGCGAATTTCAGACTTTTAGAAAAATAATCAAATATTTTCACTTAATATCAAAAATTGTGGGCGTAGCAGATTCTATACAATTTCCCATTTTTCCCAAACGTATCTTTATATATATATATTTAATATATCTCATTAAATATCTGAGCTTTGATAGTGGGCGTACAATTGATCTAACCTATTTTTAAAAGCGGGTCTTAAATCGATCAAGCCACACGCTGATTTGTGAAGAAGTTATTGACGTCAAAAACTTAGATACAAAATTTTAGATTTTCAGAGCAATATTTGCAAAATAATCGATTATTACAAATTGTGAACATAATAGGTAGGCGTGGTTAAATTTTTGTTAACTCAAAACCTTACTGGGTATAAGCACAGCAACTCCTCAAAATTTTTTCACAATCGATTAAGACGCGCATAGGGTAAAATTATAGATAGAAGGAAAGTTAAAAATATTGAATTTTATATATGTATGAGCAGAGACTACTATTAAATTTTTCCTCGAGATACCATTAAGTGCGATGGATACCAACAAATGTCCGAAAAGGCCAACTTTTACTTCGTTCCAACCTTGGTCGAACAGAGAACCGAGATAAGTATTGCATTTGCATTATCTCCAGCAAAAAATAATTATTTAGTTAAAAATATATATGAAAGATAGTGTTATTTTTGGTCAATTACAAACTGACTACAGCCATAAAAAGGTCATTCAAAAATTTGAATTCAATTAATCGCAAAATATTCGAAAATAATTGCAAATTCTTTTTAGCCGTGTAAGCCCGCCAAGTCTCACAATTTATGGTTTCGTGTGCAGACGTGCCAAGTGTTTGTTGTTGTTATCATTGTTGTTGTTGTTATTGTTATTGTTGTTACTGTCTTTTTTGTGGCTTGTTTTTAAGTTCATTTATATTTTTTTAATTTTATTTCGTTTGTTTTATTTTCTTTTTCCTTTTTTTTTGGTTTTATTTAGCTGGGCGCCACCTGAAGTGCATCGCTTTCTGACCACTTTGAAAGGATGCTCGCTACTCTAGTCGATTTTTGCCACTGCTAAGGATGCCGGCTGCTACTGCTGCTGGCTGCTGCTGGTTGCTGGCTTCTGCGGTTTTTGGCCATTTTCAAAATGAAGTCCTTATTCGGTTAAGGTGCCCGCATCCTTGTCTTGTGCTCGACCGAACAACTCGGTCGTCTGTTGTTGGCTACTTAGATTGCTTCCTATGTTGCTTGCTATAGTATGCTGCTTGTTATGTTGCCCACTAGGTTGTGTTAGGGTGCTACTAGCGTGTGCGCCCAAGTGGAATGCATTTAACATGCAATAAAGTGCACAAGTCAAGCTGCACAAGCGAGAAAAGGTGTTGGCGTTATTAATTCGGTTCGTGGTCAGACAGAAGATTAACGGCTTCAAGTAATTCTCTTAGATTTTTTTCTTAAATTGACCAACTTGATGTGTGAATAAGAAATAAATACTAATACAAATGGTTTTGTATATTTTGGTTTAAAAACAAATTTGTTTATACTCAAAATAAAACAAAAGTAAACTTTGATTATATAAAAAGGTCTTAAACTGCTCAGTGCTAAATTTTGTATAGCTTACTTCATTTACTAAACATAAGTTAAGCAAATTTAATTTAAAAATAATAAAATCTAATATTAAATTTACATTCCGTCGAAGTGAAATAATAGTTAGTAACACAGTATGAAAGTCCACTTAACATGATGCAGTGTAAATTTAATATAAATTTTAATGTTAAATTCGGCCATTTTAAAAATTCAACCACAATTAAATCAATGAAGAAAATTGTAGTTAAACATGATATGGTGTCCAATTAACACCTTTTAAGGCTAACAGATTTTGCAAAAATAATCACTACATAAAGTTGTAAATTAACATTGAATCCTATTCAAGCCACATCCATATATTGTTAAATTTTAGTATAATATATCAAAATTTGTACTTGGCAATACTAAACATGTTCATAAGCGTTGAAAAATATTAACTAAAGAGAGTTTTAAAGTTTTGTTAATTTCATTTAATTTTTTCTCTGTGTGTTGACTTCAAATAATTTTACATACCAAAAACTATTAAAGCATTAGTAGCCTAAGCACCAGTACTGCCAACTGGCTGTCGAGTCCGGTTCGGTTTAGTTTAGACCAACTGCATTTGTAAGTATAAACCAAATTTCTTAAAAGTAGCAAAATGCCGTTTTGAACGAGGAGTTGTTTAACGATAAGTAGGCGCATTAAATTCATATCTTAAATAGATTAATATTATTAGAGGCCAGGAAGCACTGCGACCAACAAGATCTATTGTGCATGGCCTATATTTAACCCCATAGGATTTTAATAAATTTTAACACTAATTGGGGATTGTTGTTCCAAAGTATATTTGGATTTACAACAGTGTCCATTTCACAGAAACGACAGACGTCAGTATCAGAAAGGCCTAACTTTTTTAGATGATATCTTAGGTTACAGTGACCTGTGAAGGAACCAGCAAAAATGCGTAAGTCCTCTCTACAAAGCGAAAGTAAGTTTCTGGATATTCCCTCTGATGGAATGAGGAATCGTTTTGCTTGTCGTTAACCTATGCTATTGAGCCAGTGATCGGCAAATTTCTTAAATAGATATCTGCAACGTAGATATAATAAATTGTATGACAACTTTTTGTATTGATTTAATATGGTTGTTGACAAAATTTGTTTGCATTATTATATAAGTAGAATGACTTGACTAACCTATTGAGCTATAAATCATTTGAAGACATTAAAGAAAACATGGACCAATTTTCATGTAAATCTTTTCAATAGTTAAGGCATACGAATAAACAGAATGTATTTATCTAAATGAAAATGTATAAAATAAGTTTTGTATTTTAGAAATACTTTCGAAATTATTTCGAATAGGAAAACCATATATAAAGCAATCGTAATCGTTCATGCCTTTGACTAGGATTACAGTAATGGCAATCAAACTATCAATTGATTACAAAGTAGTCATTGATTGTCCAGCTCTGGTTTTAATATTATGATTAATAAAGCAACTCTCCAGTGATTTGATTTCTTAACAAAAAATTTTGAATATATTCAAAGTTCTTTTAACATGTTGAAATAAAACCACAACTGTTAAGTCAAAAAGTGCTAAGTCCATAAATAAAACTAAGCATTAGTTTGCCTAATCAAAGGCTAATTCACGCATTATACACAAACAACGATTAGTGCACATCAACGCACACAAGCTTAAAATGAAAGAAAATAGCTCAATTTTCAAATATCACAACAAAAGGTACAAAACCCAGAAAGCGTAAAAGAGAGAAGAAAAAAAATCAACGAGAAACACCGCGATAATTAACTCAAATGTTGTTAATAAAAAAGCAGCAACATTGTCCGTCTTCATCAGCAACAAACAGCGCGCCATCAACGTGTAATTAAGTTAATACGGAATAACAACACGGCTAAAAAGCTAAAATGCAAAAAACAAAAACAACAACAAAAACAACAACAACGCAAAACCCTTTAAGTCCAAAAAACCGTGACAAAATCAGCGAAGGGGTTGAAATCGGGTTAACTAACACACAGAGGAGCCAACGAGTGGAAAATAACACCCAACAACAACAGTAGCATAAACAACAACAACAACAAAAAAGGAAAACTGTTTAAAAGAACTTGCTACTAACGAAAATATGTCAACGCTGAGCAATTCAAGCGAAGAGGCCAAATGACCACTGAAGCTTAAGTGGTGGAATCAAGTGGAGAAGTGGCGAAGTGGAGTGGAGAATTACAACAACAAGAACAACAATAAGAGCACAACAAACCACGCTAATTCCCGAAGGAAATTGCTGCAGCCATTGTTGAGCGGAAGTTAAGTTGCAAAATACAAAATAGAAACAGAAAAGAAAGCAAAGAAAATAAACGACGACCAAGCAAACGGAAGTAAAACAAGCGCACAGCAGCAAAAGTGATTAAAAGAAAAATGGCGAAATTTAGCATGTTTTGAGGTATTTAAAAATAACGAAAAGAAAAAAGAGAAACCGTTAAGAAAAACGGTTTTTGTCGCATTGTGTTGTTATTTTATACTTTGTAACTCTTCCGCGAGCCATCATCATCATCGTTGTCGTCATCGTCGTCGTTGTCGTTGTCGTCCTCCTCATCATCCTCCGTCTCATTCAAGGCAACTCAAGTCGCGGCGGCGGCAACTTGTGGATGCCATTAAGCGTTGCCCCAGCTCTGGCCCGCCGCACTTGAGGCAATTCAGTGTGAACAACGTCATCAACGGAAAGAACGGACGACCGACAAGGGTCGCCAATTATTTAATTTTCTTCAATTTCTCAACGGTTTATGCACTACTGCTTTGCGATTAGCGTTTGATCGTGGGGATGACATTTGTTATTCATAGTTTAAGTTATTTAAGTTTGGTAGAAAGAGTTGGCATATCGTCTCGGATATTTGTTAAATCTATTTATAAGATATTTGAATTTGTAATTTTTTTTTTCAAATCACTAGGATGACAGGATTCTAAATGATAGAAGGTGATATATTAGTTTCTTCAGAAGAGATTTCATTAACCAACACTCCCATTAAAATTAAGTAAGTGGATTCATTGTTAGAAAACTATATCTTTGTAATTCTTTTATATATGTTGGAAGTCAACAAAACGATAAGGTATGAAAGCCAAATTAGTTTATATATAATGTGAAATGATTTCGATGTATTTTCAATCATATATTAAATTATTGATAATAACCAAAAATATACAAACCGAAGAAGTTGATAAGAAGATAATTCCATCTAATGAAGGAATGTATCATTCAATTTAAATCACCAAAATGTGCAAAGAAGTTTGTTCATTATGAGAAGATAAATCAATCAAATTCCATTTCCTTATAAAATTTTTGAGAATGACACAAAGGACATCGCTTTAAAACCGAAGATCTTGATATATCTTTAAATGATAACTAAATCTATTCCTGTGCTTCTTTTGATTCCCTTTAGAATTTTTGAAAATACCGCACGTTTATATCGAAGTAGTTAATATTTTATGAGAATATAATTTGATCTACAATATATTCATTCCTATAACTTTATGAGAATAACAGAAAAGGTTATTAAAAATCTGAGAATAACACAAAGAACACCATTGTCAAGCAGAATAAGTTGACATATCGCTAAAAGAAAACTAAATCGATTCCTGTCTCTTTAATCAAATTTGTTGAATCCAAAGTAATATTTTCTTTGAGAAAACTATGAGAAGGGAATTTAATATATTTCCATAGCATTATTATATACGACTATATGAGAAAAACATAAGGACACCACTTTAAGACCGAAGAAGATGACCCTCAAAAGAGAACTAAATCTTATCATATATCTCTTTATAATATTTTAAGAATCTTCGAAATGACAACTTATTACAACAGAACTAGTTGATATATAATTAAAGAATTCAATCTATAAGAATCATAGAGAAGATGTCGTTTTAAAACCAAAGAATTTACATTATGTGAATTTTATAAAGAAAATGTCAATTGAAAGACGCAAACTTTTTACAAAAAATTTTTTAAATCGATATGAATCGATTTCATACATACAAAATAAATTTTAAATAATTCAAAATGTTTAGTTTTTCGTGCTGAAGGACTTAAATATTACAAATCCAACATGCAGGTTGTTAAATGACAGCAAACACAATATATATATATTTCGGCAGACTATATAAGCTATTTTGGATTTCACCACAAATCCTCATTAGAGCAGTCTTTCATGCTTCACTTCTGTAGTCCACTGTCATTTTAAGGCAAATGAGAATTTAACTGATGGCATTTTAAGGAAGTTTCTGCCACAAAGTATACTAAGGAAAAATTTAATGAAATCAATACAAACTGTTTGTGTTTTCTTTAACTAATAAAGTTGGTTAATTTATACATTAAAACTCCAAATCCTTTATTTAAATTTACATGTCCAGGTAATGTAGTGCATTCCTTAAATGCAATACGAATAAACATGTTGACTGGTTTTCTTTGGCCAAACGTACTAACTGCATGTACATTTTCCTACTTGATTTGTTTCTCTTGCTTTTAAACATTTTGCATTCTGCACAGAAAACTCAATTCAAGTATTTCCCAGCGTTTGTGCAAGTCCTCCTTCGGGCATTTCTTGTTTTTCTTAGATGAGTTTCTCTTACGTAGTCTATTCGTAATTTAAAATTCAGAACAACAAAAAATTATATATCTATATATATGTACATGTTGCGATTGTATATAAAGATGAGAATAAAAAAAAGAGAAACTCCAAAGTGTATCGTATTGAATTTAGTTTGACGTGCGTGGCACTGGACTGCCGAGTTGAGCTCCGATATGCCAAAGAAACTGCAGAAGATTTTGAAGAAGCAACAGAAGCAGCAGCAACAGCAGCAACTGCAGCTGCTGTCCATGTTGTTGCCCGACTGCTTGCTTCGTTTCCAGCATGGCCAAGTCAATTGTGTGAAAATTGAAATCAACTGAAAATCAAATCAAAACAAAACGAATTCCAACCTAAATAGAATTGCATTTAAACGAGAATTTGTTTTTTTTTTTTTCCCAGCTGAACTTTGTGAACGAAAAACTCTTGGCACACTTACAACAAATATTTATTTAAATATTTAGGCCATCATACTTGCCGCATACCTCACATTCCAACTTAAGTTCATTTCAATTTTAACTTTTTCTCTAACATTTTGTGGGCTTGAGTTAACTTTTTTTTGCCCACCGCCCCCCAAAAGAAAATGTTCGTCGGCATTGTATAATTTTAACTTTTAGCTTTGGCATGTGTGAAATTTCTCACGCGTACTTAAACTCGTGGTCAACCGCTGAATGGCTTCCTCACATCGACAGCAGCAGCAGGAACACACAAACACTCATACACAAACACACACACACATGCACACACATGCACACAAACATGAGCATACCTTTAAAATGGTCACACGACCACCAAGACCACCAACGATCACCGCATAACACATACACATACGCTGCTATGGCTGGCAGTCGCGTTGGGTTTTTAAATGTGGAGCACGGTGGAGCGAGTTCTCTTCTTTTTTTAGGATATATAAAAATTGTGAAATAAAATATCGAACAATTTCAAAACAAATTTTAAATAAAAATTTGAAATTTTCTTCTCTAATTAAAAGAAATTTGAATTTTTTTAACAAAATATTTAACTGAAATTTTGCAGCTATTGGAACAGTTTGTTTGTCACTGTGTGCGACGCCATTGTTTGTCAAGCGATTATAGTAAAGCGCGCGTCATCGACAAGTTGTCGTCTTGCGCTCGTTAGCAGCGTTTGTTTGTTTGTTTGTTTGTTTGTTTGTTTGTTTGTATGCGCCAGTTTATGTCGCTATGTGTGTATGTAAGTTTATATGTGTGTGTGTGTGTGTGTGATTGTGTGCAATTGTGCCATGTGGTTTTCTTAATTCATTTCGTTTGTTTGTATTACTTGTGTTGTTGCTGCTTTCGTTTTTTAGTCAATGGCTGTGTGCGCGCTAAGCGGATTAATGCGGTTATTTCTGTATATATACATATATTTGTTGTTATTGTTGTTTTTCAAGTTTTATTTAAGTTGAGCGCTAGAAGCAACCGAAACGGGAAAGTAACAGGAAAACGAATAAATTAATGAGTTTTTTCCGCGCTCGCATCGCAACGGAACGGAACGTAACGCACCGCACCCGCAGCAGCAGCAGCCATTAAGCTTGTTTTAGCGGTCATCTGCTTTTCCGCTTCCGTTTCCGCTTTAGCTGTTCGTTTTATTATGTTTTTTGTTTTGTTTTTTCGTTTCTGTTGTTTTCTTTTATGATGTTGTTGTTATTGTATTTGTTTGCGCTTGTAATTGTTATTGCATTGTATCGCATTCGCATTCACATCGCATTGAATTGAATTGTAAAGTTTTGTTACTGTGTTTGTGTGAGGGCGCCCTTTTGTTTGTTTGTTGGTTTGTTTGTGTATGCATTAGACTGGTTATAGAGCATAAATTGTACATATTTCATATTTTTTGACATTGAAAAAAAAACAATGTCAAACTAAAGTAATTTTAAGGCATTATCTACACATAAGAAACAAAAAATGTATTTGTCCCAAATAAAACTGCAGTGAATACTTACTTCTTTGGGTCTACTATATTTTTTTATTTATACCAAAAATATTTTATTTAGATCAACTAAAAGTATATTTATAAAAATTACCTACTTGTATATGGCACAAGTAACGTTTGTTTAGCACAAATAATACATACGTTGCACTTTAACCCAACAATATTGTATTTGGATATATTAAAGTTTGTATTTAAGACAAATAAACTATTAATATACCTAAATATATATTTATGTTAGTTTACTGAAACAGAAATACATATATTTGCCTTGCAATGATGTTACACTCAAACAATTTGTATTTAACTCAAATAAATATTAGCGTTTTAAATAAAATATTAGTTCGCACAACAACATGTTGAAGTTAAATGTTTCACGTCAGTACATTTGGAATTTGTTTTTCCCAAATAGTAATTATTCTAGAAAAATAAATAATTGTATTTGAAATAAATTATTGTTGGACATAAGAACATTTTTCTTAAAATGTATAAAAAAAACGTTTGACATAAACAAATATTTATTTGATACATTCATTTATTTCTTTGCAAGTATGCTACGTAATACTTACTGTAATAAGATATCATTTGTCTCAAACAAAAACTTCATTTGATGCAAATAAAATGTATCTCAAACAAATTCTTTTTTATTTGTAACCAATGGTTAGGTTAGGTCAACCATTTTTTAATCTTGTATATTTTATACTAGGAAAAATGTAAATTTTTAATGTCTATTAATTTTTATATATAAAAAAATTCACAACCAGTCAAATGTTGGTATGGACGTGTGTTAGTGCGGGTGTGTGCATGTCTGTGTGTGTTTATTTTGCATTCCATTCGAAAAACAGAAATCGTAATTAGTTAAAATTTATGCTGCATGGTGGTTTGGTGCCCTGGTTTCGCTTCGCATCCGCTGCCGCATTTAATCGCATTGTCAATTGTATTAGTGTGCGTGTCTGTGAGTGTGTGTCTGCATGTTTGTGTGTGTCTGTGTATGTCTATGGTTTATTTTTTTAATTGTTGTTTATTTTTCTTCTGGTTTTTTGCGCTGACGGTTAATATAACGAATTTTAAACCAAATCGGATTATTTTGTATTAGTTTAGCAAATTTGCCCCGAATTTGTGGATTATGCGCAATTTAAGCAATTGTGTGTGTGTGTGTGCATAAAGCTAATTGGCTTTATTTAGCTATTGCCTATAACTGTTGCCAAACACACACATAAATTAAGTGTGCATGTAAAAATTTTAATTCACAACTGCCTAAAGTAACCACAAAAATATTTGAAATAATTTTATGGCATTTTAAACAATATAAATCATACTTTAAAATATCAACTCTGTTAAATGGAAGAACTCATTTAAATGTCCAGCTGTCCAGCGGTATTCCAGACATTGCCAAACTATGTGTACTCTCATTAATAGCTTCCTTATGCCACCTTTATTGCTTCGAGAATATCGAATAACTTAAGAAGCTCCGAGCAAAAGTTCAAACAATCATGCCAGTTTTTTTTTTTAATTTTTCAAGCACCTTGCCTCCAGCCTGACTGCATCAGGCGCACAATTTTCCAATAATGCAACACTGGCAAGTGCAAAAAAAACAAAAAAACAAAAAAACAAAAACAAAAACGACTTTTCGATTAAAATTCCTGATGCGATTTGAGTGAATTCTAATTAAACGACACTTAAAAACGACATATTGATGCCTCTTTGCCTTCATTCGCCATTCGCCTTTGACTTAAGACAAAAGAAAAATGGCAAACGTTAAAAGGAAGATGAAAAGAAATGGACAAAAACAAAAACAAAAGCGAACAGTTCAAAATGCTGCAGCGGCGGTAATTTTCACCATTTTATCATGACAGGCAAAGTAAGTTCCTTTCTTTTTTATCGCTGCCATTCTTTTGCAGTATTTTTTTTTTCCATTTTTCTCTCTACTTTGTAATACATTCGCGTGCGAGTTTACGGACCAGTGGAAGAAGAAATAGAAAAAGTCAAAGCGACAGCAGCAGCAGCAGAAAAGTGCACATTTCAACCAGGCGAAGTGGGCGAACAAATACTCAAGCACTTTTGAAAAAGTTGTTAAGTTGATCAAGCCGCCCAGTCGCCGCCGCCGCCGCGTGGCCTCTTGGCCTCCGTGGTGGTCTCATCAGCCATCAGCAGCGACAAACGATGACGATGACGATGCCGACGACAAGTGGCGCAGCGGCGCCAAGCAGGCGGTTGGGCTCTCTGCCTGGGCGTACGAAGATTAATTACATTTTTAATTTGAGCAGCGTCAAAACGTGTGCCCCCACCGACCCCATCCGCTGGAGTGGCAACAGCGCCGCTGCCCGGATATCGTCAACTGGAAAATGGCGCAAAATTGCAGCGTTTTGGGTGTGCTTTTAGCCAAAGCCTAAAACGAGTTTTATTTTCGTTTCGTGCTTAGCGATTTATTTGGCGATTAAGTGGTAAATTCGCTTTTGGCGGAGATTTTAATTAATTAATTTAATTGTGTGCGGGGTGGGGCGGGGCGGTGCACGAAATGAGGGCGTAATTGCTTGACTATGGTGACCATGGTTTTTGTGTAGTCGCGGAAAATGGTTTGCCTGAGTACCACCCACTACAATTTATGTGCAAAATCTGGTTTAAATATAAATTAACAAGAACTAGGAAATCTAAATAAGTTAAATTTCCAATAATGTTTAAATAAATTTTAGTGTTTAATCTAATAACTTATTTATAAACTAATTCTAAAAGTTTTATTGTTGTTCTTTCTATCTCTCCGGATGGTTAGAAAAATTTAGATAAAAAAAGAATCATGGCATATTTTTGAAGGAAGATGCAATTTAGGCTGGCGGAGACATGTGTTATGTCATTAAAACTTCGTAAGCTCAATCTCTTCTTATCGCTCTCGATCCTTTTGCCAATCACATGCGAGAAGGAATGAATAAAAAGATGAAAAAAAAGAGAGACGACAAAGCAAAGTAGAAAAGTCACAGTTGAATTTTAGTCTCCACAAAGAAAATTGATGACATTGAGAAGCTACGAAACTAAATTTAGGTTCTGAAAGGTTGTTTGAAAATTCCCACACTAGATTAACCTTTAAACAAATTTTTAATTGTATTGATTAATTTATTAATTGAAAATAAATTGAAAATTTCTCCATTTATTTTAATGTTTTTTACTATAAATCAACAGGCAAGAGTGAAATGTTATTTATATTTTCAATTAACGCTGTTAATTGTATTGAATAAGACGGATGTTTGTGAAGTTTCAGTTACAAATTAACTGTAAAATTAAACAAATAATTATATATACGGTTTTTTTTTCTCGAATATTTAGAACTATATTGTAATACTTACTAAACTTTTATTAAGATCTCACGACTACTTGACAAAGTTTCTAAGCCTACCTTTTTTTTAAAACAAATAATTTAAGTAGACATTCTAACTCATACTTAGGCTAGAATTTATAACACTTAAGTTCTTGTCAAACTTTATAATTTTTATGCGGAGAAAAAACTATATTTGTCCAAAATAAAACTACAGCAAATATAGAACTACTTTGTTTGGTTCTAGTAAAATATCTTTATTTGTACCAAACATATTATATTTAGGTGAATGAAAAGTATATTTGAGACAAGTGTTTATGTACATTAGTCATTAGTAAATGTTTACTTTGAACAAAGAAAAAATGTATTACACCCAAATACTGTATTGTTTGAGTGCAATATATTTATTATTCGGCAGGAACAAAAATGTTCTTGTAACTAACAAATATATACTAATCTGATATATTTTTGATTCACATAAATAAAATACTTTTGGCACAACTAAAATAATGTACTTTACTCAATTTTTTTGCTGTAGTTTTATTTGAGACAAATATATTTAATTTCTCCATGTGTAAACATAAAATTGTATAACTTCAAGTTTTGTATCTATTTTGTCTTAGTTTGATTGTCTCAATCATTTTGTCTTCATTGTTTAACCATAATTACTAAATTATATGTTACACATTCAGATTTTTAAATACATTTCTGAACAGTTGCTAACCAATATTTCAGCTTCTTTTAAATTGCCAACAATTGCAAAAATATTGGCCCACTTTTGTACCAATTTCCTTGACAGATCAAGATAAGCACGCTAAAATATAAATTGTATAAAGTAAACTCTAAAGCAAAATAGAATTTTCCACTTTTGGCAGCTATAACTTTGTCATGCTTCATAACTTGCTTTCACAATGGGCTCAAAGAAATATTTGCCAATTAATGCTGTGCAATTCAAAACGTGTTTCAAATTACTTTTAACCAAACTAGTTTCGAAGTTTCATCATAAAAAGTTAATAATACCAAAAATGAGCAAAAATTTGTAATAAACAATTTCTTTTGATTAAATTCATTATTCAGCAATGCATTCTGATTAAACTTAACCCACATACACGAGCTGCACTACAACACTGCATAATTTATAACCAAAGAAACAACAACAAGAGCAACAACAACAACAAGAACACAAACGAGCAAGAAAAATGCTCATCACAGCAAACTTTTGACAAAGAATCACTTTCCAGTTGCTTAAACTTCTCGAACTGAACAGAACCGAGCAACGTGTGCGCCCAAAAAAAAAAAGAACAAGAAGAAAGACTGCCTTCAACCAGCAGAACTAAACGACAGACAGACGAGACAGACAGACAACTTGTCGGTAATTAATTGCATATCAGTGTAATTATGAAAGTTCGACAGAATACCATACCCCACCGCACTACACCACGCCCACAACCCAACGCTCTGCAGATAAATTTATGCTGCGCTTCGCTACGCTTCTGACATATTTTAGGAGCAAACGAGCGGGAAGCACTTGCCTAAAATTGTCAAAACTTGTCAAACCAAAAAAAAATTTAAAAAAACAAGAAAAGAAAAGAAATGTTCCACAGTTTTCACAATCAAGTTGAAAATATTCGCCCGAGATACTTTCACTTCGCTTCTTGACGCAGAGTGATGTGCAAAATCAAAACCATCGTCGGGTAAAAAAAAAAAACTAGGACACTTTAACTCTGTCGCACTCGACATTGTAGAATCAAAAAAAAAAAAGGGAACGAACCTGGTCAACTTTAGGGTTAAAGTACTTGTTGGCGTATATATGAACTAACGGTGAAATGATGCCACATGGGAGACACGTTCGCTGCGGGTTAGGCAATATTCCCAAAAATTGAACAAGGTACATTTTTTTTCGAAAGCAGTTAACGAACTTTATTTGGCAGTGCACCCTTATAAGACATGGACATGAAAAAGTGGCATTAAAATTGAAGTCAGTTAAGTTTAGGTTTAAACTTTATAAAGACAATTTCAATTAGACGAATAGCGAACCAGTTAGGCGGCTAAAAAAAACTCGTAGTCATGCGTATGAGCGTTCTGTTGAGTATAAGCTTAGTCGGACAAGAGAGGTCTTTGCTACCAAACTGCGTACTGAGATCTATTGGTACGAAAAATTCTCTGATTGGTATATAAATTTGCCCAATATCTTTCTTTATTCGAACATTTTCATTAAGTTTAAACTATATACTTGAAAGTAATCGAAAATATGCAAAAATATGTCATTAAAACTGCAAAATATGCACTATAGACGCCTTAAATATGCGCTTAAAATTATATATATATATATATATATATATATATATATATATATATATATATATATATATATATATATATATATATATTTTTTAATAATATATTATATATTTGAAAACCACATTATAAATGTGCTTATAACCATTATAACTGGATGTCCGCTAAAAGGTTATCCAAATTTATTAATATAAAAAAATTTGAATAAAAATGTTTCGAAAAATATGCAAAAATATGCATTTATTGAAAATCTGAAAAAATATGCTCTGTTTTCAAAAAGTATGCAAAACCATGCAAATTATGCTACGTATCTGATGCTATACTCTTTAAAATATTATTGATAAAATTTTGATAAATGTATCTTTTGAATTCACATCAATTAATGCATCGGAATATGCAACCCACAGTAAATTCTGGATACAAACAATCTACACAGTAGAGCGGCGACTCAAGTTACCGAAAGTCAATCTTTGGATTGTTCCAGAAAATAACAAATCAAATTGAATATCCAAAAGAACAGGCCACCAAAAAAGTTTATAACTGACATTATATGTTAGGATTAAGAATCGTTTTTTTCCAAGAAGATCAACAAATAAAATCGAACTTTCGAAAAAAACCCAATTAATTTGCATTTTTTTTCTTTGAAAATATGCAAAAATATGCATTTACGATCAAATGCTGATTTGAAAAAAACTTAATGATTCGTCAAGATAACTTAACTTCACTTCACTCTTGAGATGCCCAGTTGAAATATGCATTTGCATGGAATTTCTTAACTCAATTATAACATGTAAAGTTAACATTTTACTGCAAATGCAATCATGAAACTCGTAGAATATTTAATGAGCGTACAACGGCATAAAAAAGTTGAACTTCGCCGTCATTTATTTTAGCATATACAAAATATGTATATATGCTCGTACACTTAAAAAAAATGCATGCTACGAATGTATTTTTCTAAAATTTCTATAATTCTCAGTTGTATTAAATATCGAGAAATTTAAGGAAAGCTAGAAAGTTTTATAAGAGGATAAAGAAATCAGGTTCCAAATTTTTTTTTTGATAAAAAGTTAATTTAACTAACTAAAAAGTCAATTTTTTAATTCTTACATCTTAATTTTTGCATATATAATATTATTTTCAGTGTACTTCATACAGCCGCAAATTTTTACTTCATTTTAACATAATTTTTGTGTTTTCTTTTTATTCCCGTTTTCGTGAATTTTTCATGTCCACTTTAGAGACTCGCTCGTATTCAACGACGCCGTCAGTCGCTCATTCACTCACTCACTCACTCACTCACCCACTCAGTCAGTCAGTCAATCCGACCAGACGATATGTCAAAATGAATAAATGCTGCTGCTGGCTTTAGCTGGCATGTTGCTGCTGCTGCTGTTGCTGTTGCAGCCAGCCAAACTTCTCAACGAGCCAAACCGAGCGTATGAACTCGCCAGCCCACACACACACGCTTACCCGCCGCCCGCACCATTACGCAAACTTACAAATTTCATGATTATTATCAAGGATAATTAATTTGTAGCCACAAGCTGACATGCTACTCACAAGTGCGTGTGCATAAGCAATCCAGCAGATACTATACGTCATAGTACACTCCAATACATAACTATAATGTCATGCTATAATATATAAACAAAAATTTATTAAGAATTAATTATATACAAAACTTTTTTCATTTGATTTTATCAGATTATTTTGAAACTAACATTAAGACATATAAGACTGATGTTATAAATTTGATATCGAGTATACCCAACATTGATATTTCTAAAAGTATTAATATCTGCATGTCTGTTCTTATGTGTGTATCTGTGTGTATGAGTGTGTCTGTGTGTATATGTTCTGTGACAGCAGAATTTTACGAGACATCATGTGGTCTCTCCTACACTTGCAATTAGTACATACTCGCTTATATGAATTAGGGTGGGTGGGGGAGCGTGTGCGGCGGGGTTAGCCTTATAAAAATTTATCACACCACAAGTAGGCACTTTGGCGCACTTTCGGCTGGCTTCTTTGCCGTTCTCCGCCGCATAATATTCCAACACAAGTCCCGCTGGCGTTGACGTTGGCGCTGGCTCTGGTACAGCGTCTCCGTATTCGTATTTTATGCGTTGGGAGTGGTCGGTCTGTTGGTTGCTCTCTTATGGGTGTCATAATGCTACATCAAGTGTAATTTCAAGTGAAATTAAAAGCCTTAAGGTCGCCCAGCTGAGCTCTCAGTTCTGAATTTTTTTCTTTTTCTTTTTTTTTGTTCATGTTTTTTACAACAAATTAAAAAAGTTTTTTGTAGCATGTCATGGTTTAATTTAAGTAGTAAAGCACGAGAGTAGTTAGTATGTATATTTGAATATGAAAAAGACTAGATTAAATTATCATGATAATATCGTATATAGTTTGTGTATATATGTGTACTCTTATGGTACAGTATTCCCCCGCTTATGTACCTCAACTCTTAAGTACACAAATCGCTTAAGTAGCCAAATGTAGAGGATTTTTTTTACTTTTTCCATATTTTACATATAAAATATTCTAACTTTTTCGCTTAAGTGCCTCACCCGCTTAGCTAACTACTATTCATTAACAAATTAATCTTAAGTTTTTCCCTTTTAAGTACACATTTGATATCGAACAATATTAATATGGCAACTTTATACTTTTACATACCTAGGACAATCTCAACCGCCAATTTAACTTTATTGATTATTTAAATTAAAAATAATTTTTTTAACTTATGTCTTCTACGGGCACATAAGCGGGTTCATATAACTGCATTGAGGTACTTAAGCGGGTTTAATAATTGCCTTGAGTTACTTAAACGGGATTAAGTACACACAAAAACGATCATTTTAGGTAGAGGCACTTAAGCGGGAATACTGTATAGAATGGAATTTAGAAATTAATATGCACATATGATTTGTTCGTCAGTGTCAAAAAAGCCTTATGGCGTTTGCCTCTGAAGCAGGAGGTCCAGGTTCAATCCACTGCAAGCTCCAATGTTTTCTAAATTTCCAAAAAAAATTTGTCTTTATTGAAGTCCAATATAATTTGTATTTTCAATTAACGCTGGTAATTGAATTGATTAAAATGTTTATCGGTATTTTTTCAGTTCAAAATTAATTGTGTAAAACAAACAATTTATTGTATTGATTAATTTTTATTTGAAAAATATTTCGTTCTACATAATTTGAACATTTCATTTCTAAGCTTATTTTTTAAGTTAGATTTTATTTTTACTCTATCTGCACATACTAAATATTATAAATGAAGCACCCTTCCAGCCATTGTATAACAGTCTTTACATGGACGTGGTATGGCAACAAACAATGATATATTTTATCTCAAAAAAAAAAATAATTTCTACCAATTCCGGCTCAAGTACCGCCACAAATTCAAGTCACCTAATAGAAATGATGTAAAATCCAAATTTTGGGCATTATTTTCGAAAATTATGCAAATCTGCAAAGAGCAGTTAAAAGCACACTTTTCCTTAAGTCTAAGTGGAATGCACAACACGTCCGTCAAAAGCATCAAAAGCGTCAAAAGTGCGTATTTTTGGTTGTGTGTGTTCCTCTAAAAACCAGCTTAACCCAATTTCAAAAGTGCCGGGTGCCTTCTTAATTCGCATGCAACATTATCGCTGCTCTTTGTATGTAAATGACGAAGCAGCTCAAAATACACCGGGGAAGAGCACACACACACACACTCACACATACATAAACTCAAAATACACGCACGCATACAATCACAGAACTGCAGTGCACTTTGCTAATTTACATCTCAGGTGTACTTCTAACGGCAGCGCATTCGAAACCGGCGAGTAGTAGTAACCCTAAACGATCTTCAGATAATTTCCGGCACTACTCCACAACAACACAAAACAACATACACACATACACACACGACAACAACAACAACAACAAAAAAACAAAAGCATTCAGAACAACTGCGAAATTCAAAGCAAAGCGATACCAATTGCATGCCTCTACTTAAGGCGAAATCCATTAAGACATTTCAATTATCGCGATGCATTTCAATTCAAATTTGAATTTGATTAAAACATCTTCTTCTTCTTCATCTCCTCCTTCATCTTCCGAACTGCTTCTCTTTTCTAACGCATTTTCAGCTCATTTAGGCGAAACAATTCACGGCGCAAATGCCAACAACAAAACAACAAGAACACAAAAGCCAAGCGCCGAATTAATGCCCAAAACCTGCAAAAGTGCAAACATTTGCAATTAATGAGCAAAAGGGATGCGTGCATGTGTACATGTGTGTGTGTGGGTGTTTGTGTTAATACACACAATTACACACAAGAGTACTTATTATTTGGAGCTGCATGTTTGTGCGGCAGCGTGAAATTAACAGCGTCTAAATACATTATGGGGAACAGAGCGCGCTGCATTAACCAACGAAAATGTATCGCAGACGTACAGTACTGTTCCAAAATGTGGTCTCAACTTTTTAGAGAAATATTTTTATAAAAAAATAATAATTAATTTGAGCATTGCCATATTAAGAGTAACAACAGATTTAGTCATCAAATTAAATGCTTTATTTTTGAGTAGACTTTAATTTAAAAATTTTTAAGTCATCCCATCCTGGTTGACATGGTAGGTGGTCTTAAATAGAGGCAATGAACCAAGGAGCTACATCAGGCCATGTTCTACCTTGTTCAACAGGTCTCTGGACAATCCAAAGTGTACTTGGAAACGTGCCGATGGTTGAATGGTGCAGGGAATCAAAATAGGTGCATCTGATACCTGGCAGCCACTTAGAGTAGCTTTAGCCTTTCCACGATATGGGGCGCTGAAATTGTATACCCCAGTATTTCCTCTTTTTTACTCATAGGTTGCCTGGCTTAACGAAAGTCCAGAGTAATACTCGAACTTACCTTTTAAAGTTAAAAAAATCTTTTATACTGGTATATTAAAAAGTTTAATACTAAAGTTTTCAGTCGAAATTAGACTGGTTTCATTCCACTTGAAGTTCGTCAATACTACTAATATTATGTTGAGGATTATTGGTTTGATGTGAAGCCTTTATCAATTTATATACTTATTATCGAAATCTTTTAAATTATTACGTCAACAATTTAGGCCACGTCTGTAGTGTCGCATATGTACACTGGCAATAAAAACATCATCAGTGACATTAACTGCCGCCATTCGCAGCTCTAGGTTGTTGTTGTTAGTTTATGCCGCTTCATTGGTGTTGTAACAACAATGACCGCAGGAATTGGAAAAAAAATCAACGCAGCATAAACACCAACAAAGCAACACATGTGGGCGCTTAGTATTTCGAAGCACCTCCAACATTTGTTGGATTTTATACAGGCTAATTAAACTTTAAAATTGAAGTGGTTCGAAATATTTCTGAAATTTCGAGTATCGTATGGAATCGATATTCAAATACTTGGAACGATAAAAATGATATTTGTGCTGAATATTTTGGAAAATTTCTGGCGTTTATTACGAAAACCCGATTTTGCAAATGAGATGTAACAAATTTAGATAATTATCGTAGTTATACGAATAGTTGAACATATGGAATAGTCAGTAATTTTACTATTGTGGAGTAGAGTATAACATAATATACCAAAATTTCATTTTAAAATGAAAGGTAATAAAATAAGCTAATTACATCTTGTTAGGCATTAGCAGGGACTATCTAAAATGTTTACTAATGCTTTAATTTTTTATTTTATAATGTAAAGTCAACCAGTAGTAAAGTTTCCATGTCCATTTTCATGAAATGTTAAAAGAATGAATGATTGTTTTAAGCAGATTATGAAAGGTGTCATAATCTACTTAAAACTTTCATGGATCCATCGCACAGGCCACTTTTGGAAGCTATTTCTTAAGAATGGAATTGAATTGAATTAAAAGTATATAACAAACTTTCCTGTTAAGCTTACATAATTTCAACATAGTTTGACTTGCTCCTCTTTTATTATTTTATATACAATTTCAAACTGACAAAGATTTATCAAAACTCGGAAAACCAAATATAAATTTGGATTATTGAATCAATGTTCAGTTAAAAACTTTTGGATTTCCAGAATATCTGGCTTTTATGAAGCTTTGATTTCGAATTTCTAGCACAAGTTCGAACTTTGTAACAGAAGGTATTTCATAGCAATTTTTTATAAAGCTCTGCGACATCTTCTATTTCGAGTTAGATCATCTAAATTTGTATACATTTCATATCAAATATAACTTAATAAAGGACTTCGATTTGTAACTCTTTTTCTGCGATTTTCTTTAAATAACTTTCACTTAAACTAAATAGAAAGCTCTTATGCTTTTCGACCGTCTAAAAAGCTCTTCAACTCTTTTAAGTAACCAAAAGAATTGAAATAAAAATTAATTAAATGAACTCTTCCTTTGGTATTTACTAACCCCCGCTATCTACTACTGGGCACCGATTGTTTCCTCGAAATAGCCAAGGAAATTACTCCATAAATCACATCAAGTTAATAATGACTCAACCGAACTGAACGTATACTCGTACAATACCGAAATTATGTATTATCTGATCGTTTCCGTATTCATTTTACATCCTACACAAAATTCAAAGCTACTATCACCATTACGTAAATAAGTACATATGTATATACTCGTGTGTATGCACACTTACTCGTATGTAGTTGTTACCATCATATTAACTAGCCAATATGATGGCTATCGCTCGCCTAGCTGCTTACTTGTCCAAGTCCAAATATTATTCCGAGTTGATTACTTTCCGCTTTAATTTAATTACGAATATCAAATTGCAACGAATCGATGCTAATTAATTCGAATAAAGCGGATGGAGGCAAAACGTGTGTAAGCAATAAAACACGTCGATTTGTGATAATAAACACACCAACACACGCTTGGGACTTGAAGCTTGGAACTTAAAATCAATGACATCGATAATTGTAATATAAGTAGATATGCATATATACGAGTATATGAGTGTGGGTAGAGAAAGTGGAAGAGGAAGAGGTAGAGAGAGGTGAGATATCAGCGCATACATTTATCAAATCGAATGCATGAATGAAGCAAATGAATCACATTCGAAATGACTGAATTTCGAAATCGAATGTCGAGGCAGCGGGACGACAACGACAACGCCAACGCCAACGACGACGACGACGGATTCGACGAATGAATGCACTGAATTACTTCAATATTTTAACGCATAATTAGGTTGAGTGGAATGCCATGAATGTGTGAGTCTCTGTTTGAGAGTGTGACTGTGTCTGTGTATATCTGTATATGTGTATGTATGCATGTATGATGTACTGGTGTAAATGCGGTTGCATGTACGTGGTTAAGTGTGTGTGTGTGTGTATTTGCACGCCACTCGAGTGAATAGTTGATTATACAAATCATTAGCACACTCTCTCGTGCATACGGGTACGTATCCAACGAATCCAACGTATCCAACATATCCGACATAACCAACAGCCAACAACAAGTAAATTGTGGCGCTTTAATTATTTACTGTTTTTTTATATTTATATTTACATATTTTATTCTTTGTAATTGAGTTAAATATGTTGGTTAAATCTTACAAGGTTATCTGGTTAGCTTGGGAATTAAAAGCTGTGTACTTGTATTTGCAAACACAAACACATTTTAAAATTTTTGTATATACAAGTAATGCATGTAAACTATATTTTGCATTTTTGTTGTTCGATATTTATACCCTTCGTCATGTGCTAGAACATACCGAAGGGTATACTGACTTTGATCTTCCATTCTAAACGTCCTTAGGGGGCTTTTAGGTATGATAATTTTTTTTTGAATATATATGAATATATGAAATATAAATGGAGTTAATGATGTCCGTCTGTCTCTATATCCGTCTGTCAATCTAAAATTTGGTATGTGAACTCTTCTTTCCCAAGCGGAGGAGGTTAAGTTCTAAAATAGGAAAGATCGGCCATAAACTTTTCCCCCACTCCCATACAAACTAACCCTTTTAATACGTAAAATAATTTAATTCAGTGCAAATAGCCAGTTCAGTTTAATTATCACATTAGCACTTCACAAAAATGGGCGTGACAAAATTTAAAAAAATTGCTAAATTCTTCACTTTCGAAAAGTAAACTTTTTAACTTTTTATTTTTGTTGGTTTTAAATTGAACCTGAATTCTGTTCTAAATCACTAAGAATTTTCAAGTAAATAACAAGTAAAGCTTGAGGCACTTCTTGAGTGATATTATCAGGATATAGAAATAAGTATTAAAGCCAGTTAGTTTAGAAATTTCTTGTCTCAAAAATTATCACAAATAATTTGTAATATGTCATAAAAAATATTATGTCACAAAATCCTCTTAAAGTTGAAGTGGGCATGACAATTTTTCAATCCATCACATTAGTTGTTGGACGCACATTTACTACCTGGGCTTTTGATATGGATATTCTTAGTGTCCATATCAATTCACAGTACAAATTGAATTGCTCTATAACAGAAACAAGTGAGATAATTACTCTTCATCATTTAAATTAATTTTGAATATTATGTGTGGGCGTGGTAGACCTTATCATGCCACATTATTTCTTTAAAAACCAAGCCTACTTGTGTTTAACTGCTTGAATGTATATAAAATCGGTTTAGTCATGTTGTGGAAATTAACAAATGGTATATAAAAATTCAAGAAAGAAGTTTTTAATTCAAGATTAATACACTGAGAGAAAGAATGACCGAATTTATTTCGTGGTTGTTCAACTTTTTGAAAATAATTTTTAATTTGAAACGGAACAATTTTTATATAAAACAAAGCACATTAAATAAAATAGTCAAATAAACAAAAATAAATAATTGAACTTTTAAATCCAAATGCTCAAACGTTGATTTAACATTGCTACAATGTTAAGCGATAGTTAAGATTGGAACAATTTTAAAACTACTTATTCAACTTTAATATTCGATTTGTCACTTAAGAAATAAGCTCGATATAACTTAAAAATACGAGAGTGGTCCTTAGCGTTAGCCTACAAAAGAAAAACGAAAATTCTGGAAAAGTGGCTATTTATTTCTCAGCATAGTCTCCTTTCAGCTCGATACACTTGAACCAGCGATGCTCCAACTTTCTACTTTATTAGACTTTTTCTGGTTTTTTTTTTTAATGCTTCTATTTTTTCATTTGTATCTTTCCGGCTATCTGCATTTTTGGCTGTCCGACTGTCTGTCTATCTATCTGCATATAATTAATTAAGACTGAAACATTTCTGCAACAAATCTTGATTTTAATATTAAAGGCTACAAGAGAGTCAAGAGTTCCTACAAATGAACGTTTTCTAAGGAAAGACTTATCCGCCCGCCTTTAATTTAAAGACCCTTTAATGTACTTACATACACTTTGCACAGCACTGTAATTTCGCACCAATTACATTATATGCAAAAAGAAAAAAAAGAGTTGTCGAGAGTTATTGATGGTTGGATGGATGGATGCGTTGAAGTGCAGCGGAAGTGTAGCTTGTTGCACATATAAACACCAACCAACCAACACACACACACACACACAGCTACACATCAATGAAAAGCCAAAGGCATACAGGCACTCATACACACACACGCACACATACAAACGCAAGCGAAAACGCACAAAATAACATTTCAACTTGGGCGTTGATAAACGGAAGTTAACTCCATTAAATTCATTTTCATTATGCAAAACCCACACTGATGCATACACATACAAATGCACACACTCATACACATATATAAACATACAAATAAAAACAGCAACACCACATATACATACATATAGACATTATTGCAAAAATACAAAAATACAACTGCAAGGGAATTGCTTTTATTACTGCAATAGTATGTGTTTGTATGTCTGTGTACGTATGTGTTTGAATGTGTGTGTATTGAAGTTGAATATATTTTGTGTTGATGCTTGAAATTGCTGTTGGAATTACGCAAATTTTCGATGCACCATGAAATGTTAACGCACACTTACACACGCGTGCCTGTATATACTCGTGTATACAATACATATAAAAATATATTGGACAATTTGACGAAAATGCTGAAGTCGACTTAAGCGCAAATGTCATTTAATAGTGTGAAAATTTTGGAATACAATTTTATCTTAGAATAACAACAAATTTTATATACGTAAAAAAATATTTCTTTATAGCAATAAATACAAATTAACTTCAGGAAAAATTGTGTAATATTATTAATTTTTCTGTAAGTCTTTCCTAATGAACTATTTCACTGTCATTGCATTTTAATAAAAACGACTTTACCCGACTTACGCGCTTTTATTAAACTACCATATCTATACAATAATTACAAGCACATTGACAAATAACATGAATATTCACACAGAGTTGCCAGCACAAAAACAAGCTAAAATGTTGCCATTACGAACTTAATTGCGACACAACAAGTCAAGTCATTTCATTTCATTTCGTTGCATTGCATTTCGTTACATTTCATTTGATGTACTATAAATTATCAACGAAACTCGATTGAGCTGCCTTTATGGACTGATTGCCAACACATATCAGAGATATGATTGCATTTTGCATGGGATAAACATTTGCAACAAGCTCGTGTGACTTAATGTTCATATTGAGTGGAGAAGTTTCACTTAAAGCTGAAAAAGTTGATAGCAAAATAAGACTTAAAACTTATAGGCACTTAAAAATAGTTGGCAATAGTTTTATATATTTAACAATCAAAGTAATAATAATTTAAAAAATTGTATTAGTTGATTATGTTAAACAATACTCATAATTAATGTCGATTAACCTAAAAGATTTATAATTATAACTCATGAGTAGGGACAAAAATCTCTCTATAAAATTGTAGAATATGCAAATATATGCAAAAATCTATAGTGCATATAATATGTGCTTATAATTCAAAAATATGTCATTTAAACTGGAAACAGACTAGAGAAAAATGTTTACAATTTTATATGGATGTTCGCTAGAACCTTGTCTAAATTATTAAAAAACTATAAAGTTTAGATCAGTAGTTTTCCAAATTTAAGCAAAAATATGCATTTATTATGATATGTTAAGAAAACTCATTTATTTTTTTAAATATGCAAAAATATGAAGAGTTTTTCAAAAACATGCAAAACCACGCATTTTTTGGAAAACATGCACAAAAATTTGCAAAAACATGTATTTATTGGAAAACATGCAAAAAAAATATGCAAAAAACATGCAAAAAAAATATGCAAAAACATGCAAAAAAATATGCAAATACATGCAAAAAAATATGCAAAAACATGCATTTATTGTAAAATGTTCACGAAAAATGATTTTTTTTTTTTTGGGAAATATGCGAAAACATGCTGAAATATGCACCAACGATTGAATTCCATTTTAAAGGAAATTTCAATATAACTTAGCAAATTCACTTTCGAATGACCGAAATAAAAACAATCATTTGCTTGGATATTCATTTCGCTACTTGTGGTAAACTGGTCGACAAATTTACATTTGAAATAGTTAAGTCAATTATAAAATGAACTTTATGATTATTTTCGACAATTTAAAACACAGCGCTTGAGTACTGTTAAAAAATCAAATATATTTTACTCATAATTTATGCACAATTATTCACAAAACATTTAAAAAGTTTTTATTGAGTAACGAAATCTTTCTTTGAAGTTAATTTATTCGACTCCTTTTATTTAATCACTTTTAAAAGTTCATTTTTCTATGACCTAGAACTTTTTTTAATTTCACCAATACTTTAAAAAAATTGTTTAGGAGCCGAGCAGAGTTCCCAAGGCAAAGCCTAAACTAAGTGTCAGCACACAAGAAGCCCAACAAATTCCGCACACAAGAGAAAATCAAGCAAAAGAAAAATACAACAACAAAAAATCAAGGTTAAGGAAATTGTTTGCAAAAAATTATAAAACTTTTATCTTTTGAGCACTTAATTGCAGCGTCAATATTTTGCTTAGTTTAGGCTAAGCAGAAAATTTACAAGCTGCCAGTCGTGGTCCGTGCTTCGGGTGAAAAATAAAAATGTATAAAGAACAACGACAACAACAACAACAACAACTTTGAATGTAAACAGGCGCAATTTAAGCTGTCATCTCGGGACAGTCGCTTAATTAGATAAACAAACTTAAGGAGTTTTTTGTTTTTCAGAAAATTTTGACATCTTAGCACCTTGAGCTTTATTTTATGTTGGCCAGGAAAAAGAGTAGATATAATTCAAAGTTATTTGTATATATGTATGTTAAATATGTATGTATGTATGTATGTATGTATGTATGTATGTATGTATGTATGTATGTATGTATGTATGTATGTATGTATGTATGTATGTATGTATGTATGTATGTATAATATGTATGTATGTTTTTGGTAGCCTTTTAGCTTGTGTTAAATAAAAATCTCTTTACATTTTGAAGTTAAGGAAATATATTTTTTTCTGATTAAAGAAATGCCAAAAAGTCGAGCAAATAGAAAGAAAGAAAAAAAGAAAGAAAGAAAGAAAAAAGGACTCACTCTTCTTCCATAGAAATTGTTTCTTTTGCAAGCAGCAAAGAAACTGAAAAATGTTTAATTAAGCGAGTATGTGTGCAAGTCACAACATATATATATATATATATATATATATATATATATATATAGACCCAGTAGAAAAAAAGTAGGCGATGGACATATTAGCACATTCTTTAGAATAGTTTAGGTAATCACTTCATAGAATCGAAAAAGTAATCAAACGCTTTCTCTACGCAATCTTTGGAGTTAATTAGGTAATCGAGCTTTTCTTTGATTACTTTAGCGACCACTCCATACAAAATGTAATGCAAGACGTCCTTATAAAGGTAATCCAACGAGAAGAGATTGTCCAAATTCCATTGAATGCAGCACTGATGCGACCTGATTACCTTGTCCTACTGTATACACATTTAAACCGCACATTGGTACGAAATCGAGTTTAAACTATTCATTTAAAATTTTGCTTAAGGTACGTCCAGTATTTTTGATATGAAGTTGTTTTTACTTTTAGAGAGATTCTTTCCTTTTACATAAATGAAGTCCTTGGATTGATTGGTTTTTGTGTTTAAACAAGGTTTAAAATTTTTGGTAAAAGCTTTTCTTAAAATTAAATTTGGATCTACTTAATGCTGTTTAAATCTTTTAAAATGGTTTTGAGACAGTGTTATTTTACTTTTATTAAGATTAAACAAATTTTTGGATCTCTTGAGAGAGTTTTGACTTATTTTTATCGAGTATTTTGACAGAGTTTCATACGTAATTTGGAATACTTTCTTTTGAATGGTTTCTTGAATATTTCCGAAAATTATAAGTGAACTTTTTAAATTTGTTTCTGAACAAATTTGAATACGAAATTGATAAAAATATAAATTTAGCGCAATCAGCTTAGAAGATTTTAGGTAGAGCTAATAATGAGAATTTTCAAGGCAAGTTTTTACCCTTGGGATATATGACAAATAAATGTTTTCGTAACGAAAAATAGTTGGGGTCGCTACAAATCGATCCTGGGACGTTTCGCATCGAAGGCCAACTCGCTAACCATTCATCTACGGCGCAGCCTTAAATCCTTTGACTCTTTTTATTAGACCCTTCTTGAAGAAATCCCTTAAAAATTATTTTTCTTGTTTAGCGATAATTCGTTGGTATCCGATTTTATTTAATTGGACCATATTAAATTTTTCTAAAGCTGTTTGTTTTGAGTTTGAGTACTTCTTTTTCTATGTTTTTTTAAAAATGTTCTTGTATTTTAAAAAAGATTTCTTCATATTTGAAAAGCTGTTTGGACGGTGTTTGATTTGTAGAATTTTTCCTAAAGATTTATGCGGGATTTTTCAAACTCCTCTTTTATTTTTTGGACATCTCTAAAATGATCATTCTAATAAATAGTTTATAATTTATGTCAGCAAAGTATTCCGATCCCAGTGTGCAAAGTCATTTAACTCACTGTTTTGTTATTGCTTTTGGTCGATCGTTTTGGTTGTTTGGTTGGTTTGTCGGAATCGTCGAATAACGAGAGAAGAGACATGTCAAATAATAAATTTAACACGCAGACAATAAAGACCACTGACATACACTACCACACACATACATCCAGCCATACGCACCCGTCGTTTATGTAAATCAACCATTTTACATGTATGTGTGTTAGTGTGTGTGTGTGTATGTGTATGTGTGTGCGTACAATTATTTATTAATGTTGCCGAGTAAATGTAAAAAGCATTTAAGTGCAATTTCTCTGCTTTTTATTTATGTACGCAAGTTTTGTGCTCCTTTTAACGTTTCGTTTCGTTTCGTTCTTTTATTTGTCTCGTTTCCATTTTTCACTCTACATTTCGCATTAAAATCTTGGTTGAATTCTTTTTGTAATATTTTTCTCTTACTTGTTGTTGTTTTCCCTGTTATTGTTTTTATTATCGTGTTCTGTTCTGTTTGCATTTATTTAACCTTGTTTTGCGTCGTTGTTCACACAACTCTCGCCTTTTTATTATTATTATTATTTTGCAATATGTTACGTTTTGAATTACATCCTCCACCAACCCAACCGAACCAAACCAAACCGAACCGACCGACAACGCGACCGTCCCACCTATTCTTCTGCTTGGCGTGTTGTATGAAACTCCGATTGTGGCATCGCCATCGTCACAGCTCTGCCGGCAGCGTAGTGGGCGGGTGACGGGTGATTGGGGTGCATTGGATGTATATTGTTATTTATATGGGTCACGTTCTTTTTTTTTTTTTGTTGTTGCGAATTTGTTTGTTTGTTTTGTTTGTTTCGGTTTGTTGACGCATTTTTCATTTCATTTTATTTTTGTTGTTGTTGTTGTTGTTATGTTCAAAGCTTTTAAAATCTCGTTAAAATTTCCAAGTGTGCTGCGCGCAGCCAGGTTGACACCTGCTGGAATTGTGTCAGCCGCAATCGCTCAACAAGCAAAAGAATTGAAATTGGAATTGGTGTATGGAGAGCATATTAAAATTCCATTGAAATTCAATTGTACGGAATTTTTAGTTGTGTGCGGACGGACGGGCGGGCGGGCCAGAGTTTTCATATGCACCCTTTCAAAAAGTAAAACTGTATACGAAATTATGCCTAAAAAAAAGGAAATGGCTTCAATTTTAAAAGCACTTTTCTTCCTAATAAATTTGATTAAATCAATTTAGCATAATGAAATTTTGTTTACTTTTTTGAATATTTTTACATTAACATTTTCTTTAAGGCTCACAAGTGGAAGAACAAATTTTAATAAAATGTTTGGTAATTATAAATCATAACTTACAATTTAAGCGCCACCAACCTAATTTTCAGTCATGATTTTTATCATCCCCCTAAGCCAATTACGTGATTTAAGGAATCTCGTAATATATTGAAAAAGTGATCCATACCTAGAATGGTAAGAAACCTTTTTATAAGTTTTAAAAACGAAGTATTGACGATTTCTTTGAAAAAGTTACGAAGTTGTTTTTATTTTTTTTAAGTTCCAAGTTTAAAAAGTCTTTAATATATATAAAGAAAACTAAGTGGATATAGCCCCCCTTGAAAGGATTCGCTTTCTAATGTTTCTATATACATATATATAAATATTCTTTATATAAAGGTCAAAGTTTAGCAATATGTATTTTGAAGATTCGAATGTGTTTGTATTACTCTCCCAATCGACCACTGATTTATAGATAAATTATCCTATTTGATAGCGACAATGTCGGGATTCAATTTGGAACGAATGTGTCGCCACTGTTGCGATCGAATAAGTTTGTTGATGAATGATGTTTTGTTTCCAAATTTTTTTTTAATCTGGTGCTGTATCCATTGGTCGCTGGTTCAAATCCGTCTTGAGCATACAAATAATTATTTTAAATTTTTTTGCGCTAAAACTTTGTAAAAACTCATCTTATTTATCAATTTGGTTTTTTTTTAATAAACGGCTTTCAATTGTGTTCTTATATTATGTTTAAAAATACCAATATCTCAAATAGTTTTGAAGTTATAGCGAAAATAGTGAGTACACTCAAAATTCAAACTTGGCATATATATGCACTTAATTAAAACAATAAAACAGGGTGTATTTAAAGTGAGTGTTGCCTTTTTATATTATATTGACTTATGGTGTTGGTAGGTAGACTGCTAATGTGGCTATTTGAAGACGCATTTAGGCCTTTTAAATGGCCATTTTGATACCATAGAGACTATTCCTTACCCCTCTGGATTCTCCTTAAACCAACCAGGGTATCTAATTTACGATATCTTTAATCGCTGATATCTTTATTTATGCAATCTCCCAAATACGATCAGGAGAAATAGTTCAAAATTCAGTAAACCTCCTCCAGTATAGAGTCACGCATTCGCACAGGAAATGATCTTGTGTTTCTTTAAAATTAATCAATCAATCAAAAAGGGCGTAACGTTGAGACAAGGATATATTTTCTTAACCAACTAGTGGACCTCGGTGTAAAGGTGTACGAGCACTGCGACCATTAAAGATATTTTGAACACAAAGCTCTTTTTTTGACTTACGAAATCAATATAATTGTTTTAAATAAAATTGGCAACTAAACACCCTGTATTAAGCATAGTAAACAATTTCATTTATCAGACAATTCTTAAACAAAAATATATTATAAATAAATCTAGAATAAAAAAGTATTTAACCTAACTTAGTCGCTTTAAAATCGCTCACAACAATTTGTCTTTCGCTTGACTCGCAATTACAATTTAAATCCCTCGAAAGAGCCGGGTTTTATTTTGTTGTTGTTTTCGTTTTCGTTTTTTTCGTTTTGTAAATTTATCAATCAAAATATTAAACCGAGAAAAGCCGTTTTTGAAAATCCGACAACACACAACATTACCAACTTGTCAAGTCGTCGACGACATTAAGGCGCGCACGTGAATTTCTTTTATTGTTATTGTAACGCAGACAACGCACACGCTTAAATGCATGCATGTGTGTGTATGAGTGTGTATGAGTGTGAGTGCGTGCGTGTGTTTACAACAAAATGACAACATTGCTTCCGTTTTTGTGCTTTACTTTGGATTATTACATTCGCGTTTATCTTGCTTGTATTTTGTATTTGGTTTGTTTTCCTTTATTTCGTTTTTTTGGCTATTGCCAAAAAAGTATTGCCACAAACACACACATACACACACATTCGCATACAGATGCAAACACAATGTTTTCATTTATATGTCATTCTTGTTGTTATTTTCGTTGTTGTTGGTTTTCTTTATTGCTTTTAAATTATGCTTGTATGCGTTGCAAATGTGACGCGCCCTCTTTTCCGTTACAATGTTTTCCTTATCATTTTTTTTCTTCAAATTTTAATGTTTAAAAAATGGAGTTTATGTCACTCGGGGTTGTTTAATGTTCTATTTGTAAGGGCAATAATTTTGTTCTCTTCTGAAGCGATTTAAAGTGCAGAATTGGATTATATTCAATATCATTTTCTTTTGTAAAATTTAATTTAAAATGTTAAGCTTAAAGCAAAAGCAACAAATTTAATGTTTTAAAAATATTTCCAAATACACTTGGAGTAGGATATTGTGTCTAATAGTTGGCCCAATTAGACGCAGAATTAATTTAACTCTTTGTCGTGTTGATTTTTGCAAACTCTTTGGCACGTACTCTTAAAAGTGAAAATTTGATACTATATCATGTTAAATTAACACTTGTTAACATGTTAGCTTTAAAAAAAACCTGAATTTAATTTATAATTCATGTTAAATTGACGCAGCATGATGCTGATTTACATGAGTAAATTTACATATACATTGTCATGTTATTTTAACATGTAGACGCATTGTTAAATATTTTTGAAATTTAACTTGCAATAAGTGGAAATATATTTGTGAGAATTCCCTCTGTATACCCCACAACAGTGATTTTAGTTGAAACAAATTATTTTCTGAAAAACTGAGGAGTCTAAAATTGTATTTAAAAAAAATATTTACAAAGTTGTTTAGAAGCAAAATAAAAGCGTACATCAAACTTGATTTTTAAGAATACTTCTAGTTTTTCTCCGTCCATGTTAATTGAAACTCCATCCATAACCGTTTTAATCAATTTAATTAACATCTTTAATTTAAAACAGAAATTGTAATGCACTCATATACCTGTTGAGATATCCGCAAAAGAAAGAAATATTGTTTTAAATTTATAAGTACAGGCGCAAAGTTAATCACTCTATGCAAATAGCGTCGTAATTGACATTTGTGAACTAGACAGTTGCAGTACACAAACAGACAAACAATAGAGCGATATACTTCGTAAGAGCGTGGAGTAATTGCATCGATCATTTTATGTAGTAAAAAAGTTATTCATCAACAAAATTGGAGGATTAACTTAGCGCCACCCTAAAGAACAACGTACAAGCTTGAAAAGCATCGAACCTAAGCGTCAGAGGAGAGAGTCTTAAGACAGTGGGAGCAGCAAAATGTAGCTACTTTTATTGTGTAGTTATTTTGTGGATATATATTTTCGAAGCTGAGAAGAATCGGATACAATTCAGTAAAGAATTTCTTTTCAATTGAAATTTTTGAATTTTTATTCAATTAATAAATTAATCAATTCAATTAGAAATGTTGTTCAAATGTTTATCTTCTATGAAACTAAATGCCTTCATTAAAAGTGTAAACACTTTTTTTATATTAATTGAAATGGCAACATTGGCTGGCAAAAAGGTCTATAAAATATTTTGTTGTTGTTTACGGCTTTCGTTTTTCTTTTTTTGGATTTTCCGCAGTTTTCGATTTGGTAATATTTTTGTTTTTCTGCCCCTTAAAGCTTAAACTTTTCTTTCTTTAAATTGTCTTCTCTTTGAGGTCTAGTGCGACTGGAATTAAGTTTGAGCTGCTTTTTTATTTAGTTTCGAAAGCCGCTTCACTTGGAAGCATTCCCCCAAATAGTCTCGAATTTTTTAGTTGCTAAAAACTACAACAACTTGAATAGTTTCAATTGAACTGTTTCAATTAACACTTTTATTGGTAATTGTTTTAGTTAAACATTTGTTTCATACAACTAAAAACTTCGCTGAATTAGCAAAATGTGTCTCAGTTAATGCATAAATTGTTATTAAAAAGTTTAATTTTTCTATAAACTACAATAAAGAAACAACGATGAATGTTCCAAAAATAATAACGATAATTTATGATGCATTCTTGAAACACTTTTTCAAACACTTCCAAAAAAAATAACCATGTTAAGAATATTACTCATACGCACCGTAGACGCATCTAAAAGCAAACATACAAATTGCAAGTATTCCGCGAGTATTTACCAACTAACGAAAAAGGAAAACTTCTACCAAAAACCAACAAAAACAAACAATGAAAACATTTCTTTTTTCTATTTTTTTTTTCTCTTTTTTCTCGTTTTTCTTTTTCTATTTTATTGCAATTTGCAATTTAAACATTGTCACACATACAAATACAACGAATGCGTTTTTCTACGCTTTTAGCAAAACTTTTGTAAACTTGTGGCATTTATTATGTATTTACTTTTTTTCATTTCTTTCCTTTTTGTTGTTGTTGTTCGTTCTTATCAAATTGCGCGGAAGGACATGTTTTCGGTGGGGTCGTCTGACTGCTGCCGCATTTGCACTGCAGCCGCAAACAACATTGCTTAATGTTCGCAGCGTACTTTATGCAAGCGAAGGCGCTTTTGCGGTTTACAACAGCAGGCGGGCAAACACACACACACACACACACGCACACACATACAAATGCTACTTTCGTTTAAGGAACATTTTTGGCAAAATGCCTGCGAGCGTTGCCATTTCTTACTGCTGTTTCGTCTGTCCGACCGTCCGTCTGTTCGTCCTCTTTTGCTATGCAATTCGCTAGTTAGTCAAGTTGGTTTTGCGTTGTTGCCGTTGTTGTAGTTGTTGTTGTTAAATAACATTTGCAACTTTGCGTTTTGCATGTGGCATCCCAAAAGGCGGCTGCCTGCTCCCTGCTGCCTGCCAGTGTTGCTTTTGCGTATCTTTGCCATTTAGTTTTTTCTTTGCTAACACTAACAAAAATAACAACAACAAAAAACACTACGACACAAATATTTAAAAAATATTTTAAATTTCCGCGTAGTCTTGCGGAAGAAACTGCAGGTTTTTTTTTTTTTTAACCATAAGAAAACCGAAAGTGTTCACTAAAAACTATTTTTGATAAAAACCGAATTTATAAAAAAATTTATAATAAAAAAGGTTATTATTTTCTTGAAGCCAAGAATCTAAAAAATTCGTCTCTGGATGATTCTAAATAATTCCTGACCATAGAATCACCGATAGTTCATTTCTAAAATGATTCCCAAAATTATTCGTTGCACTTGAGCCGTTCAGAAGACGTTCTTCTCGCACTGCCAAAAGCGTTGACAAATTTTTTGAATATGCCATAGACACACACACACACTCATACACACATGCGCACACAACTTTGAATAACATTAGTCGCACTTGTGCTATATTTCTATTTGGCCATTTTCTATTTCTATTTCAATGCGCTGCCGCTGCGATTGTCTTTTGCAACGATGCTAAATGTTGGCATTTGCACGACGAGTTTTATGGCCAAGTTGAGGCAGTACACACAAGACACAATTCCGATTCGCTGTTAAGCTACCGAATAGACCGAAGCATTTTCATGTTTTCTTCAATTAAACGCACATTGTGTGTTTGGCAACATTTTTGTTTTGTTCGGCAATTTAATTAGTCATTTTGTGTGTGTCTGTGTGTGTGTTCTTGTGCAAGTATGTGTGTGTGATTTTTTTTGGTGATGGTTTCTACGCCACACTTTTGAACACTTTTGAACACTCGAAAAATTGTTCGGTCTGATGTGTGTACGATCAGTTTCGGAATTATAGCGCCACGTTTCATTTGAATTTAATTGATTTGCATACACATTCATTCTACTGCATGATAGTATTGGTCTCAAATAGACGATATTAAATCCAACTTTGAAATTACTTCGTAGTCACTTAACTTAGGTTAAAAGTTGAGAAAAACGTAAAGAATTTTTATAAGTGAGGTTTCATATAAAAAAGCTGTTAAATTATATTAGAGATTTAAGCGATAAAGGTTTAAACATATCTCCAATGCTTTTGAAGATATAAGCCTTTTAAGACGAATTTGATTTTGTGCGAATAACGCATTATTAAAGATCAGTTTAATTGAGAATAGATTGTCGCATAATCCATTACAATGGTGTAGGTGCGGAGGATGAAAAGAAATACATATATACATGTATCTCCGGATCGTTGGCAGAGACTCTCTTTTAACCCGTAAAAAACTTGTTAATAAGACGACAAAAAACATCAATAAAAAAAATTAATTCAGATTTATTAAAAAAAATTCTGAGAAACAAAATAGAAGAGGTTCTCAGTTTTTCAAAAGATTAAGTTCATTCAACAGGTTTAACAAATTGTATTCCAAAGTTAATTCTCCCCTTTAGCAAATCCTATCCACGTCACTGATCAATTATATTGCCAACTGATCGGAAAATCAATTACCTTCAAGCAGATACAAAGTTGTTTGTAATTCGATAAATAAAACCGAATTTATTTTCAATTAAGTGAAATCACTTTTTTTACAGCATATAACTTTCAAACCTACATATCTTGAATAGTTTTCAACTTTTTTATTAAATTGATTACATATATATTTTGTTTTTGTCTTTGACAGGAAAATTTTATATTTTTCTACAAGTAAAAGACTTAATCCAATAAAAAACCATTGGCTGATTAACGTTCAGAATGTGGCATTATAATTATGAAAGGTGGGATTTAGTGTAAAATGCGCCCGCCCATCCGACCGACCGTCCGTCCGTCCACCCGCATATGTTGCAATTTTAATTGCGCTCGTACAAAGCCGCAAACAAACAAACATACACGCGCACTTATACACATGAACATTTATAACGAAACGAACGCACACACACACACACATACACAGATACAGATAAATGCAAAATGACGAAAAGGCAGTTTTGCTCTTTTGCAGGGCCCGCTCATTCGTTCGTTCGTTCGTTCCTTTGAGTAGGAAATACGCAAATGGGCAGAGTAGCAGAGTGGCAGAGTGGCCCCATATTCAACACTTGTGGCATTTCTTTAATGTTCCTGTTTTGCGGTAATCATGTGTGTGTATGTGCTGTGTTTTTATGTGCTTAACATACACTTGCATAGAGTTATTAAACAAAGTTAATTTCGTTTAAATTGTTGGAAATTAAAAGCACATTAAAACGCCGTATACAAATATACTCTGTATCCATTTTGTTGTTGTTGTATTTATATATCTTTTTTTTTTTGTTGGTATGTGTGGTTAATTCGCGTAACATTTGGCGCATTATTGTGGGATTTTTTACCGCCGTCGTTAAACTAAATCTCGGCACTAATTGCTGACGAAGAAGAAGAAGAATTCTGCCGTTTCTTTTTATTACTTTTATCAAAAAAAAAAAGAATTAAAAGAGTCAATAAAAAAAAGATCTCAGCTTATATAGGAAATTCCTACAGAACCTCGTCTAGTCCAGCTGCTCTCAGAAAGTCGAGGATGTTGGCTGCGTCTAACCTTGGTAGTTTATTTTTTGGTACTATAATTGATCACAGGTATTTATGTATCCAGTGTATCAATGAGACACAGTTTCCTCAAATATGCACTAGTCATTCATATTCTTCTTTGGTAAAGATTTCTTGCAATTATTCCAATTTATAAATTGAGATTTAATTTTTCTGTTCGGAACTTGAAATGTGTTCCTTAGATCTTAGCGTGTAATTAAATTAATAACAGTAATTAAATTTAATTGAGTAATCAATTGAATTATAAAGTTAAAAGTGTTAACTTTAATATAAGACATAAAATGTTCCATTTACCATCATCACTATCACATTTTCACTATCAAAAATCCAAAAGAATTTTTTACTAAATACTAATTACATATTTACTTACTTATTTACTTACATATATACTTACTTACTAACTTACTTACTTACTTACTTACTTACTTACTTACTTACTTACTTACTTACTTACTACTTACTTATTTACTTACTTACTTACTTACTTACTTACTTACTTACTTACTTACTTACTTACTTACTTACTTATTTACTTACTTACTTACTTACTTACTTACTTACTTACTTACTTACTTACTTACTTACTTACTTACTTACTTACTTACTTATTTACTTACTTACTTACTTACTTACTTACTAACTTACTTTCATACTTACTTACTTACTTACTAATTTACTTGCTTACTAATTTGTTTGTTTACTTACTTATTTTGATAGCCATTATAAACTATTGTCATTTTTGGTCGCATCGAAAACGCTGCGCCAGTTGCATCTAAAAATAATTCTCATTATTTTGATAACCACTCCAGATTTCAATTATTCGATTATTAATAAAAAAAAACATTTTAAAAATTTTGGAATTCAAAAAAATCAAATCAAGAATTAGGAAGGTGTTAAAGGCCCATTGTGATACCACCGGAACTAAAATTGCACCTTACTCTTCCTCTGGGTCTTTCTTAAACCAGCCTGTGGTCTTAATACAACTAACTACTTTTGTCAGTTTGATATCTGCTACTTCCGTTATGTTGTCTAGAAAGTTGAGTCCAAGAAATTAAACCTTCTCCTACTCAGAGCCATGCACCTGCATAGAAGATGTTCGACATTCTCTTCCTCATCTGCATCTTAACAACTGCTACAATAATCATAAAAAGGTGCCCCCATTCTGTTGGCATGTCTCCCTAAGATACAGTGCCCGGTTAGTACCCCAATTAAAATTCTAATGTCTGTCCTGCTGAACTTTAGTAGACTAGTTCTTCGACCCATATTCAATTCTGGCCACGTTTGTCTACTAGTTAAGCAGGTTGTGTATTGTCTCCAGCGAGTATTGACGGTATCAATGATATATTTATTAATTAACAGTTTGCATGTTGCTATTGGCATATATATATTTTCTTAACAAGAATTAACATAAATTCAACATTTGAGCTGTCATGGCCAAAAGTAATAATGGAGCCTTTTAGCGAACCTTCAAGACAAAAGAAAAATGTCTGCAATATCCTTGAGAAACCATTTCTTATTAGTAACTCCTGCACGAGGTGCCCCTGCTTTCGACAAAAAATGGCGGATCTAGAGAGGTCAACTCGAAAAAACCCGTAATCCCAGGTGTTACCATACCGTGCCTAAGGGATGAATGGCACTACGTAAGTGTGTCTTCTAACGGTGACCTCCAGATATCGGGCGCCCTCTGGTTGTAACTAGCCTTACCGCAACACCGGGGCACTGTTGTGGCTGACTCTCTTTCCCCTTTACTCGTGGGACCAAATGGATTCTTGTAAACAAATAATTTCAAAAGAGGCAGTAGTGCCTGAAACAAACCAGGTCTATAGTGACCTTTCGGCGACTTGCGCCGAATTACCAGCAACTTCGCAGGCTATAAGGGCATCACAAAGCCCGTCTAAAGCCAGCGACATGGATATCGACGATGTGGACTTGGGTCCCAGCGATACCATCACAAAGGATGAGGAGGAAAAGCTCCTAACATCACCAGCTCGTGGCTCTAAACCAGCAGAGGCAAGTGACATTAAGGTGCGGCTCAGTGGTGCCGCCCGGAAACGTCTGAAATTCCTCCTAGGCCAGGGGCATAATATTGATGAGGCAAGAGCACTGGCGCAAAACCCAGTTAACCTGAAGCGTCAACGCTCTAGCAGCACCACACCTAAACAAAGCTCTTCAAAGAGAGCTAATGTTGGAGCGGTACCTCACACGCCTAAAAAGACAGTCATGGTCACGGAACCTGAAAGGCCAAAGGCAGCAGTGCCTACCCTGAAGGGGGATGTGGACATGACACAAATGTCTTATAAGGATGTGACGTGTAGTACTAAACTGGGCATTATATCACCCAACTACCCAACAACATTATGGTCCACTGATCAGCTGAAGGCCATACAACATGCGATCCTAGAGACGATTCGCAAAAACCAGGCTGCTAAAGATAAGCCTGTTTTCAACAGTTGTACTTTCCGTGCTGGGTGGCTTGTCATCTCCTGTGGCAACGATGACACAGTCAAATGGCTAAAGGCAGTAGTGCCTAAACTAAAGCCATGGAAGGATGCCGAATTAAAGATCGTGGAAGAGTGCGACTTACCACGCCCCCAAATCTACATTGGTTACTTCCCAGAGTTGGACAGTACAACAACGGAGGACATACTAAGCCTCATTAACGGTCAAAACATCGGCCTAAGGGTCCATGACTGGCGGGTGCTCAATCGGGTACGCAAAGGTACGGTTGCGGAGATAACCTTCGCAATCGATCCATCCTCTGTTGACGCCATGAAGGATCGTCAATTCTGGCTGAACTACGGCTTTGGGAAGATCCAATTGCGCCCCAAAAACAAAAATGAGGCTAGAGTCGAGGTACCGGCAACAAGCCCTTTAAATGCCGGCCCATCTACTTCAGCGGCTGCTAAAGCAGCAACAATTGAGCTTCCAACGTGCTCAAGAGCAGCAGCAGCAGCAGAAAAGGCTACAACAAAACCTGGTCCGAAGGCTCCGACAGACGTCGAAAGACGTAAAAAGGTCACTGAAGGCATAAGAATGCGACCACCGCTTCGTGCTGACAGACGCAGCCAGGACCATGGCTACCCTCGTGTTCGCAAATGCGAAAACAGATCCGCAGAGGAGGCGGTTCTGCTAGGTAGCAACAGGGGCAAGAAGAGGGCAGCTATTGCCTATAAAAGGGCCAATTAATGACCCTACCACCACAAAACCCCATTTTAAAGAAAAGGCAACTCGGATGCCTTCAAATAAATCTCCACCATGCCAAAGCAGCCTCAGATGTACTGGTAAGGAGATTTAACGAGGAGCTCTTGGATATAATTTTTATTCAAGAACCATGGGTGCACCAAGGAGTCATTAAAGGTCTCCAAACCACTAACGGTAAGTTAATCTACGCCACTAACAAAGATCGCCCCAGAGCGGCATTGTTATTAAGAAAAGAACTAACCTATCTTCCAATTTCACAGTTCATTTCTGAGGATCTTGTAGCGATATGGGCAAAAGTGCCTACCAGCAAAGGGGAGCATGAGGTCATCCTTGCCTCGGCCTATCTACCGGGAGAAACTGACATGGCTCCAACAAGGGAAGTTATAGCCCTAGCGGACTACTGTCAGCAACGACATCTTCGGTGGATCCTTTGCTGCGATGCGAATGCGCACCATACTACATGGGGAAGTACTAACATCAACCCAAGAGGTGAGTACCTTCTTGAGTTTTTACTTAGGTATAACTTAACTTTACTTAACCGAGGAAACGAACCGACTTTCATTAATGCAATACGGGGGGAAGTCTTAGATCTTACTCTCGCAAGTCACAATGTGTCGTCCGAAGTCTCAAATTGGCATGTGTCACAAGAAACATCCATGTCTGACCATAGGCACATACGGTTCGATGTGGGTACTACTGCAACACAGAAAAAAACTTACCGAAACCCCAAAAAGTCCAATTGGGATATCTTCCACTTTAACTTACAAGAAAGTGTTAACTGCTCAAAAAAGCATATTGCTCTGAAATCTGAGCTTGAATTGGAGGCAAAAGAGCTTCATTCAAATATTTCGAGTGCCTTTCATGAAAGTTGTCCTGAAAAAGCACAAAAACTCCGAAGGGATGTTCCCTGGTGGAATAAGAAGCTTAGTGACCTCCGACATAAATCAAGGCAGCTGTTTAATAGAGCAAAACTAACAGGAGATTGGTTTTCCTACAGAAATGCTCTAACCGACTATAACATAGAATTGAGGAAATCTAAAAGAGCTACTTGGAGGGATCATTGTGAGAAGATTTCCAATCTTCCAGATGCAATTCGCCTTCAAAAAGCCTTAGTAAAAGATCACTCAAACGGCATATGTACCCTGAAAAAGCCAGATGGTAACTTCACAAAAACCCCGGGAGAAACCAGTCAACTACTGCTGGACACTCACTTTCCGGGTTGTTCAGTCTCCAATGAGCACCCAATACTGATGGAATCTTCGATATCTAGCAGTATTGAAGACATTAAACTGACAAATAGATTGTTCCATGAAAAGCGGGTACAATGGGCTCTATCATCATTTAGTCCATACAAATCTCCGGGGCCAGATGGGATATACCCTTGCTTACTCCAGCAAGGTTCCACCTATATTGTCCCTACACTGGTTAGATTATTTAAAGCAAGTCTCTTGCTAGGACATATTCCTACAAAGTGGGCTGATGTTAAAGTAGTGTTTATTCCAAAGGTAGGGCGAAAGCCGGAACAACTACCTAAATCTTACAGACCTATTAGCCTCAGCTCATTTTTCCTAAAGACGATGGAAAAGATTTTGGATCAACACATAAGGGAAAACAACCTAATTACTTTCCCATTGCACAGGCTACAATTTGCCTATCAACGTGGCAAATCTACTGAGACTGCAATACACAGCCTGACAACAGTAATTGAAAAGGCTCTTGAATCCAAACAAATAGCTCTGTGTGCATTTATTGACATATCAGGAGCTTTTGATAACACTTCTTATGAGGCAATAAGCAATGCCCTTCTTCAAAAAGAAGTATCGTCATCCATTATTAAATGGATATTAGCTATGCTAAAATCTCGGACTATTAGTGTAGAGCTTGGAGGAGAAATGAGATCTATCACAGCCACAAGAGGTTGCCCGCAAGGGGGTGTACTCTCTCCGCTTCTGTGGACGCTAGTAATAGATGAACTCCTTTACAAGCTTAATAGCCTTGGTTTTCACACACAAGGTTACGCAGATGACCTAGTAGTGCATATAGTAGGCTGGCATGAGCAGACCATTTCGGACCGCATGCAACAAGCCTTACTAATAATAAATAAATGGTGTGTAGAAAAAGGGCTCTCCATCAACCCGACTAAAACTGCACTGGTGCCGTTTACCAGGAAAAGGAACATTAATCTTACATGTCCGGTCCTCAACGGCACCACAATCAAATTTTCCAACGAAGCAAATTACCTAGGAGTAATCCTTGATAAAACGCTAACTTGGAACCCTCATCTTGAGAAAATTACAAAAAAGGCAACTAGGGCATTCTTCGCCTGTACAAGACTTTTTGGTAAAACCTGGGGTCTAAATCCCAGAATGATCTACTGGACATTCACCACAGTTATTAAACCAATAGTCACTTATGCATCTCTTGCATGGTGGCCTAAGGTCAAACAAAGAAAAGCAGCAGACATATTGAGCAAACTGCATCGCTTTGTTTGCGTCAGTATCTCAGGTGCCATGAAAACCTGTCCAACTGATGCACTAGGGGTGCTCTTAAACATCCCTCCACTACCTATTCTAATAGAAATGGAAGCCATTCGTGGCGCCTTGAGATTAGAGGGTATCGCCGAATTAAAAAGCGGTGATTTTAAGGGGCACTTAAAGATTTTAGAAAATCTTCAACAAAGTCCCTTGTTATATAGAGTCGATACCTTATCCTCAAAACCAACCTTCTTTAAAAATTTTCAAATCATAATTAATGATCGCGAAATTTGGAGAGCCAATTCAATAAATTTTAAACCGGGCTCCCAAATATGGTTTACAGACGGATCAAAACTTGAAAATGGTAAAACAGGGGCGGGAATATTTGGCCCCAAATACAAAAAATCAATCCCAATGGGTGTATACCCAACAATTTTTCAAGCTGAAATGCATGCAATTGAAATCTGTGCGAGGGAGTGCCTTCGCAGGAATATGAGAGGAACACACATTTACATTCTCTCTGATAGTCAAGCGGCTTTAAAAGCCCTGCAAGCAACCAAATTCACCTCAAAAATGGCTTTTGACTGCCTAATCCTGCTAAATATACTGGGTAAGTTTAACACAGTATTATTAGTATGGGTTCCGGGACATGAAGGCCATGAGGGAAACGAAAAAGCTGATTACTTAGCTAAACAAGGTGCAATCATGCCCTTCATTGGTCCTGAGCCCTTTTGTGGTCTTTCAAAAAGCCACTCCAACGAAGCTATCAGGAAACTTCGAGAAAAGAATTTTGCCGATCACTGGCTTAATAGCTCAGGTCAACGTCAAGCTAAACGATTCCTCAATCCATCCAAGGGAATATCTAGCAAGCTACTTTCACTTAATAGAGAGGACTTACGCATTTTAGCTGGGTACTTCACGGGTCACTGTAACCTAAGATATCACCAAAAAAAGTTAGGTCTTTCTGACACTGACATCTGTCGTTTCTGTGAAATGGATACTGAAAGTTCAGAGCATATACTCTGCGAATGTCCTGCACTCGGCAGACAAAGATTTTGTCACTTCGGTGACACTGTTGTAAATCCATACAAACTTTGGAACAACAATCTCCAATTAGTGCTAAAATTTATTAAAAGTCTAAAAATATAGGGATTAAACCTAAAGGCCATGCACAATAGATCTTGATGGTCGCAGTGCTTCAAGGCCCATAATAATAATAATAGTAACAATTCTTTTGTATTATTTTAAACCGAAGCTATTATTTTTTAATATAATTAAACTTAACTCAGGAGTAAGACAACACTCAATGTGAAAAGCCTCTTCTTTTAATAAAATAATTACATTTGCATATTTTTATAAAGCATATTTCGCCAGCACACATACATAAATGGAAATTGAATATTTTTCAGTCCAAAACTATAAATCACAAATAAATGAAACTAAACATGCATCAGCCATAAATAATTGCATACTTTAACATATGTATGCGTGTACATGTATGTACGTGTGATGTGACTGCGGCTGTGATGTGTCAATATGTGCACATGAACAATAGCATGTGAGGTTCTTCTTCTTCTTAGTTTTCTTCTCTTCATTTTTCTACCTTGAATAATTCGAAATGTGATCCGAATTTTAATTTTGAGTTCAAACTTAGACTCGCACTTTAAAAAACTAGAAAGAAAAAAAAACACACACAGACCTGAAAGGATTTTATTCCTTTCTAACGCTTAAAACGTGGCTAAAAGGAAAAATCAAAAAAAAACATATAGCCACAACAACAATGAACTCTACAACAACAACAAGAAGAAGGCAAAAAAAAACCGAACATTTCGAACACAAAAGCATACAAAACGCTTTTAACGAGCATAAAGAAGGAATTTAAATTCCTGTACAAAGCAGAAATGCAAATAACCGCTTTGTGAGAAAAACACACACTTGCACCCGCATACACACACGCATACGAGCAGAACAAAAAAAAATAAACAACATAAATAAACGTTAAATTCAAATCAATGACTTTACAATAACAGCAACAACAACAACATTAACGAGAAGAATAACAACAATAACAACACTTTAGGCACGTGATCATTAGAAAACATTTCACTGCTTGCCTCTAAATGGGAAGCATCTGTTTCGATTTTCACAACAACAACAACAACAAGATCACATAAAGAAATTTTGGAGAAAAAAAGCACACACACAAAAAAGAAGAAATTGCTCAAAGGATTTTTTCATTTTTTTTTTTGGTTTGTTTGTGTTTTTTTTTTTTTGTCGAGCCTGCTGCTGCCGCTGCACAGTGTAACATTGAAGCAAAGAAATAAGTGAAAAATTAAATTGTTAATTGACATTTTTTTTATCAAGTTTTTTTTTGTTTAGTAATATCAATAAAGACAAATAGCTGTTCTCATATAAACTCGTATTTAAAAAGTCTTATAAATTTGTACACGAAATATATTAAACAAAAAAATCAAGTTGCCGAAAATAAGTAAAAAGTTTAAAGTACTTGAAACTATTAAATTTCCGTCAACAATTTGTTAACCCTTGATTACCTTAAACTAAAGTACTAAAAGTACTAAATTCATGAGCTAAATATTTCCTAATAAATTCTTTAGCAACTTGTAAACTTGTTTGCAATGAAAATAAAATCAGCTGATCTCAAAAGTATAAACAAACAAAATAGGTTAACAAGACATTCCTCTTGGGAGCTTAGGGCTTCTGCTAGGCATTTCCATCTGACCTTGTTTTGTGCAGTCGTTTTCACTTTTTGCCAGGTTGTGTTCTTATTTGTTAATTCAAGATGTATTGAACGTCTCCAAGTGTTCTTTGGTCACTTACGACGTCTGCTTCCTTGTGGGTTCCATTCTAGCGCCATTTTAGTGATGATGCTGGCTGATTTTCTTAAGGTGTATCCTATCCACATCCATTTTCTTCTTTTTATCTGTGTTGTTATTGGTTCTTCGTTTGCACGGTTCCAAAGGTCTTCATTTCTTATTGAGTTTGGCCAGAATATTCTGCATATGATTCTTAGGCATTTGTTAATGAATACTTATAATTTCTGTGTGATGTTATTAGAAATAAGACAAGTTTCACTTCCATATGTAAGTGTTGACTTTACACATGCGTTGAATATTCGAATGTTTTGTTCCTCTGGAAATTTGTGAACTTCTCCATATTGGCTGTAGCCGTCCAAACGCCGCTCTAGCCTTGTTGAGTCTGTTGATGACATCTTCCTCTGCTCCACCATCTGTGGTCATCACGCTGCCTAAGTAGCAGAATTTGTCCACATATTCGACAGGCTGACCTTCGATTGTGATGCGATCATTGCTGGTGTTGTTGATACGCATGGCTTTGGCCCACGAGGCCCACGTTACGAGCTATTCGGATTAGATGGTCAGTTGTTTTCGCTTGTATGTCACTGAGCTTATGCGGCACAGACATATATCGTCTGCAAAGTCCAAATCCTCGAGTTGATGTGTGGAACTCCATGTTATGTCCCTCCTTTGGGAACATACGATCGTCATAACTTCATCAAGTATTATTGCGAAGTGGAGAGGTGAAACGGTTAATGCTTAACTTGTTCCAAATATTTTAATATTGGATATATCTCACAGTGGAACAGCAACTGTTGTATAGTGTAATTAACAGAAATGTAGGAGTAACTTAAGATTAAAAATCGATTTGTTCGATATTCTCAAGTTCCACACATTTTTATTGAATTATTGCAAGCATTGTTGCACTGTGCTGACGTGTTTGTGTCTTAGCTCACTTTTCAAACAACAATGATGGCTCTCAGTCTGAGCCCAAGCAGTCGAACTTATAACAACAACGACAATAACAAGGAGGCAAAAAAAAAGAGATAAAATGGGTAAATTCTAAAATTCCATTGATTATTGCCGATGACATTGCGTCATTTTGTGCGCGTCTAATGGCAACAAAACGACAGGTACTGGCGACAGGCAAAAACGACATTCCAGCAACATAAAAGAAGGAACAACGGAAGGAAGGAAGTCAGCCAGTCAGTCAGGAAGAAGGTATTTGTGCATATATGTAACTGGTACCTTGTGTGTGTGCGTATATCAAAGAGTGTCTTTAGCTTCCTTTTGGCACACAAATCGGTTCGATGTACAAATGATTTAAGTTGACATTTGCGTAAGGTTTTTCTTATTGCTGTTGGATTTGTTGTTGTTGTTCTTCTTGTTTTTGTTGTTCTTGTTATCGTTGATACTGCAGATGTTGCCCCAAGGTCTCGCTTCAAGGTAAGCAGAGGCGCAAATAAATTGTCATCATCGCGTTACACGCCGACAGATAGACAGACAGACAGACCTTCCGACAGGCATACAGACCTCCCGACAGACAGACAGACAGACAGACACTCAAAAAGATTATGCTCTTGCTCTGCGCTCGTTTGACACACGTTTGACACGCGTCATTGAGGTCGTTAGTTGGGTGATTGGTTGAAGCAGCGCGAGCATTACCGCACGTGGAGGGCGCACAGAAGGAGTTGATATTCTGTGGATTATATTTTATCAAAGGATATGCTTAGCGCGTTAAGCGCGTTACTTTTTTTTCGTTCCCCCCCCCTCCCATCTTTTTTAGTGTTTAAGGGGGGCGATAGGTTGGGGGGTAACTGCGTGTGTTGCTCGTTAAAAATTTAAATTAATATTACATTTGCAAATTTCTTTGCATTTCAAGCGAATGTATTAAATAATTCAACGCGACTTTTGGAGCTGCTTCTTAAGCTTATAATATATATTTTTTTTTTGGAAATATTTTATTATATTAAAGTATGGGAAAAAGTACTTCTAGGCATACATAGAATATAAGGCAAACATTCCAAAATGAATATTTGTAATCAACTTTTGAATGGGCTACAGACCGATTGGAATTATACTGCATTAGAGGCAACTCTCCATTTTTGTTGTTGTTAAGGAGTTCTCGTTCCTCAGACCTCCTGCATATAAAAAGGTTCCTTCCTACAAATATTTAACACATTTAAAATGGTATTATTCAAGGAACAAAAATCTGATTAAGACCTTTAACATAGTTTGAAGTATTATTAAGGACGTTTTAAGCTCCATAAAAGAGTTGTTCCTTCGAAAATGTTTTTGCCAGTGTGAATAAAAACAACCAAAGGAACCATAAAAACAAAAGTAAAGGAAAAATATCATTTTTGATTTCGTATTTAGATGACTTTGAACAGTTGAGAGCAGAGAGGAGTTGCTTTCGCTCTCATACGTTTTGACAATGAAGTCATGCTGTCAATTACTGCATATACCTGTACTGCATATACCTTCATATATCAAGCATTTAATAACAATTTAATATCAACCGGAAAAACTGGTAAGGACTAACCTTAACGAAACTAATATATTTCAGAATCTATAATAATCAAAATTTAATTAAACGTTTTTTTTTTTTTTTTGATATTTCAAACTCTTCAATAATAGAAGATAGTTTCTGCTGGGGCTGCTACTTTCCGTCGAAGGCTTCGAAACTTCGATAACTTAGAAGATTCGAGTTTTGGCTAAGTAAACATCGAAGCTTCGATGTTTCGATGCTTAATAGTCATTAGCTCTAGTATCTGCTGTTCGTTTGAAAAAGAAGATACTAACTTTTTGGCAATAATCAACAATAAATGCGAAAACACTCAAAATTATTCAGGATAACGTACGCTGAATAAATCGGCTAAAGATTCATTCCTCAAAAGACAAAATTATATATAATTACTTATGTATAAACAAGTTATAAATGAATATATTATAAGACTTTGAGACTCAAAAAACTCCATCAAAAAACGGAAGCAAATCATTTTGTGGCACATAATACAAAAGTAGTAATTTAGGTACTCACAGTTAGAGCTTAAGTTATGATTTTATAACTTATGCAACTGGTTGTTTGATAACTCTGAGAAACTCTCATACTAACCATCATAACTTTGCATCCATTATCTGAACAGCTGATTAGATAACACAATTGAAGGACAAGATCTGAATTGTGAAACTTATCATGTATGCAAAACCAAAACAAACTCAAGCCCCAACTGTCACCAAAGTAGACGAATGAACAAGGGCAGAAACGGGAGTAGGAGCAGCTATAGCTGCTGGTAATCAAGAAGAAAAAGGAATTTGAGCTCGTTTAGTTATAGCGGCTAATATAACCAATCCACCAATTAATTTGCATAACTTATGCGATCCATACGTTATGAGGGCAAATATGCCTTAACTGTGAGTACCTGCAATGATGACGAATTTAAGCCGCAGCATAAATGCGACCGCAATTGCGTGCCGTGATGCCAATCGCCGCGAATTGCTGCGAAGCACAAACAGAAATAAAACAACAAAAAATGCAAAAAATAGTGAAATAAAATAAAGTAAAGTAAAAATGTATGCATAAATTATGACAATAGTGGACAGACAACAACAGCGCAGAAGTAACAAAAAAATAACGAAACAAATAAAACAGAAAAATGTTTCCGAGTGAAGAGTATAAATCAAGCGGAAAAACAGCGAAAACGCGGAAAGCACGTTGTGAAAAGCTGTCAATCCGCATTTTGTCAACATGCGTTTGCGGCATACAACAACAACAAAAACTACAATAACAACTACAATAACTACAAAATGACAACTGCAAAAACAACAACAAATGGAGAACAAAAAAATATTTAAAAAGGATTTAATACAATCCACAAAAATCCTTTTTGTATTTTTTTGTATAACGCATACACACATACACACTTACACACATGCATACGCCCACACATATGTATATATATATTAATGCATGCCTATCGTAATTCCCTTGTGCATGTGTGCATGTGTGCATGTGTGCATTTGTGCATTTAGTTTTTTGTTTAAGTTAAAATTAAATTTTGTTGCTTTATTTATTGAATTATTCCACATTAAAGTCGCTTGGGCCAACAATTGTTGACTTTTAAAAACATCATTAACTGCTTTAATTATTGATAAAATTCCATTAACCCATTTTTTTTTATAAATTAGCTACAAAGTGGTTGAAAAGATTCGTTAAAATGAACAAAAGCTCACCAAAGCCAAAAGCTTATCCTAACACCATTTAATATTGTTAACAACAATTTTTTTTAAATATATATTAAAGTAAAATTAAAATTCTCTAAAATGTTATCATAAGTCGACTTAAGACAGTTTGTTAAATTACCAGCAGTTCTCAGTTGATATTCATAATACGAGTATAAAATGTTTCATTCAGTGAACTCAACAATAAAAAATGGCAAATAACACACACACACAACACCGACACGCACATATATCCAACTTATTTGTAAGTGTATTAATGCATTCATGTGCGTATGTGTATATACATATATAAGTGAGTGTATGTGTGTGTTCAATATTGTTGCCAGCCTGCGGCATTGTCGTTATTTTTCGAATGACTTCCTCCTCCGCATTTTGCTATCAATTGACAAAATTGTTTGAAAGGAATTTTTTTCTTTCTGTTCTGTTATATTTTTTGTAAAAGGTTTTTGTTGTTGTTATTATTCTTGCATTTTTTAACATTTTGTATGTATGTATTATATTTATGTCGCTTTTAAATTGTTCTTTTTTAAGGCTTGCAAATTGCGCTCACCTCAAACGAATTTAAACTCATTATTGTGTCATAATTTCACATACACAAAAACGCACACATGCAAATAAACACACTAAGACACACACACACACATTTGTATGCATTCATGTCCGTGTCCGTGTCATCGGTTAAATTTGCTCTGCACTCATAATGCCATTTTTTTGTTGTTGTTGGCGTCATTTCAGTCGTTTAAGTCATTTAAGTCATCTGCAGGCGAGTGTGAACCGCCATGAACGATCATTAAGAAATTCGAAATTCACAAAAACAAATTTAACGCCTTCGAAATATTAAAGTTGATGTATACGATACATCAAAATTTATATTAATATTGAACGTTATTAAATGTATTTGAAATAATTTACTTTGAATAAAATTGTTTTCTACAAACAACAACAATTAAAAGTCTTTTACAAGATCAAGAAATGGCTGAAAGAAAGTTTATACCAATATTGGATGAGATCTAAAGATTTAAAGTTGGCAAAAATGTCCATACCATATCATTCTCAATAGTTAACGACTGAGTTTTTAAAATTAACTCAGTCCGGATTCTTGATGGTACACTGCAGAGTAATGAAGAATAATGTGAGAATAACCTTAATCGCAATCTGTGGGGTATATAACGAAGAAGAAGTACCGCTGAGCTGCATCACTAAAATTGTCTAATAAGGGCAAGACTTCGCTAGTCTGATTTACTACCTAAACCCGTCAGACGAAGCAGACAAATCTTCCAAAGTAATCTCTCTTAATTTTGAATGGCTACTAAACTTTGGGAGATTTTTGGAATTTTAAGTTTGTCTCAATGGGTCTATTTCGGACGCGATGACTAGGTGATCCGTTTTCGCTCATACCTCTAATCGAAATCTTAAGACAGCTGTTTCGGAACACCATATAGTTCATCATCAATTTTCATTGCTAAAATAATGTGAATTTAATTCTTTCTATAAGTCTTTTATTGTTCAACACAACTGAGAATTTTTAAGAACACAATAATTACCGAAGAAAAGAGCGAAAAAACTGTCATTTATAATGGCTGGATAAGAATCAAATCGGTATGGTGAAAATAAAAAATTCAAAAAAATATTTGGAAACTTCCAATTTCACCATTCGAAACCTCTAAACTGAATTTACCATTTTAAATTTTGGAAAACACATTTTCTGGAATACAATAATTCTAGAAAAATTATAATTGAAGAAGTCGTTTTTAAAGGAATCGAGTCAAAATTCAGCTCGACTTAATTCCATTTGAACGAACTCTTTTTTTTTTGGAGAAAATTCTACTTCTCATAGTTGAATAAAAAAGTTAGGTGAGTAGAAATGAGAATGCAAATTGAGCGAACTCACCTCGTCGAGTTAATTTCGTTAACCTCGTTGAAAAGTTAATGTCGTTAAAAATTTTATGTTAAAGTTAAAATTTATATAGCAAATAAAACACATTTTTTTATTTATTTTAAATATGTGATTTAGTTAGCTTTTATATAATTTAATTTTATGTATTTATACACAGTGAGTCTGTATCTGTGAGTAAATCAATTGCTTTGCCCTAATTTAATGGTTTTCGAAATGAATGGAAAAGTTAAAAATTTGCAAAAAAATTGACATCGTTAATTAACTTTTAACTTTTTCACGAGTTTGTGCCCAGCTCTACTTATAGTCATAATAAATCAGTAAATTGAATACTAATTGAAAACTTCCTTAAGATAATGATTCAATTAAACAAAAACTTTACCGTAGGTATAGGCTGTAGGTGAGGTAGAAAATTATTACTGCCTGTCTAGCGGTGGCAGACGCAGACTTAAAAACTTAGGCAGTAGAATTCTAGTTCCAAATCACCTTGCTAAACTTAAGCACACAATAATGATGAGATTTTTAAATAGTCTAGAACTGTTTTAGTGTGGTAACGAGGCAGCACAATAGATCTTTCAGGTCGCAGTGCTTCCATAGCCTTTGAAATAAAATTACCAGCTTAGTTGTATGCGTACTATCTACATAAGTCATATCAATTACAATGAACTTTATTCAATTCATAAAAGTTAACTTAATTACAAACTTTTATTATTTTCATATTCATGTTGATTAAAAATTAAAATGAATAAAAATACAGTTACATGTGATTCTTGTATGTATATGCGAGTTGAATTAAAATAAAATTCCTTTTTATATTGCATTCATGGGTTAACAAGAATTTATGCATTGACATTGCAATTTACATACATACATACATACATACATACATACATACATACATACATACATACATACATACATACATACATACATACATACATACATACATACATACAAACATACATTAATAAATATTCGGCTTGACATTTTCAAACTTGTTTTAATTTTTTAATGTTTATTAAAAATGATTTCGACATGACGACATTGCGGCCAAATGATGACAATTATTGTCATTTTTTATATACTATATGTACATAACTATATGTACTATATGGTAAATCAAAAAGAAAAATGCAAAACATTTAATAAACTCTCGAGTGATGTACATTAAACAATTTTCACTCTACATATGCAGCTATGAATTTAATTAAACACGCTCGAGCGGCAGACATTTATAAATTAGAGTGGTTTTTATTTCAAAGCATTATAAATCGTCTATCAAGTGTCCGCTAAGCACTTTTGTTCGAATTAATCTCGTTCGATTTTTATGCATTTCATGTAGATTTGTAAAGATGTCATTTGGATGTTTGGCCATCAATTGTTTTCGATGCCAGCAGCTAGCTGACATGCAACTTTGGCTAACTGACTGACTGACTGCAATTGTTTGCCGCTTCAAAATCCAAAAAAGAAAAGAAGAAAAAAAAAAAAATTAGCAAAGATAGCCAAAAAGCAGCATTCGAGTCGATTATTCTATTCTCATGTACATAAGCCTGACAAAACGATGAAATTCTCGACAAGCATGTCGATTTGGATGTTCGTTAGAGGAATGTCGAAATCACTTTTGTCATGGTGTATATACAATATATGTAACATATATACATATAAATAGGGATAATCAAATCAAAGTTTCACAATTTGCGTTAAAAATGAAATTAAGGGGATTCCCTTAAACGCGAAAATTGGAAAACTCAAAACGCTTGAAGAGTTACGAGCCTCTTTTCGAGAAAGCACCTTCTCGCGACCTCGATATATTTTGAAAAAATCAGCTGTTTTTAATTAGTGTTATTTTAAATTATTGTTAAATAAGTGCTGCCAATTGCCAGTTATATTTTTTACAAAAGAACTTTTTTTATTAACGACTAATTTCTTTTTTTCACATACAAACAACACTGAAACTGATGAGAAACTTTTCGTGGTTATTTTCGCTAATATATTACCTCGAAAATTTTCGGCACATGCGAAAGCTATGCTTCGTACAATTTTGATAGATCTTTTTCGAGGCTCGAAGAGTTTCGAGGTTTTCGATGCATTTTCGCGTTTAAAGGAATTTCTTTAATACTATTGTTTACTTTTTTATATTTAAACTTATTAATTATTGAGTTGAATTAATTCAGTTCAATTCTTTTAGATATTCTTCTTATGATCTCTTATTTACTCCTCATTAATTCTCGATATTTTTCATCTATAAAATTTTTTTTTTTTTTCTTCCATACAATTATTAACATTTTGAAAAAAAGATTTTTTTTATTTATTCTTATTTTACACAAGTTTTATAACAAACTCGAAAGTTTACTTTTATTATTCTAAAATTTTATCAGTTAGAATAAAAAAGTGCACTTTTTCATGATGAGAAACTTTTCGAGTCTGTTTTCGAGAGTAATTTGCCTCGACAATTTTCGACGCTTGGAAAAACTATGCTTCGTACAAATTTGACAGTTATTTTTCGAGGCTCGAAGAGTTTCGAGGTTTCCGATGCGTTTTCGCTACAAAAGGAATACCCTTATGATTTCTGTCTACATTTGTATATAGTATATACAACTATAATTTCTTGAATTAAACTATTTTAGTTCAATTAAATATATTCTTTTATATAATCTTCGTATAAACTCTTTCTGACTCCTCAGTAAGTCTCAATATTTTTCACAGATAATTGTTGTTGTTTTTATTTTTCCATGCATTTGCAAATAGTTGAGTTCAATTTTGGGTACCCCAATAAAAAAAATAACGCATATGCACAGAAACACGCTCGCTGTATGGCAACGCCGTCAGCGCTTCTCTTCTTTGTGTTGTCATTTATTTAGTTTATTTTTATTCTACTTTTTCCATTTTAGGTTCCGCCTGTCTAAATCCACACGGCATCGCTGCTGCGCATCTGAATTTAGTCGGATTCGCTACCACTTGTGCACTTTCAACCGAATCCGCAATGAATTCTGCTAGTTGCCAAAATTTAATTTCGAACCATGCCCCGATGACGTTTTAGACATTCCACAATAGCCTCGCCTCGCAGTGAGACATTATTTTGGAATTGTTTTTTTTTTCGGTTTTTCGTTTTTGTGTTGTTGTTGTTTGGATTTTTGCTCGTTATTTCGCAGTTAGTATTACTTTTGGAAATATCTTCTTTCTGTTTTTTTTTTTTTTGGATAATGTTCTGCTGCTGTCCAAATGAAAAACGAAATTCAATGAATTCGGTTGAATTGCAAATTTGCATTTGTATTTGTATTTTTTTATTTTTGGGCGAATGACTGTATTCGACTTGTTCTAAAACTGGCGGCACGAAGTTGGACATTGATATGTGGAAATTTAGAGAGAAAAAAAAGAAAAACATTTTGAAATATTTCAGAATTTGGGTTTTATTGTTTGAAAATTTTAGTAATCTATAAAACTTTTTTGATACTAAAAATTTTCAAATACTTTTTTATTGTTTTGCTAAACTATATTTCAAATTTAAAGTTCAATATATGAAATTTTTAAAACCTGAAATTCAATATTCATATTTTAAATTTCGAAGTCCAAAATCCGAAATACCAAATTTAAAACTCAAAATTCATGTGAAGGGTGTCCCAATAAGACAAAAAAAATAACGGGGATTTGTGAATTTTTTATTCAATTATAAAGTAGACATATGCCGAATATTCTATTTAGTATGGAATTGAATATCCGGCATATGGCTCTCGCGTCTCTGGCTGTTGAATGGGTGATGGAGCAAAATGAATTGGATCCCGATTTTTCTAGGAAAATCATCTGTTTTAAAATACAAAATTCCGAAAAATTTCAATTCAGATTACAAAATTTTATATAATTCCAAATTTAAAACTAAAATCACAAAGTTCATATAAATAATTTTAATATCATAAAATTAAGTATTAAAATTTGATAATTCATAATGAAATATTCATAACTCAACAATTTAAATTTTAAATTTTAATATTCAAAAGTCAAAATTTAAATTTTTAAATTTAAAAACTAAAATTTAAAATTCGAAACTCAACATTTAGATTTAAAATTTAAAACAGAGAACTCATATCTAAAACTTGAAATTCAAAATTATAAACTGAATATTTAAAATTCAAAATTTAAAATTCAAAATTAAGAACTTAAAATTCAAAATTTAAAACTTAAAACTCAAAATTAAAAACTGAATATTCAAAATTCAAAATTTAAATTTCTAAATTTAATATTCAAAATTAAAAGTTTAAAACAGATAACATATATATAAAACAAAAATACTAATAATAAATAATCAAAATTTAAAACTCAAAATTTAAAATTCAAAACTCTAAATTCAAAACTAAAAAATATAAATTTAAAATTCAAAATTAAGAACTTAAAACTCAAAATTTAAAACTCACAATTAAAAACTGAATATTCAAAATTCAAAATTTAAATTTCTAAATTTAATATTCAAAATTAAAAGTTTAAAAGTCTAAATTTAAAATTCAAAATTCAAATTTAAAACAGATAACTTATATTAAAAATAAAAATACTAATAATAAATTTTCAAAATTCAAAATTTAAATTTCTAAATTTAAAATTCAAAATTCTATATTCAAAATTCAAATTTAAAACAGATAACTTTTATTTAAAATAAAAATACTAATAATAAATTTTCAAAATTTAAAATTCAAAATTCAAAATTTAAAATTTAAAACTCAAAATTCAAAACTAAAAAATATCAATTTAAAATTCAAAATTAAGAACTTAAAACTTAAAACATAAAATTAAAAACTGAATATTCAAAATTCAAAATTGAAAACTCAAAATTTAAAATTAAAGTTTCAAATTCAAATATTTTAAACATAAAATTCAAATTCAAAACTCATATAAATTTAAAGCAAACATGTGGGATTTAGACATGGACAGACATTGACAGACTGATAACGGACATAATTATTTACAATTCGTAATTGTTTTACAAATACTGCATAGATATGCATTATGTTTGTTTGTTGTTGTTAAGTATTCATTGAAATGTTAATTGAAGAATTTGTAAAAATTTAAAAAAAAACATTTTCTTGTTCTCGTTAATAAAATTCAATAAATAAAATACAACAATACAATCTAACACACAAAACCTACATACATAGCACAATAGCAATACATAATATACAACATAAGAGAAACTTAAACCCTTTTTGCTTATTTCGTTTAAGAATATAAAATATTATGAAAGGAAACATTTCTTTAAATTTTTAACACAATTCAAATTGTTGTCCAAACAATTTTGATGTATTATAAATATAAAACGGAAAACCTCAAATCACCCAATTACCAGGAGAACCTATTCCCACAAAAAAGACCAACGCTCAGCGATTCATTTAATTTCTGGAAAGTCAAAGATACACAAATCACAAATCACCAATGATGTATTTTTTTTCTGTTCAACAAAACCTTTAAGCACATAAGACCGACCGACTGCCTGCACGATATAATAAAGAAAGCATATTTCTGGCTGGTGTCCAGTGCGTATGAGCAACATTAATTGCGCCATAAACCGCTAAAAGGCGCAAATTTATGTGCTTCTGCCCCGCTGAAATTGAAACGGAAAGAAATAATATAAAATAAACACACTTACGCATGCCTTATAGACTGACTTACTTTGTATGCGAACATGTGTATACGAGTGTGTGTGTGTGTTGAATGTGAGTGTATATGACCACTTGAAATTCATCAAAAAGCACACTCAATATACATAAAGAATTGTCGTAAGTACACTTGAAGTCATAAATTCAGCAAAACGATTGCACTGCCACACAGCGGCAACCAGCCAGTGTCTGTGTGTGTTCGTGTGTGTGTCGGTGTGTCGCATCGCTAACGACGCCATCAGCACTCTTGGTCCACCCAAACCGCTCGACCCATCCGTACATAAATAACTCATTCAAGAAGATGATGATAAAATAGAATTTTTCGTAATTACAATACGCGCCGCGACTGTTTGCCTTTTTTTTATCTCTCTCCCTCTTTCTCTCTCTATCTCTCGGCCCTCTATTCTTGCCTAACTAAACTCAATTTTATTTATCTGTGCGTTCGAGCAAAGCGGGACGCATCGGGTGGGAGAGCACTATCTGCAATGATGCAGCACTGAAAAGACGACATCTCAAGCTAACACCAAGCCCAGAGGACAGCAAAGTCAAAACACTCGTACACGGTGCGCGAAACACTTTGAATAAGTTTGAATTAATTGCATGGATTATGTTTCATTGTGGGCGTAAAAGGAAGGCGTGGACAATTTTGTATAACGTATAGCAAGGCCTGAAATCTTTGGCTCATGTGTTCCAAATTTTAATGAGATCGGTTCAGCGATTCTCAAGTTCAGCCGGAATAAGGATAAGGCAGAGAGACGTTGGGTTGAGTAGAGAAAATCTAGGTAAGAGAGTTTGTGGTGAGTTTGTGGAGAATTAGAGAAGAACAAAAAATTATATAGCAGATAAAAAAATAATTATTTATGCTTAATAACTTTGCGAAATTTATTAAAATTCTTCGACGAGTGTAGCGGACAAAATACAAACATTCAAACACACACACACAAAGTACAGCGAACAAATTGCACGAGGGCGAATTTTAATTATTCGCCATTGTTTTGTTTTAATGGCGCGGGTGGGCTGACTAAGCGGAACGAGACGAGACGAAACGATATGAGACGTAAAGGAACACCATAGCACGGCATGGCATGGCATGGCATTTCAGCTGCGCGCAATACAGTGACTCCGCGTCGTTTTGGCTCATTCGGGCATGACTTACTGCGTGCCACTTCTTGGTGGTTCCATGTCTGCGTCTGTACGAGTGCGACTGTGTGTGTGTGTGTGCGTTTGTGTGTCCTTGTGTAAGTGCGTCCATTTTGCAAATGTTGGCGATGGCGCTGCTGCTTTTTCATTTCAGTATGACGTTCGCGCGCAGCTGTTTTTTATTTGATTTTGGCGCGCGAACACAAAAGAAATGTTGCCTTTACCGCCGCCGGCACTGCTTGCCGCTGCTGCTGCTGCTGCTCCTACCGCTACTGCTGCTGCTGCTACTGTTGCTGCAGTATTGGCAACTCTTGTGCCTGGGTTGCCTTGGCCAAGCTAAGGTTGGCACAGTACATAAAAAAGTAATCCTCTCAAGAAGAAAATCTAAACTGAGTCTCCAAAAGTTTTTCGTTTAAGTTCCAAACAATTTTGATTATTTTTAATCAACTCGGAAGTTATTAAAAAATTAAATCATTTTTTTTTTGTCAAACTTTTATCTACATTGCAGTACTGTGCGCATTGATGTCAGTACGCGCACTGCGGGCACTTGCAGCAACTGCTGCCACTACCACTGCCGCGCTTTTTCTTTTATGTTGCTGCTGGTGGTGTGGACAAACGAACGGACGGACGGACGCTGGCGCCTGCCGCTGCTGCTACCATCGCTGGTGTATGTAATCTTTCGTTACTTTTGTTATTCGTAAATTGCGTTTTGTGTTTACGTTTAAGTCGTGCATTGTTCCGCAAGAGCAATTATTATCATTTCGCTCGCTCGTTCGCTCGCTCTCCGGCTCGCTAGCTCGCTTGCAATGGTGCTATGATAATAAAATGATAAAGACCACTTGCAGTTAGTCAAAACGTTGTTGTTGTTTTTTTTTTTTGTTGTTATTGCTATTGCTTTGCTGCTATCTACTATTTTTTATTTTAATTTTTTCTTTATTTGCAAAAGTGCTGCTAGCACTGAAAATGTTTTAGACCAAAGCGTTGCGAATTTAGCTTCCAAAAATTTTACAAGAGTTTCAAAAGAATTTTGGTTTGTTCATTTTTATTTTTTTTTTGTAGATTTACTTCGTGCTTTTTCATGGCACTAATCTAGGTCACTTATACGCTGTGATGCGGCGGTTTGTCGTTGTTGTGGCATATAATTTAAAACATTTCACTACTAATGCGCGCGTACAAATTCTTCCATCTAGAAGAAAGAATTTTGAGGGGGGGGGGGGGGGGGGAAAGCATTTAAAAATGCATTTTACATTATAATGACTAATGAGAAGGATAACGACCGAAATAGCTGCATTTAAATGGGAAATGGTGTTTCACACAGGTAATTAACTATGTTGTAATTAATGTAATGTAATGTAATACTTTTAGCAGCCTTTCATTTCGTCAAAATACTTCAATATGAAAACTACGTCCGTCTTAAATTTAAGAGATATTGCCTGAAAATTGGCATGTCACTTTTATTGGCATACTAAACGCTATCAAAATCGGACAAAATTCATTTTTTGAGAAAACAATTTAATTTTTTAAAGATTCAGACCACTCGTTTCTGGGTCTTCAATCACCGAAAATAATACCCAGAAAATAATGCACCTAATATTAAAAATATTCACCTTAAATCAAAGTAAAATTTTATTGAAAATCCAATTAAGTTGAACGTTTCTAGAAGAACTACGAGCGAAGTTGAATCTATTCCAAAATTGAGCCAACTTATTTCAAAGTTCTTTCAAACTTATTTCAAAAATAAGAAATCGTATATTGAAAAAAATATATTTGTTTGAAAACGTTCCAACCATGGCTGAATAATAAGGTTAAGTAGAAATAAAAACGAAAATTGAGCGAACTCACCTCGATTTTTGACATATTTTTCTGCCATATTTTGAAGTTGGTTTTTTCGATTTCTTACAATAAACTACGTTGTTGATTTTATTTACTTAATAATTTTGTAGCAACCATGACAACTGCTCAAAAATTTAACTGTCAACGAGATAAACAGTATCGTGGTGGAGAGGGACAATTTTCTACTTTACTCACCTTATATTTACTACACCACTAATTCAAAAATATCACAAACATATTCTAACCTTAAATTTAAGTTGAATAAGTGGTTTTAAAATTTGTTCAATCTGAATTATAGTTTAACGTTGAAGCAATGTTTAATCAACATTTGTCGATTTTTATTTAAAAGTTAAATTATTTATTTTAAAGTTGAGGATTTTATATCAAAATTGTTCAGTTTTAAATTAAAATTGATTTTGAAAAAGTTACACAACTTGAAATTTTAAAAAAAAAATACCGTCGTACTCGCTTTTATTAAAATTAGTTTTTATAGGCTTATTGTACTTGCGCGCACATACTCGTATATGCTGGGATCTGTAGTTATGGTAAAAAAGTGAATCGGAGAGATTTTTCCAACTTCTATTCAAGAAAATACATTTTTTAAATTCCGGCTGGGAATTGAACCTGAGTTCCACATGCATCAATAATGAAGAGAATCAAAAAAAAAGTACTACTCTGAGTACTTTTTTTTTTAAGCTTCTGAGAAGATATCCACAACAACATATCAGGTGGAAGTACTATGTGACGGGCAACCTGGCAAAGCTTGCTCCATTTAACTGACGCAGCTGTTTGAACGTGACCAAGACCGAAAAATGGTTATAATGGCCAACTATTAAAGTTTCGGTGTAACAGAAGAGAATCTTTAATTTTTTTTTATGAATTTTATTAACTAAAAAACGTTGTTGTTAAACTATAGTAAAGTGAGTGAATGCACAATTCTGAGCATGAGGTTAAGTAAACGATCAACTTCAACTTGAGCCTTTTTTTATTTAGCTTTTAGAAGCACTTGCAACAAAAAATAAACACCAAAATAACACTCAAAGCAAATTTCAAAATTCAAATATGCAGAGCAGAAAATCAAGCGTGTTGGCAACGCTGCCAACAACAACAGCGTGTGCAGTTATGCAGTCAAATTGTAGACAACAAACACTGAATCAAAAAATCGAAATCAACCAACAACAACTACAAGAGCAGTAGCGCAACAACAGCGGCAACAACAACGACAGCGCCAACCACAAAAGATGGCTGACAAATATGGGCGCACACTGTAGGGCGGAAGTTGAAAATGTTACTGTGTATGCGAATGCCAATGCCACATAAAGCCGAAACAAGCAGACGGTGCTGCTGCTGCGACTACGGCTCAGCACGCAGAGGTGTGCTTCCGCATGGTTAACTGCGCTTTTCATGCGGCGCTCTGCATGAAAAACAACCTACAAAGGGTTTCAATTTTTTTTCTCTTTTTTTTTAATTTTTTTTTACCAGTTTTGCTTTTGTTCGGTGCAGTTCGTTTGTGGGTTTCGGCCACACGCTGAGCTGCTGCAAAATGGGCTGTGACAGGTTTCTTAATGTACGCTTGACCCAGGCGGGTGGTGTGGTATGGTTTTCTTTTCATTTCTTTTTTATCCGGTTTTCTTTCATTGTACATACTTTATTGTTTTTCTTTTGTGCTGTTGTGTTGGGCTGAATATTTTTACGATTGCCTCGAAGTAAATTTGGCAAAATATTGCAACACTCTGAAGCGTCAGAAACAGCAACAACAATAAACAGAAAAAAAAACAAGAGGCGAAAAAGAAGTTATTTCGCTTGTAGACATGGCCGCAACGGAAGTGAATTAACTGTTGGCAGCCATTTTTATGAAGTTGATTTCCTGTTGCACATTCCGAAGTGCGCGGTCGGCATGGACGATGAGGTCTGCAATATGTTGTCGTAGTTTATGTTGTTGATCTCGTTCTTGTGCATTGTGGGTTGACTTTGTGTTTTAAGGGATTTGTTTAAGGGTAATTTTTTTTTACTGGGACTGTCTTCTTAATTAACAACAACTTTAGATAGTCCAATAAAATGAAGTTGTTAATGACGTTTCTCAATTATGAGAATACGGAAAAGTTAAAGAGGAGTTGTAACCAAAGCAATTTTATTAAAAATGTTAATGGCTAAATTGTAAATTTGTTTATTTATAAAAAAAAATCAAATATCTTATAACTTTGTTAACAACAAAAATACGTATTACCAATTTAGTATACCTGAGACAAATAGTTGCTAATAGTTATTTAAAAATTGTCAACAATTTAATTGATATATACCATACAATTTGCGATACCTACATCTACTAACAATTACCATTTATTTTAGAACTACCAAAGGAAAAACTCCGCGTTCTGCAATCTTGTATTGCAAAACGTTTGATATGATAAACTGCTCAACCTCGTATATGTTCAAATATAAAAATATTTCACTCCTGCAGTTTAATCTGAATCTTAAATTTAAATGAAAATTCAAAATCTTCTTAAAAATTGAAACTATGAAATTATTGAATACATATAAAACGATTTTATGTATGTATATGTTTCATGTATCATATATCAATCAATCAAAAGGGAAACAGAAATTTTTTTGAAATTCACAAATTATGCAATATTAACATTAGAATGGCCTGATAGACTATCCCTCTTTGGAAGATAGGAGAAAACTTTTGGGGCTTTAATCCTAACGAGACAAAAGATCTTATTGTTCCATATTGTTTGTGTATGTAATATCTTTTATTCAACTAAATTAGTTGTGCTAAAATAGTAAACATGTTCAATTTGTATGATCCTTGAAAAGTATCAATATGCAACTCGTATTAATTTATTAAAAAATAAACCTTTTTTCATTAAATTGATATATAAAATGTATTTCAATTTGATATTTTTAGTTTTCGATTTATATTTATCCTTTAGAATTGATATTTATTATAAAAATTCGAATTTAAATATGTCTGAAAAAACGTAAACTTTACATTTTTAATCCACGTGATATGATTCTTGTTAAGCTGATATGATTCTTGTTAAGATAATATGATCTTATCGATACGACGACTGTGCGCATATCAATGCGCACGGTAAACGCCTACATTACATTTTTTAGTGATGCAGTGGCAAGGGAAGACGCTTGCTTCCCCCCTTAGCTGGATTGTATTGATATGTTGTGCTGTTAATTGGACCTGACAAAATCTTTCGGGAGCTTTTCGTATAATGTCGTTCTTCGGTTGTGGTGGACTACAACTCAACTGCACCCTTTCTACTTCGTTTATGATGTAGTTGCTGGTAGTTGGGCAATTGGAGTCGAGCGAGAAAAAGAGATGAGGCTTGCTGAGGTGAAAGACATAACACTTCTCTCAGCTTCTCCTCAATAATTCGTCTCTTTACCAAATGATTTGCCGTAAAGTCTACCTTCCGCTCCCCCACCCTTCTATCCTTTACTTTTGGGAATCAGTTTAACGTTATATGTTTGTCTGTCTGTCTGTCTTTGTGTAATGTTGTATAGGTCCCCACTGAAAATAAAAAAAATCAAATTTTGCATTTAAATGTTATTACTAAACTCAATAATAATAGTTATAATAATACTCTTTAGCATGACTTCAAGTGGAATCTTGTGGCTCGGCATTTAATATGTTCAGTCCACATTAGTTTGCATCAGTTCTATCAACCCAGTTTTCCACGCGACAAAATGGAAACAATTTTCAAAATGAACATTCTATCAACAACAACAAAATAAGCCTTAAAATTCTTTTCACTTTCACCAAAATTGTCATATTTGTATATTTTATACTAAAAAGTATAAAAATCAGCTTGAAACCCTAAAACGCGCGCACAATCGCTTGTCGACCTAAAATACCAGTCGACCATATGATGTCGCGGACTGTCAACCAACGAACAAACAAACAAACAAACAAACGAACGAACAAACGAACGCACTCAAACAATAAAGTAATAAAGTCACGTCCTTTATCGACGAGCAAGGACGACGACATTGCGTGGAGCTGGCACGGCTGGCTGGCTGGCAGGCAGGCGGTTGGAAAACAAGGACAAGCGTCGCTAAAACACTTGTAAGCCTTTGCCTCTGCCTTTGCCTCTGCCGATTCGAGCGCTGCCAGTTTCGTCGCCGGGGGCTTTCGAATGAATGCTTTTTCCTGTCGCTTCCGACAATAACACTAAAATTTTATGTTTTCTGGTTATTTTTCGAAGAATTTTATGATTTATTGATGTTGCCACAGTGTTGCGAGTTGACGTTGTTGTTATTTTCTTTTCTTTTTTTTTTTTTTGGTCAAAACACCGCAACACTACGAGCAGAGATTTTCCAACGGAAATCGGATCCTTTCAACGGAAATTTGTATTTGGGGCAGGTAACATACTTTTTTTCTATTAAATATGTACAACAACAACAAAAAAGTAATATTAAATAAATAAAAAGTTAAGAACTATTTAAAAATGTCGACAATTAAATGGACGCCGGTGTGACAACAACATCGGCAACAACAACAACTCAACCAACACAAATGCAGCAGCAATAACAACAAGTAGAAAAAAAAACGGCTTTCCAAAGTTTGCCAATAAAATTAAAAGTTTCCTTCGCTCTGCGAACGAATAATTTTTTTTGTCTGTGTGTGCGTGTGCGTGTTTTTGTTGTTTGTTGTTGTATTTATTGTTGTTGTTTCCGTTTTCTGCGCTTCAATACAAATAAGTCGAGCGCGTACGCGCGCTCAGCCGTCGGTCAGACAAGAACAAAAAAATTGTTGATGCAATACAAACGATGCAACGGCAACGCCAACAACAATAACAACAACAATAGCAGAAGCAGCACCAGCAGGAGCAAACTTTTGATTGCCAATAAGGATTTACAGGTGATAATGCAGCATAATCCGCGGAGACGTCAAGCAGTCGATGCGGCAAAAACAGATGCCGCACACGATATGCGCTGCCAGATGTTGATGTTGTTCTCCGTGCGCTTTCAGGCCACTTTACGGCTTCGAACTCGATGCCAGTAGGAAATTACTTATATACTGCGAAGGGCATTGCTAATTTTATTTCATTGCATCATTATTTTGTGTTCTTAAAATTGAAATTAAACCAAAAAACAACAACAACAACAACAACAACAGAGTATACTTTTTGTAAACATTTTAGAAAAAGAAAATAATTTAAAAAAAAAAGTTTATATGTATCGGACCATTGAATCTCTCCCCTTAAAACTCTATTCAATTGATTATTAAATAAAATTTATATTTATATCTTACATTGATTAACGTTAAAATAACATGATAGTGTTATGTTTATGTAACATGATACTTTTAATTTAACATGAGCTGTAATGTTAAATACAGTCATTTAAAAATTTTTCAGATAGTTAGTGTTAATTTAACACGCCATACTGTTACATTGACATTTTTTTATGGTAACGTGTCGAAGATTTTGCAAAAATCAACGCAAGAGAAAATGTTAAATTAACATTGGATCTTATTAGCACAACATTTTCTATCGTTAAATAATAACAAAATAAATATCAAATTTTTTCTGGCAACTGAAAAAAAATGATAACACTTAAAATATTATTTTTACCAGATTGTTTGAAAATATTAAACTGAAAAACTGTTAATTTTACATGATTATTTTTTCTGTGTGTTTGGCAATCCTAGAGTCTAGCACCTCTTCTGGTTTTTTAAAGTCGTTGAACAAAATTGATTTTTCCTATAATCTTCATAAGTTATCGAGACATTGCCACAAATTCGTGTACATTGTAAAGTCTACAACAATAAATACCTTTAACATGACACCAAATTGATTAATATCTAAAAAGTTTTTTTTATATGCTCGTACATATCTACTCACCGCTGTTCCTGTTGGGTTGCCACTTCTGCTGCTCTGTCGCTGATGTTCAAAAGTTTCTGAAGCGCTTGCAGTACACACGTACACACACACACACAGCCAAAGCAAAATTGAATTGCTTCGATGTGGCTGGCACAAGTGGTTTGCTTTAGCCGCGATGTGCGTCGAACTGATATTAAAACCAAGAGGGCGAGCGAGCGCACACTCAATCGCGCGCGTCTGCCACTGCCACTGCGCGTCGCTCAAACTTTTACGCTTACACGTGGACTATTTTCGCTGCTCGTTGCTCTGTGTCTGGAGTTGGCGGCAAAAGTTTTGCACGCTGCAGCTCTGCGATTTTTCATGCCCATTCGCGCGCGCACACTTTTATCTGCTTAAAGTGTTAACGCTGAACTTTTTGCGCGAAAAGGGGAAACATTTTTATTTTATATCCATTTTTTGTTTTTTTTTGTGTTTTCATTGTTTGGCCAACTCGCCCGCTACCCTTGCTAACAAGAGCAAATTTTTACCCGCTTGGACGCAAATTCGTTTCGTCGGTAGATTGTGCTGGAGTTGAAGCTGAAACTGCTTCTGCTTATTTTATTATTGCATTTATTTAGCTTTGGCTGCGTTTTGATTGCAGCTGTGCTTCGGCTATCAATGGCGTAGTTGGACTAATTTTTGTGGGCGGACGAACTAGAAAACGATTTTTTTTTTTTTTGCCTTATACCAATTTTTTTTAATTATTTAAATAATTTTTGTCTATTTTAATTTTAACACCCAACGAATTTATTCTTCAAGTACGCCCCAGTGCGAAATTCTGTTTCATCTTGTTCTTCTTCGTTTTGTTCTTTATCAGGTTCTTTTCACTCTTTGGTGCTGCTTGCTTCTATCTACTTCTATCGTGCTTTATAATCTTTTGCTAAGAAAAATGCTGGCAGCAACACTGCAAAAGTTAAGGAGCACCAGCAAGCAGGACCAGCAACAACAACAACAGGCAGCAGCAGCAACAGTGAAGAAAATAGTTAAGGAATATATTTGCAAAAGTAGTCGAAGCAGAAGCAGCACAGGAAAAACTTTCCTGTTCGGTTTTTTCTTCTTTCCTATTTTAACATTTTTCGTTGCTTTTTTTGTCGTTCGTTCCTTCAAAGCTGGAAAAACTTTTGAAGTTCTTTTGGCGTTTTCTAAGATGCTTAAATATTTCCAACGTGCCGGAATTTAACTTTTCTCTTTTATTTTAAGTTTTTTGAGTTATAAATTGTTTTGCTGATTTATTTGTGCATGCAGCGTAATTTGCCACCATTTATTTACTTTGCTTTGCTTTACTTTGCTTCTTCTTAGATCGTATTTTGAAATTCGAATATTATTTAAAAAACAACAACAATATGTGTAAAAAACCATGTAATATAGTTTTGAAAAATATTTCACGAATGTGAATGAATGTATCTATATATGGAATATTTGCCTATACATCTGCCTGCCAATCAGAGAACGGCACCGAATGTGAATGAATGTATCTATATATGGAATATTTGCCTATACATCTGCCTGCCAATCAGAGAACGGCACCGAGTGATTACAAAAACATTCATACGTAATCAAAAACTTAAAAAACATTCATTTTTATTCAAGCGATCAAACTTGCATAAATTCACATGTTGATTTTAAGTGAATCAAAGCATGTGAATTTTTTTTTGGCTCTGTGATGAAATTACCATCATCAGTCATATTAATCATTTCTGCTGTTTGTTCGTTCGACTCAACAACGATTATTTTGATTAAGAATAAAACACAAAAAGCAAAAATGAACGCGTATGAGTTTCTGCATACGCTGGCATAGCGTGAGAGATTGAAAACGACGAAGACCAAAAAGCAAAAACAAAATAACACCAAACCATGATTTATTTTTTTTTAAATCACATCTTAGACGCGTTCACTATAATGATGATGATTTTTTTCAGCGCTGAGTTTTTTGAGTGATTAAATGTGAATAAGAATTTAAGTATGTGAGAATGATGAAAGGAAAAAAGGGATTTTTGGATACAATATCTCTGTTAAATAAATCCTTTATTTATACAACCATTTATATGTCGATAGATAACCCCGTATGTAGAAATTAAGGCGCCCGGGTCAAGACTGGATATTGTCGCCCTTTCAAAATATTGTTATATTTATATATTATTGCCCCATTCTCCTTCTCCTAAATACAGGTTTGTATCTATCTATCTATCTATCTATCTATCTATCTATCTATCTATCTCTCTCTCTATCTATCTCTCTATCTATCTATCTATATATAAGCGACTATATATATTTTCTTTATATGATGTATCAGGAATGTTTTTAAAAACAAAGGAATTGCCACGCCCACTTAATACGGACACAACATTGGAACTAAGCCCACAAAATGCAAATTGATCACACAAAAAATAAATTTTATTTAATTACTCGTAAAACAGATGAATTTTTTTTTTGTGTAGTTAGTATGATCACTGCTAACTACTATCCAAAAAATCTAAAAAATATTCTGGTTTTACCCCTTTTAAATATGAATGACATCACTGTGCATTGCTTCCATTTCTCATATGAAAAATCTCGCAAGCTTTTTTCTGTCATTATTATTTTGTCCCACTTATTCAATAATAATTACCACTAAATACCATTTCCATACCGTTTAGTGCACCCAAGCCGAAATGCGAAAAATTGCAAAACCACTTCAAACGAACTGCGAGCGTTAGTTCGTTAGCACACAAATAATATCAAAGTGCTCCTCCTAAAATAAAGAAATACCCATAAGCAATTTTCCGAAATTCCTTCGCTCACATCAAATCGAATATAAAAATTGCAACTAACGCTGGCTGAAAATTGCACACAAAAGCCAATTGAAAGCGCTGTGAAATTGTTTTCGAAGCAGAGAAAAGGCCAACAAATACCCAGAGCACACCGACGACTACGACGACGAAACAATTCCACAATTCCACAATTTTACAATTTCACCCAAAGTGTCTTCAGCGATTTTTACATTTCGCTGGCGAGGTTGGCATCCTTCGCCAACGAACCATCATCCAAACAAATCGAGAGAGACACACTTAAGCACGCTGAGCTCATGCCCGCGCGCACAGTCAGGCAGGCACATTAGAAACAAAACAAACGAAACGATGGCGGACAGTTACGAGGCGCTCGTATCGCTTAGAAAGCGGACAATTATTTCCAATAAAAAGACACACAAAAAAACGAAACAGCAGCATCGAAGCAGGAAAGAGTTAAGCTGCCAAAATGCGAGACACCACAGTTGTTGCTGTTGTTGTTGTTGTTGCATTGTTGTTGGTTTGTGCATGTGGTGCGCACAGTGCAAGGTGGGTCCTTCAAAGAAAATATTTAAACTAACCGAAGTGAGCAAACCAAAAGATATTTGAAAAAGAGAAAAATCTTTCTTGGAATTTCCCAACGAGGCGCAAATGTCACGAGTACACAGACACACTCACACATATTTGTAGTCGGACAGACATACATACGTACAGACGCTGTTGGCGCACAAAGCAATGCCATTTGTTGCAGTTGTTCATGGCGGCACCATACTTCCGCATCCGTTTCAGTTTAGTCGTGAAGTCATTTTCTTCTTCTTCTGCTTTTACTTCTCTTCGAGATTTCGACTGTTTCGCAAAGCAGAAATAATAGCGTCGTCTGTCTGTCTGTCGAACTGTCTGCCTGTCAGTGTGTATGTGAGATGTATATGTATGTGTCTGTGCTCGTTTCGGTTCGTTTTGAAAATTGGTGAAAATGTTGGAATTGTAATTATAATTGCAACTGCCACTGATGCTTCTTCTGATTCTTCGAATGCTGCAGTTCTGCTGCTGCTGCTTCTGTTTCTGTTGTTGATGATTTTTTTTTGCCACCGTTGATATTTGCGATTGTTGCCAGCGTTGCTGTTGTAACTATTGTTTTGGCTGCTGCTGCTGTTGCTGTTGCAGCGGTTGTTCAGATGTTGCTGTTGAAATTGTAATTTACGTTGGAATTCACACTCGATTCGTTTCGTTTCGTCTTATTTCTCTGCTCTTGCTCTGCAGTCTTCGCCGGCGCGCATTCAATTGAAAACGCTTGTAATTATTAAGGTCTTAAGTTGTTGCGCACAAATTTTGGCCCAAAACGTTATTTACAATTTCGTTGCTTCCTTTAACTAATAATAAAAATTGTTGTTGCTTTTTTGAAGGTTTTTCCGTGTTAATTTATGTTTGTGTGTATTTTTTAAGTTTAAATGGAAAAGCAATTTTAAAGCAGAATTTAATTTTTGTTTCAAGTACAACTACTTCCATGTAAACTAGAGATGCAAGTAGTACGATTTATCGATATCGCGATTAATAGGAATTTATCTTATTCGGCGATTTTTGCAATAATCATTTTCCGATTATTCTTTTAACAGAACCTCATAGTGAACCTTAACCCACTGTCATAAAAATTGGTATTATGGATGATTCTGCTATATCCAAAACACTTTTAAATCGAATAGATATTTTCCATATTAATCAATTTTAAATGTTGGTCTATATAATTGATTTATTTATTAAGATTGTAATTGTTCTCTTAGTATCAAATTAAAAATTTATTTAAAGGTTATATTAAGTGTTAAAATGTGTTTTACCATATGCCAAAATAAACATTAAATTATGTATTTATTAAGCTGAAGATGTATTGTCAAGTAACCTTTTCTTGGAAGTAGAATCGCAATGGATGCGAAGCACCTAAATGCTTCTTTTCGCTATTTTTACTCGTAACTCGAAATTAAATTTAGCCGAAATAAAGAAATGGAATTTCTGAGAACCAAAACGCTGCGACATTCGCGCAATGATTGACATTTAATTTATTTCTTACTTTTTCGCTTCAGCGCTAAGTGAATTCTTTCTTTCTTTAACTTAAACAAAAAATTGTTGTGTGATTTTAATTTACTTGGAAATATTTTAAAGAATATCGTATATAATGGAATATTTTTTTTAATTTTAATGATAAAACTAGAGATGAAAAAATTTATCGAAATTTGGCCGATATCATTATTATAATATCCAAATGATTGTTAGCCAAAAAACAAAATATCGATGACATCGTTGTTTCTTAATCCCATTTTAAATTTTTTAAAGCAATTTTCCTAAAATAAATTTTCCGGTTACGCTAAGCAATGAAAAATTGCACCGTTAACGTAAGTTGTTTTGGCGATAACTCTTTACAATTCATACAAATATGTTAAGAATTCTGGTCTTTTAATTTTTAATGACCAAACAATGCAATTTCATTGTGAATTGTGTTTAAATAAAATATCGATATTTAAATACCGATAGTTTTTGTTCGATACATCAAACAATCGATGTTTATTTTTTTGAAAATGTTTTTTACGTTGTAAATCTATAAATTTCGTCGATGTTAAATAAAATATAGACACTATAAAATCGTCGATTTTTACCTGTCGATATAACGAATGACCGATATTTTTTTATTTTTTGACATCGATATTTTTTCGTTCGATATTGCATCCTTATATAAAATCGACTCATTTAAAAAAAATAATAATAACTGCTTTTATGCTAAAATATTTGAAGTCTTTCGAGTGAGGTTTCACTAATTCTAGTAGATTTTCCTTGCTCAATTTTAAAACAAAAATGTTTAATTGATTTTTTTCAGATCGAGCGAACTTAGTACGAAATCAATGAACATCTTTTGCAAAATACTGATCAATTGCTGCTACTCGCGCGCACACTCGGCCAAAGCAAACATTACCTTGCCTCTGCCAAAAGGAATTCAAATCATTTCCATTGGTTGCACAAACAAATTACCAAACTGCAGCGCACTAACTCCGAACGCAAACTTTGAAGAATCGCCGAAGCGACGGCATTCACACGCAACGTTATCAATAACAGCCGGAGCCAGAAATGAAATGAATGAAAGATGCTTTGTTGACACAAACGATGAGAAGCAAGCAGCAGCTGGTGCACCAGTAGTAGTAGCAGTACACTGAGAACATTTCTTGACAAGCTTTGGCCGTAATACTTGGGTGGTCCTTAGCCTACAAAAAATTGGATAAGTGGCTATTTTTTTTCTCAACATAGTCTCCTTTTAGTTCGATACACTTGAAGCAGCGATGCTCCAACTACTTTAACCCGTCTAAAAAATACGTTTTCTCGAGCTCTAGAAAGTAGGCCTCCAATGGGCGGTGAGACTAAGTACTTATCGGAACACCCTCGTATATATTTTTTGACATTTTTTAATCTATATCTCAGTGGAGTGTCAATTAGAGTTCCAAATCCTCAAAACATATTAACAAGAAATGCTTAAAGCTTAGCATATTCCAAGCCGACTTAATTCTTTTTTGTTGCAACATGGCGGCAATCAAATTTTGCTCAGTGTCGTATTGGCCTCTCTTGCCAAACACAGTCGAAATCTATGTTGGCCTAAACTTCCACAGATAACGCAAATACAAACATGAGGTATGTTTTCTACTGAAAGCCTCCTGCTTCTTTTCCGCACTTCTCCTACATTGGCTCGCAATCATTTGGAACTTCGAATGTGCTGGATTGGCAAGCGAAAAAATTCTGCAAAAAAAAGTAACGGCAAGCAAAGGCGTCAAAAGCTGGAACTGATGAAAACACACAGCCGTATGGCATATATGTGAAAGTGTGTGTGTACGCTTGTTTATACACAGACACATGCGAAAACAGCGCTAAGGTGATTAGGCAGCAACGTAGCAACACGATTTTGCATACAAACAGATTCTCACCTAAAACAACACGTTTACATACACACACACCGAGATCGCAAACAGATTTTATGAATGTATTAATACTGGCTCTCTCTCATCTCTGTCTCGCTATCTTTATCTTACTATCTATCTATCTCTCGTTCGCTTGCTGCAGACATTCCTAATCAGCATAATTTCCGATGGCTATTTGCCTGCATCCGTTTCCGTTTGCGGTTAAAAGGATTTCGCAGTATTACGCTCAAGAGTGTGGCTGTGTGCCCAATGCGTATTTGTCTAAATGTCGTGTGCGTGTGTTTATGAGTGTGTATGTTAGAACGTTCCCAGCAGAAAATTTCTTCATCGATTATCACAATTCATCAATGAATTTAAAGCTTATCCATAAAAAAAACAGTGGATATTCGTATGAATAATTCAGGCTGTCTTCAGCGTTAATAGCGATTAGCTTTTTTTGCTGGGTTATTGCAAAGAAAACAAAAACCTCAATACCAACAATGCGAAGTACCGGATACGAATTTGCACAACTGACAAAATTCAAACTGTGAGTGAATCATTTTTTTTACTTCACAGAACGAAGTATTTTGATGGAAATTTATAAATACAATAAATTTTTTGTTTAATATAATTAATTTTAAATTGAAACTCCACCCAAAACCATTTTAATCACAACGATTAACAACGTTAATTGAATATATGAAATGTATACATACTTAAACAAAAAATATTTATTTACTATTTTGAAATTCTTTTTCTTGAAATGGTGAGAAAAATTGAAAAATGTTCCTCTTCTCCTCGATATTGCCTCTCTCTCTCTCTCTTTCTTTGAAAATTTAAGTTTTGTACAGTTGTCATGGTTGCTACAAAAACATTTAGTAAATAAAAAAAAAACAACAACGTTGTTTGTTGTCAAAAGTCAGAAAAGCAAACTTAAAAATAAGGCAGAAATCGAGGTGAGTTCGCTCAATTTTCGTTCTCATTTCTACTTTCTTAACTTTATTATTCAACCATAGTGCTTGCTAAAGATCTAATCTAGGCCTACTGCTATTAATTAACACTTTTTCTGTTTGCAATTTTAAAGATAAACATTTAAACATCAGTTAAATGGTGACTAATTTGTTGATTTAATGTATTAAACAAACATTTCATGTATACAAAAAATTCAAGTAAGCAATTTATTTTTTCTGTGTTGGTCCAAGAATTTTCCACTAAGTAGATCAGCTTTTTAGGTTAAAATATTTAGGCACAAATTGGTCAAATAAAATCTCACATATAGTAAAAAAATAAAAGCGAATATTTTACCTTTGAAATATATTTCAAAAGTTGTTCAAAAGCAAAAGTTTTCATCGTTTTGCTTTTAGCAATAGTATTTAAACTATGTTATTAACTTTTCAATATACCGAATATTACAAATACAACAAAATATCAACTATCAGCTGCAAATGGGATTTGTTTAAACAACTTGTTTGCACGACTGAATATTTCACAGTAATAAAATGACCAAAACCTTTTCCGTTTGTTTGTGCGTTTGTCTCTCTCTGTTTGTCTATTTGTCTGTTTGTTTGTATATTTTGTTGGCAACTAGTTTATGTGATTCATAACCGAATTCTATGTATTTAAACGCCCACATAGTCATGCAGATGCAAGGCGTGGCATGGCGTGGTGAGTTTTCCAAATGCATGGATGGCTGCCTGTGATTCCTGGCTTTGCCAGCTAGAAACGGTTAATGCGCTTTGAGTATTCAACCGGCCGTATTTAGGAGTATTTGCCTACAGCTGCACAGCTCGTATTATTATTAATACCATATACATACATACATATATTTGTATACATATATGTATGTATAAATGCATCTAGGTAACATCTAACTGGTCATCGTTTGGTATTTGCTGTTTGCGCTTAAGCCTTAAATATGAATCTGGTTGTTTATTTGCTTGTCTACCCAGCGCTGCATTGCAGTATCCGGCACTGCTCACTGCCAGCCTGACTGTCTGACTGCCTGCGTACCAGTGCAGGCATTGTTTAGTATTTATTTGCGGATGAATTTTTCTATTTGCTTGTTAAAATATTAGTTGTGCATTTTGTGACAATAGTTAAAACACATCTTCTTCAATTCCAAGCCCAGATCAATCCAAGAAGATATATACTTATTTTATTTGCACAGTACATTGAGGGAAAAATGCTTTAATGATTTAAGGTTGTTTTTTCTTTTTTCTATGTGTAGCCAGTCTAATTCAATTCAGGATTATCCATTGGATTGCGCCTAATATCCATGAAAACATAATTTCATACTAAGTAATGAAAACTGCTTTAAGCTCGTTTAAATATCTTTTATAATATCTCCCGTAATTGTATTAAGTGTATGTATGTATATACTCAAATATATATCCCAACCAACATCCGCACTGAACAACCAAACTGACCGAAGCGAGTTGACAGATAAAAACCGACGCGACGGAAAGTGTCATCCATAAATCTTCGATATAGCGAAGTGGATCCTCTACGTCAATTACATGTGCAATTTAAAGTTGAGTTTTTAAACAATTTCCACCGCTGAAATTCGCTTTGGGCAACGTTTGTGTATGTGCAACATTAGAGTGGTTCTTAGCTTTCAAAGTTAAGTAAAAAATAGTAATTGTCTTTAAAGGATTTAAAATAATAGACATTGTGTTAAAGTGTAAATGTTAATTTCACATGATGCAGTGTTAATTTAATACAAATTGTAATACAGTATTCCCCGCTTAAGAGCTTCAACCTAAAATGTACAGGCATTCAAGCGGATAAGGCACCTGTAAAAATCTCTCTTAAGTACCTCAAGGCAATTAATTAAACCCGATTAAGTACATGCATTTATATCAACCCGTTTAAGTGCTCACAGGTAGAAAAAATCCCTAACAATTGGGTACTTAAGCAAGATTTGTACTTAAGAAGGCAGTTACGCAAGCGGGGAATACTGTATTACTTAAACAAATTTTATAAAGTTTAACATGAGAAAATCATAATTTAACATGACATAGTGTCAAATAAAACATTTCAAAGATATTGCAAAGCCCAATACCACAAAAAATGTTAAAATAACATTTTGAAACTATTAGCCCAACATTTTCTATTGTTAACTATTGTCAGAATATGTAATAATATTAAACTAACGTTAATTTGGTGTTAATTTTACATGATTTTTTCCCGTGTGTAGTTTCAATCCAGAATTTTATAATTTTTTGTAAAATTTTTTTGAGTATATTTACAAAAGCGAACCACTCTAAAAGTACGGCAGAAATATTCGCATTCGTATTTGGAAATACATTTTTTTATTTTTTTTGTTGATGAAATTTAATTTTTTAAATTGATACGTTTGAAACTTTTCAATGGAAAGAAAAATTGATCAACTCAAAATTTCCACATAAACTAAAATTTCTGTCCTGGACGGACATAAGCGTTAGACTGCGAATGCAGTCGTCAACCGAATCGATGCAGAAAAGTGCTTTCAAAAAGTTTACTTTTTTGTAGACAATCAAATAAAATATAAATCAGACTAGCTTTTAATATCATGCGTTGCCCGGGTTTAGTTTTGAATATAAATATAAAAGATAATTAGTTTGCGGAACTTCGCGGTACTTCCCGTTGTAGCGATTCTAAGTTACGACGGTGGACGTAAAATTATTTCAACGCCCATTTTTGGTGAAGTTATCGACAGTGACCATGCAAACTTAGACAATAATTAATTCGAAACTCAACTGATCCGAAAATAAGCTCTACTTTTGATCTAGGACGTTGTAAATCAAAATTTACTTAAAACTTCTTATTTAGTAATTCCTTTTTTTTTTGTATTTTATCTTTTACGTTATATTAAGTGTTATGTGTTATTTAAAAAAATACTTTAAAAAAATTAAATTTAGGTCTGACAGAATGAACGTCATAATTTCAATTAATTTCTTTTAGTTCCTACAGGGCCCATTACATAAACACTTTTCAATAGTTTTTATATTTTTCGATAATTATTTAAATCATCAACCTTCTTAAAAGAGCTCCTTTAGGATAGGGATATTTGAAGTGTAGGAAATTTCCTGGTGGGTAATTTTTTTTGGCCTTGTATGCCTGTATACAAAAAAAAATTATAAGTGTAACGGATACTTTTTTTAAATGAAATTTATTTTTTTTTGCATATTGTTTTGACCTTTATTTAAATTTTAAGCTACCCATTTAGCTCAATATAATTCATTTAAATGTTTGTTTGTACTGTTTTAATTGTAACTTACCTGCTGTGTTGTACTTTACTAATATATATATATATATATATATATATATATATATATATATATATATATATATATATATATATATATATATATATATATATAACTTTAACTTAGTTTTCAAAATAATCTTTATGTGCCGATGCAATCGCGCACTTAAAATTTAACGTTTGTATTTTTGTTAGTGTAATCATTTCCACCAAACACATCCAATTAAGTTGGATGTGTTTTGTGGAGTTGCCACGTAATCGAGTGATGAAAAATTTGTAGTGAAATATTAAAAATATATGATTTCCTAATTTTGTATTTCATGGACAATTTCAGTGTTGGGTAACGTGGAAAAATGGATATGGATGTGAAAGTATAGAACACAACTAGGTAAAACGATAGAGTGTTGTTATACAAATGATATTTTATAGCAACACAGATAAGGTGGTTCACATTGGAGGAGACCCATAACCCCCGTTTACTCCTTTAGGAACCAGACATTTAGTTTGTTAGTTTGAGTAAAATTTGAATTTTATTTTTATTGGATTTTTTGGAATTTTTTTGTGATGTAAGTTTAAGTTTTTGAGTTTTTTCTTTGTAAAAAAAAAAAGGTGAGAGTTTACTTGACCGGTGAACGCTCCTCCAACAAAAAAAATAATTCAGCAATATCGGTAATTGGTTAAAAACACGATTACAAAAAAAAAAAATTCGCCGGTCGAATTCCGGGGGTAAATTAATGGATTAAAACTCAAGAATACTGCTGCAAATTATAACAAATGAATTCAACAAATATTGAAGATATCGACACTTTCGAAAAATTTAGTTCAACACCATCACCATATCAAATTAACATGTTAAAATTATATTTAAAGTTTTTTATATCAATCGGATGTTATGGGAAATTATGGAATATTTTGAACACGCTTTGAAACTGAAACGGTTCACCAAGTATCTCATTATAACGGACAACAGCCACAATCCAATTGGAAAATGTGGCAACACAAGACCAAGAAGTGCTTTGCAAGTACGCAAAAAAAAACACGCCGTTAATTGTGAAAGAGTGGCGCAAGAAAGGGGCGAATTTTTGAGGATTTTATTTGCAGCAACAAAATTTGCGCATTTAAACAACAAAATAATTAAATTAATTTAAATTATTAATACATTTTTTTTATTACTGTTTTGTGTTAAATTGGAAGTCACCAAATGTCGCTGACCTTCCAGAATTCGGACGCAGTAAAGCAGGCGGTCCTCGAGGAACTGCAAAATTTGCTTAGCTCCGAAACCGGTGTGCTGCAATCGTCCGAGCAGCGCATGAAGCAGTTAGAGTACACCGAAGGTAAGCAGCTGCCGCCAACAACAATGGCCGACCACACCCCGAAGCAAGGCATTTGCTTAACACATTTTCTTGTGTTCTCAACCACTTTTAGGTTATGGCGTCTTCCTATCGGAATTGATAATGAATCAAAAGTTCGAGCTGCCGTTGCGTCAAATCGCCTGCATCATGCTGAGGCGTTACGTAGAAAACCATTGGGGCGAATACGACGAAGAGGGCAGACCATATGAGGCCAGCAGTGGCGGCACCGCCTCAGATCAGGCCAAACGCACAATTCGCAACATCCTACCGAACGGCCTCTATGACCCGAATTCGAAAATTCGACTCTCGGTAGCGCATACAATATCCACAATTGCGGCAACCGATTGGCCTGTTGTCTGGACGGAACTTTTCGATATAATCATCAAGTGCCTCGGCGGCAATGAGGATTCGATACACGGCGCCATGCAAATTCTGCAGGAATTCACGTACGATGAAAAACAGATCAAAGAGCTGGGCCCAGTCGTCATTTCGGAGGTTTATCGCATTTTCGAATCGGAACAAAATTACTCGATTAAGACGCGCACATCGGCGATACGAATCCTCAAGCCGCTCTTCACGTCGATTAGTATTAATATCACTGGCAAACAAGAACAGGGAACGATGATGACATCAATACTGAACAATTTCATGGAAAAACTCTTACATGCTCTGTCGATGAATGCGGGTACCACTTCGAACTTTATGCTGCGCACGGAAATCGTGAAGAGTAAGTGCGACAAGTTGGTAAATGAGGAGCGCTAAGTTAAATACTAACAAATCTCAAACTTGCCCTCATACCAAGAACTTAATTTCCTTTTGAAATTAGCTTAAAATTTTGTTAACACTTTCAGTTCTGACATTCCTCGTCACCGAAATGCCCAAATACATACAATCGTACATGGATCGCATTTTGCCTATCATTTGGCAGCTGCTCACACAAGTCGCTGACATTTACGTCAAGGTCACCGTCAACAAAACCGAAAGCAGTCCCTTTCCACGTGCCGATTCCGTCGATGAAGATGAACTTACCAACTTCTTGACTATGATCATACAAATCTTTGAGTTTATACAGTGCGTCATTTGTTCGGGTAAATTCAAGCCGACCATTAAGAGTGTGCTCACCGATTTGATTTACATCATAATCGTGTATATACAAGTGCCCGAGGAACAAATTGAAGACTGGCACGAAGACCCGGAGAGATTTGTCGAAGACGAGGATGAGGCGAGTGTGGAGTTGACCATTCGTTTGTCGGGCCAGGATGTGCTAGAGGTGAGTTTTTTTAATTAAGATATTAACATTTTTTTTTATTTAGTAAAAAAAAAAAAATAATTAAAGTAATTTAAATATTGGAAATATGTTTAAAATTTTTAAATTGTTTTATTTTTTTTCTAATTATATTTCGAAATTCTTTCTTCTTCGCACAGACACTCGACGAGGAGCTCGGCGAAAAGCTTCTCCCATCACTGCAGGAGGCTTTGGGTCGTCACATGAGCGTCGCCGATGCAGAAAAATCCGCTGGCAATCGGCATTGGTGGAAAATACAAGAGGCTTGCATGGTTGCTGTGCACTCGTATCGCGATTTGATACTCAATTCGGAGGATTATTTTGATTTGATTCATTATTTAACGCTCGTACGTAACTTGATCAACTTTCAAGAAGCTCCACATTTGGTGGGACGCGCCCTCTGGACGCTGAGTACTTATTCCACATCGAAGTTATACAATTCGCAAATGTTGGAGGAGATTCTGTCTGTGACGGAGGATAGTTTATCGCGCGAAAAGTCAATTGTGCTGAAAATTAGCGCAGTGCGGTAAGTGTTTAGTTTCTATTTTTCGACTTGAAAATTGTCTTGCTTATTTACTTTTTATTATGTAAATATTTGTTTATATATTTGTAGAGCGATTTATGGTTTTGTGCGAGCACACGAAGACAACGACGGTGAAAAGCGCACCCTCATACAATCCAAATTGCCTACTTTTGTTGATGGCATTATTGAAATAATTCCGGGTTGCAAGAGCTCGGTGCTGGGTCTGCTTTTAGAGGCGCTGACGACCATTATAACAGTAAGTAAATTTGTAACGTTTTGTATAAAAAAATAATATTTTACTTTTCGACATAAGCACTAATTTTTTTAAATAATTATTTTCCCTTCCAGTTTGATCCGGTCTTTGCGGCCAGCGCTCAAAACAAACTTATCCCACTTACAATTGCCGTTTTCCTTAAATACCCCGAAGACCCGTTCATATTGGAAATCGTCCAAAGTATGATCAAAGCGCTTTCACTAAGTCCACTCTGTCTGATTCCGCTTCAGGAGAAGTTCATACCGACCATTGTTAGCATACTTGCACTGCAAGGCGATGAAGGCTTCGCCGCCAAACAGGACATTGCGCTCGATGTGCTCACGACCATCGTCCGATACGCGCGCGCACCACTTTCTACTGCGTTGGTCGAGAGCGCCTTCCCAGCCATGATACACTGCGTCTTGCAGTCGGAGGATCACGCGGTGATGGTGTCGGGCGGCGAATGTTTGCGCGCTTTCATATTCGCGTCGCCCGAACAAATATGCTCGTACAAAAATGGCGAAGGTCTTAACTACGTTATGCAACTTACGACGATGTTGCTGAATCCGATGAACAACGAAATGACCGCCGGACAAATCGGTCGACTGATAATAACGATCATCACTAAAATGGGCAACATCCTGGGCGAGAATGTTGATCTGCTGCTAAAGGCAGTCATTAGCAAAATGCAGCTGGTTGAGTGTCTTAAGGTGATCATGAGTTTGGTTGTCATTTTCGCGCATCTCTTCCTCACGCAAATGGATGCCGTATTAAATTTCTTGTCGACTGTGCCCGGACCGACGGGCCAGCCCGCAATGCAGTTCGTCATTAACAACTGGTTGAGCAGACAAACATCATTTTTCGGATACGAACGCAAGGTGAGAATTTTTTTTAAATCTATTCAACTTATTCAAAAATTAAAGTTTTCTTTTTTAAACTATCAAAACCAATTTTTTTCATTTTAGGTCACAACAATGGCGCTCTGCAAGCTCTTCGAGTACGGCGTCACAACACAAGATAACCGCCTTACTTCGATTACGGTGAAAGAGCTTGTCACTACCGAATCTCCCAATCGGACGCCACGCGTAAGGACGCGCTCACAGTCCGCCGCCTCACAGGAATGGGTCACCATACCGGCGCTGGTGAAAATGTACAAGCTGCTCATCAGCGAGTTGATTCATTTGCGGGAGGCTTCTGATGTACCCAACCGACAAGCGGATTCCCAAACCGGCTCGGACTCAGACTCGGACGAAGATGCATCCTCTAGCCCCGATAAAGCGGCGGTTTGTTCGCCAAAGGGGCGTTTTCTTTCCGATTTGTTTTTCACGGATGAAGAAGATAGCTATGACGATGAACAACTCACACAGGAGCTCCTTAAAGAGTCATACGCATCCATATTTCAGACGAATATGGAGGAAATGCTCGGTAACTTTCTGAAAAACTTTTCGAGTAGCGAACACTTTCCAATGTTTGCTGGTCATTTGAATGAGGCCGAACAAAAAGTGCTCAAGTCGCTTGAAGTGGAAATGGCTTAATGTGGACGGGCGCTTTTTTCAAATGATTTTTTTCTATAAATTGTATTTTTGTGTTTTTTTTTTTCATTACATGGCATATTTATGTTAAATTTGTTATTTTTACATCATACCTTAAAGGCTCTGTTATTTTTCGTAATTCTTTTGTTTATTCATTGCAAAGCAATATTATAAAATTAAATGTTTGTTGCTAACTTACTACAACTATGAAACACATTAAAATACTAAAATGAGAATACATAAATTAATCTTTTAATTTCTGGGGCAATCGACAAGTACGAAGTCGGCCTTATATTAATCGGAATTATTTTCAACGAGATTTTTTGTTTTTCAAAATTTACTCTAGTTCTTAAAACCCCTTCAGCGTCAATAGAGAATTATAAATCAAAAGTCGATAAGTCAAATTTTTACCAAAATTGATTTTCGATGTAGTAAAAAAGTCCTTAACTGAACTCATACTCAGAATTCTAAAGACATCCAAAGTAAAAAACTAGCGCTAGTAACAATTTATGGAAAGGGTTATTCTATAAGCTCGTCCTAAATATGAATCTTAACTTCAGTTTTATATAAAATGTTTGAAACGGTTTTTCTTTCACGAGTAAAATTGAGCGAGTACTGATAGTGAAACGTAGCTCATCCAAAAGGTGAATTTGAAGTGTTTTCATTTCAATATCTTGAGGAAGTAAAATGTAGAACCTGCGTCGTTTCTTCATCGGTTCGAAGATTTTATATTACAGATTCGAACGCTAGAAGGATAATTCAGTTAAAATTCCTCAATCTCAAAGATTGCCTAATTCTTAACATTTAAAAATATTTATTTTCATAAATAAAACGCTTAAGGTTCAGTATTTGTATTTTTATTCAAAAATATAACAAGTTTATGTGTTAAGTATTAAATGCATACTGCAATCATAATTTGTAAAGTTACAAAAGAGTGGTATAAAAAGATTTGGTTCAACCTGACAAAAATGCAATCTGGCGATTTACTCCATTTGGAATTTTATGAACTATTTATTTTTGAATTACAAGTGGAATGGAGGCAAATCGAAATGAGAGCGAAAATTGCGCGCGACGAGTGTATTTCCATAAACAAAATTTGAGAAAAATGTAAATTTAGTTTTGTGCGATTCTAGCAATCACAACACATTACACCAAAATTATTATTTTTTAAGTTTGAAATTGTTTAGTTCCATGAGGTGTATTTGAAACCCGCTTTTCTTATGCTGACGCCGGGTCCGTTCGTTTACAACTTGAGAATATCCTGGGCTGCTTGGGCCACGTGACGTGCAGAGATGCCGAACATGTCGATGAGCACAGTCGGTGGGCCTGAGCGTGGCACCGTTGGCACGTACAGATGCTTCACGACAAAGTCGCGTTTATCGGCGAGCGCACTGAGCACGGCTTCACCGAGACCGCCTTGTCTGTGGAAAAATAAAACATAATTGTTTATTTATTAAATCAATGTTAACAGAATAATAAATTTTCTACGAACTGGTAGTGATCCTCGACGACAACAACACGACCGCCGCAATCGCGTCCGTTCTGCACAATCAACTCGACGTCCAAAGGCTTTACGGTAAACGGATCGATGACGCGAGCATACACACCGGCTTTCTCCAACTCTCCAGCGGCAGCCAACGCCTCGTACAGGGTAATACCGGCGCCAATCAACAGCACTTGATCCTTGGGTGACTGTCTAACAACCTTACCCTTGCCAATCTGGAACACTTCCTCGGGACCGTACATCACTGCGGTATTAGGACGCGAGGTGCGTATAAAGCAAACGCCTTTAGTGTTGGCGGCCAACTCTACGGCACGCTCACAGCTGACAGCGTCCGAGGGATAGAAGACCGTGCTGCCGGGTATGGTGCGGAACATGGCGATGTCCTCGAGACCCATCTGCGAAGGACCATCCTCGCCGATGCTGACACCGCAATGCGAACCGGCAAAGTTGACGTTCGTCTGAGAGATGGCGCCCATGCGAATCTGATCGAAGGCACGCGAAAAGAATGTTGCGAATGTCGAGGCAAATGCGATCGTACGATCACGGCATGCAGCGCCTATGGCCACACCGACCAGATTTTGTTCGGCAATGAAACATTCGATGTAGCGATCGGGAAAGACCTTCTTCAATTTATCGGAGAAAGTTGAGTTCTTGGTGTCACCGTCGAGTGCGATCACACGCGAATTGTTCTCGGCGATTTTGGCCAGAGCGGTACCGTACGCCAGACGCGTGGCAACTTGTTCGCCGAGTTTATAGTTTGGTGGCGAGGAGAGTTTGACATTGGTGATGTCAACTTCGGGTGCAGGCTTCATCTTGGAGGGTGTCTTCGGGGTAAGCGCTGGCGTACGTGCCGACGAGTCCATCATTAAACCTTCCAAGTGTTTGATCACTTCGTTGGCCTTGTCGCCGAGCGGCTTGCCGTGCCAGTTATCCAAATCCTCAATGTTCGGGAAGTATTTACCCTTGAACGTTTTGGCAATGATGGCGGTAGGCTTGTTTTTGGTTGTCTCGGCCTCGTGGAAAGCCTTGCACAACTCCTCGACATCATGACCGTCGACGACCAAAGCATTAAAGCCGAAAGCATCTAAGCGTTTGCGATAGACTTCCATTTGGTGTTGCAGCGATGTGGGTTCGGACTGTCCCAAACGATTGACATCGAAAATGACACACAAGTTATCGAGTTTGTAGTGACCAGCAAAGTGCAGGGATTCCCAGATGGAACCTTCAGCGGATTCGCCATCGCCAACAAGGACATAAGTTCTATTGAAATTAAAATATGCAATAAATGGGAGATTTGTTAGATTTGAGATAGACAAATTATTGAAATACAAAACATGTTATAAAAAATAAACGACTTTTCTTACCTGTAATCAGCCTTGTCGAAATTCTTGCCAACATAGGCCATGCCGGCGGCCACAGCCACACCCTGTCCCAACGAACCGGTACCCACATCGATGAAGTTCAAACGTGGCGTTGGGTGACCCTCCAAATCGCTATCGATTTTACGCAAATTTTGCAAATTTTCTACGGGAAAGAGGCCAGCCTCAGCCCAGGCAGCGTACAAAATTGGCGCAGCATGACCCTTGGATAGAACGAAACGATCACTTGAGGGATCACGTGGAGTCGTCAGATTCAAACGCATCTGGTTGAAGAACAACACCGACATGATCTCGGCAATGGAGGCACATGATGTGGGATGTCTGCGAACATTTTTAGAAAATAATAAAAAATTTTAAATTTTCTAATTTTAGAGTTATAAAATTAAGCCGATCTCTCAATTAAATTTTAAAGAATAATAGACACAGAATAAAATTAAATTATATTCTTCTCATTAAGATTAGACAGAAGACATAAATTTATATTTATACTTTTTACTGAAATATTTTAAGTGTTCTTTTTCTACTCGATATAATCAAAATCACGCTAAAATATTCAATGGAGAATCTTAAAAGATAATTCAGAAAATATCAAAATTATTGTCAGCACATAAACTAATTCTACATATATTTTTGAATATAATAAACAATTAAATTAAAATGAACTTAACATCCTTAACCTAAATTCAGTTCACATGTTAATAAAATATATATACAACTACATACAATATATGTATATTTTATATTATAGATTATGTATAGTATAAAACGTTATTCTAAATTTCACATGTCTTGCCCTGCTCACTAAAAACGTGTTCACGTGCAAAATGCTTTTGGCGTTTTCAATGCCAAACTATTAAAAGTGAATGTACTGTACACAATCAAAAGAATTTCAAATACCAATACGCGATCATTACAACAAAAGGGGGGCTCGTCTTTGTTGTGCAAAACGTTACGTTAAATTTTCGGTCTCTTTCGCGAGAATGGACCGGAATGGACAATGTCTGCGCTTTAGTATTTATAGAAGACAAAAAAGCATATACATACATAAACATATGTACATATGCATATATATAAAATGGGCAAGTTTGTTGTTTTTTCTTTATTTTGTTTGTGCTCATTTCGTATAGATAAAGAACTTGTTTTGAGTGTCTCGACTGGCAACAAACCGAATTAAACTTGGCATGGAGGTTTGACAATGTGTCTCTATAGATTTGATAGTTGGTGTACCGATTCAAAAATAGTTTAGGTGTATTTTTCCACGACAGCACGTTTTCCGAAGTGATTAATCTATAAATATGTAGACACGTGAAATGATGTTGCTTGAAAGAATAACGTGTCGAACAACTCGTAAAGTTATGTAATGGAAATATACCAAAATACAATATTTAAAGAATGTGTATAATTCAAAAAGTGTGGTTTTTAAATTGTTGTTTATCAATATCTTTATTATATATTTAACAAATTAAATTTAAGATTCAATGAAATAGATTTTCGAGATGATTATAAACTCTATCAGCTCATTTTGTCAAGCATTTAAATAATACTATTAGATCATATGTACATTTTTATATAAATAAATAAACCATTACCAAAATAATTTAATCAACTCGGAGTGTAGCATTAGATGAAATTTATTACCCCCACAACAACCGGCATTATTTTTGCTTCTAAGCAAATCCCCTTTTAACGGCCATTTTTATCATCATAATTGCAAAAGGAATTGCAATAAAGATTAACATGACTTTAACAGAATACACAAACCCAAACTGACTGACAAGCGTTGATAAAGCTTCCAATTTCATTATCGCATGTAGTTTTTTGTGGTTTCCAACCGGTAATGAGGGAATTTGATTAAACAAATAAAACAAAACGAAAAAACAATTTCGCGAAGTGTTCTCTCGCACACAAATACTGTGCAGTTGTTTTTAAGGTACACCAATACTTATACTAATGCTAAATTGTGCATTTTCAATGGAAATAGAGAACTTATTTTGACATTACACAATTTCGTTGATCAGGCGATAATGTGTAGAGGGTATTTGAGTGGTAATGTGAAGGCAGCAAAAAATTTAATGGCATATGCTTAGTAACTTAAGCGGTTTATTACTTAATTCGGCACGATTTATAAATGATTTTTATTATCGAATTCAGACTAATTTGTTGATTTGGATAATGCAAATGAAATAGCAAAGTGTGAGAGTTATGTATAGTCCATAGAAGTTGTTGATATGCATTTAAATGTTCATATATTTGAAACAATTTTGAAAGTAGACGAAAACAATTTATATCCGATATAAAAATGTTTTTTTCTGATTTAATGAATCTACTCAAAAAATATTTGTAAAATATCTAAACAAGAACTCGATTAAAAATTAAGTTAACGAAATAACGAAAAATATGCGAATGTCTTTTTGAATAAATTTAATTAAAGTTTACAGACCAGGAGACAATGGCACTATTATGCTAATTGAGCCTGAATTGTGTCTCCCTCAGATTACAAGAATATCCGATGATAGACAAATTAAAACAAAAATTAATGTACTTTTTTATGTACTGTTTAAAATTTAAATAGATCTCGCACGCAGATAACGCTTTTGAAAATGTAGTTAAATGTGCGTCAGAAACTGTCCTCTACCATTGCCCCTTTGGAATGTTAACGTCAAACAAAAACAAAACAAAAAACAAACACGCAAACCAAAATCGAATGACTTCATTAGGCAGTTCCCCTTTTCGACACTTTAAAAATCCGTCGCATCATAATAGAGAAAGAAACGCATTAGAACACCAACAAATGCTAATAAGAATGCGAGGCAGGAGAATGTGAAAATGATGAAGGTCGTCAGAGGTCATACATTTGGCGTAATAAAAACACATTAACAAATCTAGAAACTATCGCAGCTTATCAACAAAATTTATATTCCAGTGTGAAATGCAGAAAACAAGTGCAAAATCGAATTGGGAAGTTTTTAAATTTGAGGCCAAAGCAAGAAAATCGGAAACCACGTGGAGGTTTTGGTTTTAAAATGGTGGCCACTAGACTGGAGTCACCTCTGGCCATGCATATGTATTGTTTTTCCCTTTCCCAATCGTCAATTAGCCAAGGTGCACAACTTTTCAAATAAATACGTTTTTTTGCATATTGAACTTTTGAAATCAATTCATTTTCTAATTGGAAAAATCGCCAACACTCACCCAGATTTGGAGGCCTGTGTCGAGGTGATCGAATGTATGCGCAGACGGTGCGCAATGTCCTTCAGCTCCTGGATAGCTTTGGCTTCGGGCTTGTGATAAGACATTTTTGCTGATTTAACTGTTTGTTAGATTTACAATCAAAAAAACAATTTTATTCAATTTAAAATCGAGTTGCGTCAACAGAAGTTCCAAAGGTGCTCGCTCCGCTTTGCTGTTGCTGTAGATGTTGATTTTCTCGTTAACCGGCGTCGTCGGCGTACAAAAGTAAAATGAAAACGACCGGCTCCGAAACTTTTTTAGCGGACTATCTCGTTGGAGCTAGTGATGGTGCCAGAGTGTTTTAAGTCAACGGCTGATATGATATGCCGAATACGTTACTTAATACGTTTCAATTTACAACGACGTATTCGAAATAGAATCAAAATTAATAAAATTTAGTAAGTAAAAAATTAAAATAAATTAAAATAAATATAATATGTAATTCACGACGTATACGACGTATCAAAAAAGTAACGGTGCCAGCTTTGTTCGAGATTAAACACACAAAACGAGACCGAGCTTTGTTCGAGATAACACACACGAAACAAACGAAACTTCAAGTGAGAATGGACGAATTAAAATTACCCTACAATGAACTGAGTTAATAAGTGAGTTTAACAAGAGTTTCTCAAAATAAACTCGAAAAGAGCAGTAAAGGAAGATAAAGTACCAGAATAGAGGAATAGTATTATTATTATTATTTTTTTATAAAGCTTTATATACGAGGGTGGTCTGATAAGTACCCACCCTACAAAAGAAAAACGAAAATTGTGAAAAAGCGGCTATTTATTTCTTAACATAGTTTCCTTTTAGCTCGACCCAGCAAAGCTCCAACTTCTTTAACCCGTCTGAAAAATATGTTGATAAGTTGTTTTGCTTTCGAACTTATGAAATTTAGTTTAAAAATTTAAATGCGGATCATTCATTAAGTTCAAAGTACTCAAGGAATATCGAATCAGAGGAAATGTTGTCTACTTTTTAAGTTATGCCATTTTTGATGAAATCTTCTAGTAATTAATTGAAGAGTCTCAAAAATATAAATCGCACAAAATAATGAGGAAAATCAACATTTCAAATCCGATTTACTCGAAACTACAAAAAGTGAGTTGATACGTTTTTGATTGGACGACAGATATATAAAGTCAGTTGATATAAAAAATTGTACAATAAAATAACCTAATTCAACAGACTGGCCAAATAATTCCTCTTGCATCTGCTTGAACGCAATTCATCTTGAGGCAACTTAAATTACAAAAAAAAAAAAAAAATAACCTAAATTTTTCAAAACAAAAAAAAAAGAAACAATCTACGCAAGCTATTTAAAACTTTTTAAAAAGATTAATTATTTACTTAATACAATACAAATGTACGAGTATATATGTATGTACCCGATGGATTGTTGATTCAAACTATAAAAACGGTTGCATTCATACTTTTAAATCGTTTTCTTAAAAATTTTCAATTCCAATTTTAAAATGATATTTAAATATCTCCTCGTTCTAGTTGTGATTATCTCCACAGCATTATCTTCATCCTCATGTGCTGGACAACCGCGTAAGTACATTATTGCAAAGTGTATCTCATATTAAAATAACATCTCTAGAATATCATTTGCTTTGAAAATATTTTTAAACTATTTTTCTGTCTTCTTTTTCTGCATCATCTAGTTATGTTGAACTGTCGTGGTGGCATGGACCGCGGACAGTTCGGCAGAAACTGTATCAGTGCCATAAGGTTCTTCTACGATAACCAGACCAGAGTCTGCAAAGATATGCTCTGGAATGGCTGCGGTGGAAATAATAATCGCTACTGTAAATTACCAGATTGTCGACGTGCCTGTTCGCAATCTGGATAAAATATAATAAAATACAATAATAACAATTTCTTCATATTTTTCCAATTCTAAGACGATTTAACTATGTTCATTCTTCTGCCCCAGGCGTAGTTTAAGAGATATCGACTTGCAATTTGATATGAAGGTAAATCCTTAATATAGGATAAAATGGGCAACAAATTATATTTACCTAGCAACGCCCACTAAAAATGGAAATTTAATAAATTTTACTATAAAATGGTATTAAATCCACGAGGTAGGTAGCTGGAACCGAAAAGTATATTGAGTTTCTTCTTCAATTTTGAACGCTCATAAGGAGGCAAGGTAGGAATGACAATATATATAACCGATAAGTTAGTCTCACCGCCCGATGGAGACCTACTTAGCAGACCTCAAGAAAACGTATTTTTCAGACGGGCTAAAGAAGCTGGGTCAAGTGTATCGAACTTAAAGGAGATTATGTGAAGAAATAAATAGCCACAAATTTACTTTTTTCTTTTGTAGGCTAAGAACTTATCGAACCACAATCGTAAATATACAAAAAAAAAAAACAACAACAACAAAAACACATCGACAGATGTTTAGATTAATTTTGTAAACTGTATTTTTATTAAGTTTTAGTCATAAATAAACTTAAAATTAAATATCTCATTTGTTGCATATATAATATATCAGCGTGAATTTCTTTTAAATTTGCACATTCCTTTAAATGTTTTTGTTTTCCATTTCAATACGCAAGTATTGAAAAATCAAAATATATATGTAAGTTGTATTTTTTTTGTTTAAATAAATTTTTTAGCTTTTTTTATATAGAAAATTCTAAAATAGCAATAACAGTAGATAAAAATATATTATACAACTTATTCACGATGTATCGCTAATGCATTTGTGAGTTAAATAAATTTTTACTATAAATACTTTTGAAATTTCACGTTTCCTTAATATTTAACAATATAGAGTACATTTAAGTTTAATGTGACTTTTTTTCGCATTCAAGTTTAATTTACTAAGAGTACAAAATAATTAAGCATTATCATATTATAAAAAATATGAATTTTGCTAGGAGAAGGGTTGTGTGTGTGCCAAGTTAACAACTTCAAAATCGTCTCGGTCGACATTTAAAATAAGTAAACGAAAAATGTTTAAATAAAAAATTCTCTAATATTTTCATTATTTTTTATCAAAGGCAATAAATACAATAGTAAAGAAGAAATTCATAAATTTACATCTGATATAATACAATAATTTATGGCTCGCAATGATTTTAACTGATACTGTAGCAATGCGTGCTGTGGTCTTACATCGTTTATATAAAATACAAAATACAAATGTTACCTGATTGACAAACAATAACAAAATACAATAACAAATTGTAAAAACTAATAAATTTCAACGAAAGTTCGCAAAGAAATATCACTGCATTTGCGCTTTATAAAAGCATCCCGTGAATCGAAAATATAATCACTGATAAATAATTTAAGAAAATGTTCCAAATGACTTAAACCAAGGTTCGTTAAGTTGTGCTTAACTTAAAAGAACAAAAGTTTACAAATGTAAATGAAAAATATGTTTTCAAATAAATTAAATATACATAACTAAATTAAATAAAGCAAGTGTGTGTGCATTGAAATAAGTTCGACTAAAAGTTGATAATGAATCCAGCAAGTGATTTTTAGCATCACATGCAGTTTTTAAAATGGTTTGTTGGTGGCTGCGTGAGGTTTGTAGCGCATTTTAGGCTGTCGCAATAAAATGTTGACTTTTGCCATAAGTATTGTTGCAGTTTTTATGGCCCTTTTGGCTACAGCAAAAACAATTACATTCATTTAACACTCTCGCTTATTGTGGTCAATTTATCAAATCCAAGCGGTAATATCGCCTTCAGTGCTTTTGTCTAAATCCTTATTCCAAAGAAATGCCCTGAATCCAGGCACTCAAATCGGTACACTCCGATTCCATGACAACCTCATCGGGCTCATCGCTGGCAAGCAAGGTTTGTGCGGCTGTGCGGCCACTCAAATAGGCACCATGTACGGTTGAATAAAAATTGGAATGCGTATGCTCGCCAGCAAAAAGTACAGCGGGCTGCGTTAGAGATGAAAACAATGTATTTAAAAGTTCATAAATTTATATAAACGCAAATTAACTCACCTTCCTGGTTTGCGGTGTGGAATAAAGCGGTTGTGCTAGGTATTCTAAGTCTTCCTGCGTTGCGCCCACTGGTATAGAGGTATACGAACCGCAAGTGTACGGTTGCGTCTTCCAACTTGTGCTGTAAAGTTAATTTAAAAGTAATTACCATAGTTTTAATAAATAAATAAACGAATAGTATATCTTTATATAAGATATACAAAACATGGTCGATGATAAATTTAAATACTTCTTTTAATAATGCTCAGTTGATTAAATTATCCATTACATACGTACCACACACAACGCTTGGGCTTCGGCACATAGGGATCCTGTAGAAAATTTCGCAAAATCTCTGTGCATTTCTCCGCAATCACCTCGTGCGATATGGTCTCCATGTACTCGGCCTCGCGGCCCGACACCCAGCCCAGCAGCAACGTATCCGATATTTTGGCAAACGAATAGATTTTCTTAAACCAATTTTTGGCCAAATATTCGATCGTACTGCGTTCTACATCAGAGGCATGCAGCTCGTACTTGTCATCGTCCCAGAGCAGCATAATCTCCGAGATGTCTGCATTCAGAAATGGTCGCTCATACTCAAGGAAGATTTTATTGACGGTGCCGTACATGAGATTCTCAATTGATTCCTGCTTGTAGTGCGGCAGTTCCGGATCGAAGAGCGTCTTGTGCATCACTTTGAGCACACCCAACGGAATGGTGCATATCACATGATCCGCATAGTAAACACGGCCATCCTCGCAGTCTACGCGTACAGATGTCTCGACTGCGGAGTTGCTGTTCCAACTGCCACCGCTGTCATTGGATTCAACTGAAGCCTCACGTGCTTCAGCGCCAGACGCAGAATTGACTGCGGCGCCTGCTGCTGCACTCGTTGTGGCTGGAAATTCTGTAACTGTCTTTTCAGAGTCGTCCGAGTCTTCATTTTCGGAATTTTCGTCGACCGTCTCGAGGCCGGTCAACGTTTTTTTCCTCTTCCAGTGTATTTTGCGCACAGGACACTTGGTAATGATTTGCTCTTTGAATATATGCGCGGTAAGTGGTCGCAAAATGGAACTGTAGCCGGCCGGTAGAACAATGTTCCCACCTTGCAGCTCTGTGTAACTTCCTGCGTGGATTATACAAATACGAAAAAAATTTATTTAAAAAAAATTAACTTGTATGTTTCAAAATATAAAAAATATACTTTTTTAAATCAAATCTTATCTAAACAAATATTTCAGTTTACCTAATTCCAACAGATCGACTTCATTCATATTATGACAACCTGTGATACAAGTTTCGCGCTTTAGCAGACAATTGAAGATCAATTGCTTTAAGCGTTTCTCCTTCGGATCTTGCACTGAGCTCAAATAGATTTCAATTTCATAGTTGATGTGTTCACCGACACTGCAAATGTCCGGCGGCGGACTGTATTGGCACAGGAAATACTCATCGCAGCGACGCAAAAAGCACACGTACGCTTCGTAGATTTCCTGCAGTATGCTGAAAGGAACTTGACGGCCATCTTCAGTCGTAGCGACGACCTTGTGTGGTTTCGGTATGTTGACGACGCTGACAAGGCCGTGTTGTACGGCTATTTCGAAGATGGGGTTGCCGAGTACGCCGTGTATCCAATTGGCACCGAGTTCAACCTGAAAACAAACAAAAATAAAATTATTAAATATATTTTCGTAAAGTTAAGAAAACAGATTTATGAAAAAACAACAAAAGTATTTATGCAGGCATTTCTTCACCTCACTTGTGATCCACTTCAAATAAGAAAAAATAACGAAAAAGTATTTTTTAGTTCAATCATCATTTCAAAATAAATTCTGTTTACATTTGTTCAATCAAAATCTATTTAACCTCATTAAACAACCGATAACTAATAATAACATAAAAATAGCGTTGCATTAGTTTGTCACAGTTCTCGATAAGATTGTATAAACCAAGTCAAAATTACGATGCATTTCTGCGGCAACAACACAAAAGCCGCCGGTAAAAGTTCAAAGATTAAATAAAAATAACAGAAAATGTGTCTAATGCAGCTTTATACAAAGCAATGACCAGCAGAAAAATCACAGAAAATAAAAAAAGTGAAACTCAGGCCTATTCATATTCATATCTTATCCTCCTAGAGGAGGGCAACAAAAAACAAAAACAACTTAAGCGATGTCTAAATGGTTTTTTAATGTAGTGCAAATCTGTACAATTAAAGTAAAAAACCAATTTTATAATCATTTCTGCATCAAGCGGTGGCAACGACAACGTCATGTGAAAATAATCTCTTTCCAAGCCATTGTTAGAAGAAAAAAAAGAAGAAAAAACGCTTAAACGAACGCCAACAAAAAACAAAATTATAAAGCAATTGTTTTCGTAACATGAGAGACACATTCATTAACCGTGATTCTAATTCATTGTCATGCCGCTGTAGATTCCATCCACCCAAATGAGCAAAAATTACTATACAGCAGAGCAGAGAAATTCAAAAAAAAAAATTAATAAAATATACAAACAGATGCTAGATTCTAGATTCCAGACTGACGTCGTCGTCTCGCATTTAAAATTGCAAATTCAGTCACGGCGAGGAGGTGCCAACGGCTGCAATTATTGCGTAAAATGTGGGTTGATCATTTCAATTTGATAGCATGAAACTTTTCTATTTGCACAAATTGAATTTGAAATTATAAAAATATAAACGAGCTCTGAAAAGCGGGCGTACTTAGAACATGTTTTCATTCGATTTGCAACTGAGCGCAGTAATTACAAAAACAATAAACACAAAAATATATTTATCACAATATTTTTAATTTGTTGTTTGCGAATTTTAAATTATATTCAACACGCCGGTTGGTAATTTTATTGTTGTTATTGTTTAGATATAAAATCGCCATTTTCATGTAGCCGCAATGTTTATCTTTAGCGTAGACGACGACAACGACGACGATGTTTCCAAGGTAGCAAGCATAATTATATACTTTCATATGTATGAATACATATGTTTGTATATATTTACTAGTGCGCACGCAGCTAGAATTTTTAAGATTTAAGTGCGTAGTACAATAAAGCAAAAGCAAAACAAGAAGATGTAATTTGTATGTGAACAAAATTGAGGTGCTGATTATTAATTAGGGTTCGGATTTTATTTCAATATTAAATATAACTTTATAGTTATATATCGTTTCATTTTGGTAAAATTCAAGAGCTTATTCCAAATATCAAAATTTAATAAATCAAATGTCATTAAAAGTAAATTTGTTTGTTTATTAAAAATAGTTTTTTTCATAGTATTGAATTTTTATTGAAAGTCGACCAAATATGTGGGTTTTAATTATACCTTTTTGGATATCGATAAAAATGTCGACTTCAAAACCAGTTCCAACTATAAATATTTGTTTATAATTGAGCAATTGAAGTCTGATAAAAATTGTCGATTATTATCGAAAAATTTTATATTCGATAAAATTTAAAGATTCTGGTTGAAAATTCAGATTAAAGTAATTCAGTTTTGATCTGACAAAAATTCAAATTTCAGAATGAATTCCATTTCCTCAAAAAAAAAAATTTTTTTTAAAAATTCAAAAAAAAATTAAGTTAAAATTTACTAAAACAAACAAAGTTATGCTGCAACCAGTGCGTCGATACAAATTTCTTATAGAACTACCTACACTACTAGCAAACTTTAAACTTTTTATGAATTTAAAAAAAAAGAAATCCGTACCCTTATAAACCAATATCACAGGCAAAATGCACAAAGGCCCTAACTAACATTTCTCCCGAAACACATTTTTACAGTTTTTTTTATAGTGTATATAAAAATAAACCTACTCCAAATTTGAACCTTAAAGCCAAAAATGACGATTTTATAGCTGATTTAAAATAGCCACAATTATTTCTCTGTTTACTTTATAAGTTTCAGAAACGTTGGTTAGGGTCTTTGTGCATTTCGACAGCGATAACAATGCTAATTTTATATATAAAAAAATAAATAACAAGACTATTAAATGGAAGAGCAATTTTTTGAATTTAAATTCTATTAATAGAATCAATTAGCAGTTCTATTAAATAGGAATTGAAGATATGAAAACAATATAAAATAAGTAAATAAATGTTTGTACTAATTTTATATATCATAAATTTTATAATATTATTAAAAAATACGAAATGTATTTGAAATCTTATGCGCACAATAATCAAGACGATTTCACTTGAACTTGCCACAACATGTAAGTTAAAAATTTGCAAACAAAAAAAAACAGAACAAAAGTCAACAGAACCCCAAACAAGGACACTCGGCAACAGCGGCGCGTGTTTGCTGCAAATGAGGATGCAACGAAATGTGAGGCGAGGGAAGGTGAGCTGAGGCCGACATTAAATAGCAGCAGAGAAACAACACAAAAAATAAAATAAAAACCAAATGCTAATAAAAACACAAAATAAACTAGTAAGAGAATTAGCTTTGGCTTTAACGTAGCTTAAATACCCTACACCATTTTAGAGGAAAATAGTTTGTTGCTTAATTTTGAACATTTTTTATATGATTCTGTTAGAAGTGGGCGTTGTTCTTATCCGATTAAGCTAATTTTTTGCCAGTAATTTTGTATAACTAGCCGAACAGTAAAACCGGAATTGAAACTGGCATATAAGCACAACAACAACCATTTTACTGTCTGATTTTAGAATTTAACTTCAGCTTTAATATTACTATAAAAAGCTTAAAGAATTCAACGCCAATCGTAAATAAAATTTTGATATATTGTTATATCTACGAAGCCTTTTTATGGGCGTTACAAACAAAACAACAAACTTAATATAACCGTCTGTTTGAGCAGGTTTTCTAGCTCATAAAAAAGAAGCAAAACACGAAGAAACCCTCGCGGGACAATGCGTCATTTTTGCACAACAAATTGAGAAAATACAAAAAATAAAAATATAGTATATTAATAAATAGGAAAAATAGTTTTAGAAAATGCAAAAATAAATAACAAAAATCAGGAAGCAAATTCTTGAAAACGCATAAAAATAGCAACAAAAATTAGAGCAACAGCTGCGATTGCAGCAGAGCTACAAAAATAGCAGTACTGTCTCTAGATAAGCGAAGAATTATGTGAATTTTCAATTTTTTAAATGCAAAAAGGATTAATGTATATGTATGTACGAGAATTTGTTTAAATTAAACAAATATAAGAATACAATGTGTTAGTTTCCATTTTGAGGCCGGCACACAGACGAGAAGACCCCCCACCGCACACAATACGGAAAATATCCTTTTTCTTTCTTACATAACGTCTTTCTAAATACCAGAACCTTTAGTTCGTCGCCCCCGCCTCGACCACTCAGTAATTTACCTTTTGCGTGCCCAGCGGTATGGAGACAACTCTGCCGCCTATGCGGTTCCTCGCCTCAAGAATGCGAAAATTATCGCAACCATTCTGGAGTAGATGATTTGCGGCCGAGAGTCCAGCAACGCCAGCGCCAATGATCAGTACCTTCACCTTGGTCTGCTGCGTCGTGCCTGCAGTAGCAGCAGCTGCGCTGTGCTCCTCGGTGGGCGAGGGTGCTGGTTGTTGCGGTGCGGTTTCGCCCATATTTTATGTAGTTGTATGTTATTTAATACTTTCGACGCATTTAGTTAGAAGTAATTTTTGTTTTGTGGTAATTTTTCTTTTCTCCTGTAACCGACGATACACTGCACACTTTTCGACAATTTTCGATTTTCTCTATCTCTTCTGAGTCGGTTGGTTGCTTGTGTGACGTCCAAATGTCAAAATGAAAATGTGTGTTCGTCGCCAAATATTTTCTTGGGGTTGCTCCAAGAGAGTATGAGAACTTGTCTGGCTCACGCAATCACAATCAGCTGATTTTGTTGTTGACCAAAATGCGCAAAAACTTCTATTCTTTCTGAGACTTTTGTTTTGATTCAAATAAATTTAAATTTGTTGAAACGTTCTGTACAGTTCTTCTTTTATAGAGGTACTCTTATTTATGTATTTAGTTAAATTAATTAGTTTATGTAAAAATTTGTGAAATCTTGAAATTGATTACGGAAAAAGATGTCGAGAAAGAGTCAAACATGAAAGAGAAGAAACGTCAAGTCACAATGTTGCCAGTGTGAAATGAAAATGAGAACTGCCAAAACAGCTGACGAAGAAGAGGAATCGAAAAAAGTGGATGAAAAGAGGAGTTCTAGTGAACCATGAAACTTTTCTAGTGAACTTTGGACGGAGTCTCTTTTCCCAACATCTTCGTGTGTTTGGGTGGCATCTTCATCTTATAAGCTATGAATATGGCAACGCTGAAATAATTACGAATGTGAAACCAAAACAAAACAGTAAAAATATTTTTTTCATTTAAGAAAAAAATACACAAAAACTATGTCCCGTACCAAGGATTCGTCAACATTTGCCACGCCTACAAAAAAATTACGATTTCGTAACGACGAAAATTTTCCGCATCGCATCGATGAGCTCTTCGAAGACGATAATAAAAAACTGCTGTCCAGTGGTGTTGTTACTGGAATCAGTGGTGGTGGAGTAGAAGGAGGAAGTGGAACTACAACAGCGGCCGCAGCAAAAACAAAACAAAACCACAGCGAAGAGAACAAGGATGAAAAGGAAACGGGTAAGTAGTCGACGGACGGACCGATGAGATATAAAAAAACCAGTTGCACAGTTACTTACATTTGTCGTTTGTTATTTGTTTCTTTTTCTCGTACTTATGGCTGCCGCCACAGAGACGCCTTCGTTTCTCGATTTTTTCAGGTTGGAAATGACTCGTGGCTATGTGCTCGAACACGATGAGGAGCGTTATTCGGCACGCCGTCAAAAGATCTACTCTTTTATGCGTATACCGCGCGATCTGGAACGTTTCATGGTCTACGGCATTATGCAGTGCGCCGATTCGTTTCTCTACATACACACCTTCCTGCCCATACGTTTTGCGCTCGCGATATGGGCGCTGGTATCGCGCCCAATTGCCAGTTGCTTAGGGTTGCGGCGACGTCGCTCGCAGCGTCTGTTGACGCCCGCCGAAATATGTGATCTACTCAAGGGCATTATTTGGATAACGGTTACGCTGCTAATGTTGTCGGTCGATACGAATCGCGTCTATCACATCATCAAGTCGCAATCGATCATAAAATTGTATATTTTCTATAATATGCTCGAGGTCGGTGATCGTTTGTTGTCCGCCTTCGGGCAGGATACAATCGATGCGCTGTTCTGGACTGCGACGGAACCAAAGCATTCAAAACGACAACATTTTGGCTTGCTGACGCATATCATCTTCGCACTTATTTATGTGGTGCTGCATAGTTTTCTGATTATGTTCCAGGTGAGTCAATTAATTTAATTTTAATTTAATAAAATTTTTAATTTCAATTTAAAATTGACCTTGTCGCTTTGCAGGCCACCACTCTGAACGTTGCTGTCAACTCGAACAATAAAGGCCTCCTCACCATTATGATCTCAAACAACTTTGTCGAACTTAAAGGTTCGGTCTTCAAGAAATTCGACAAGAACAATCTCTTCCAGCTGACATGTAGCGATGTGCGTGAACGCTTTCATCTGTCGGTGCTGCTCTTCATTGTCATGATTCAAACAATGAAAGAGTTCGACTGGAGTCTAACGCAATTTTGCGTTATGTTGCCCGATTGCTTTGCGGTGCTGATAACCGAAATCCTCATCGATTGGATCAAGCATGCGTTTATAACGCGCTTTAACGAACTGCCCGAGGGTATTTATCGCGAGTACACCACCAGCTTGGCCTATGACATGACACAAACACGCCAGAAGCACGCTTTCTCCGATCATTCGGATCTAGTGGCGCGTCGTATGGGCTTTATACCCTTTCCTCTGGGTGTTGTGCTAATCAAGGCGATTTATTCAGCCGTTTCGTTTAACAATCTAGGCGCGCTGTTACTGTTTCTCATGGCCTATGCCTTTGTGCTGGGTCTACGCATGTGTCTGATGATTTGTGCGCTCGGCAAGGCGTGCAAACTAATGAAGGAACATCAGGACGAGAAAAGCAACTCGACACCGAGTTCTATGACTAATCAACCGCCTGTCAATTCACAGTCGACCAGTTTTTGCACGTTGCCAGGCTCACCCGCTGCCACGCGCCCACGCACCGACATGGCGACGTCACCCACACATCCCTCGCATATCCTACAACGTTCGCAAACCTTGGATTTGTCACCAGACAGTGCTTTCATGACTTCGAGCGGTGTAACCAGCTCGCCCATACATTCGAAATTACAAAAATCGCTTAGCACCTCGCTACCACTCGATCCTAACGATATCGAGCTGGATGTCAAGCATTCGCTTGAATTGGGCGCAACAGCACTCTTCTCCAACAGCGATGTCGATCTGGATGATGTCTGCCTCAATGAGAAGGTCCGCGGTGATTTAAATACAAGCAATGAAACAGGCGCTGGCGTTGCTGGCGTATTTGTCGATGAGGAACTCGCGCGCAGTGAGCCTGATCTTTGCTTTCAGCAGTTGGATCAGCTGCAGTCGACTCCATCGCGTTCGCTAATGCAAGCCAATGGCGGCGTTAGTAGCTCTTCAACGCAAGGCGAACAGCATCCAGTACGTCGCTTGCCAAAGCGCACGCACAAACGCTCCGAATCGGAGCCCAGCATGCAGAGCATTGTTAGCGGCGGCACTGATTCTGAGCCGCAAGCGTAGTGGCAGCTGTTGGACAATTTTTAGTTAGTTTTAGAGTTGTGCAAATAATAGTTGGGTTCATTTTGTATCTATTCAAAATTTTAGAATTGCTTGTTTTCGAGTTTTTGCTAAGATATATTCGAAAAATTACGAAGTTTTTGGAAAATATTTTTATTATCTGAAAAATATTTATCTCGTGGAAATAATACCTAATCCGATATTTTTGTTTTTACATTTAGTAATTCGAAAAATCGAAGTTAAAGTCGATTGAAAATATTTTTTAATTTATTTTGAGATAAGTACGAATAGTTTTCAAGCGCTCTAAAATTTCGTATATTCAAAAGCAATCATCTCGAGATAAACTATTCCGAATTGATTCGAAAATGCCATTATTCGCATTATAAGTTTTCTGGAAAGTCGTATTTTTTAGTCGTCTTACTATTAGAGTATTTTACTTTGGTTGGCAGTTGGTTGTGTCGATTTTTACCAATTTGCTAGATTTTCGAGTTTTTTGATATACATCATTTTCGTAAAAGACACTTAATTCTTTTTTTTTTAGCTTATATTTTGTATGTTTTTATTTATGAGTTTGTGTGCTCCGCTCAATTTACTTGTTGATTGCATTTTTTTCTGTATGTTGGGTTGCATTTTTAAGCGTGTTTAATTTTGAATTTATTTGTTCGAATCCTCGCACTTTCAGCTTTTATAATTATTTAAAATTAGGAACTTATATTTAAAATATATACATACATACATACATTAAATTTGGAAAAGTAACAATCGTAAGCCTTCACAAAAACAGAACAAAAATCAATGAATTCAAGAAACGCTTTTATATTTAAAAATTGTTGCTAATAAAAAGTTTAAAAAAGAAATATAAATATAAATTTAAAAAACCAGTAAAAAAGTTTTTCGTTTTTGTTAAACTAGACAAATTCGAATTCTTCTTTTATTATAAGATTTATAAGGAAAAAGAATTGAAAAGGATTATCTATGGAGAGGAATCGAGATAAGAAGTTTTGGAGAATTGTCATTAAAATTAAATAATTACAAAACAAAACAGCTTAACTCGATTCTTTTCTTCTTCACAGACGTCTTTGAGCTTAAAAATCTATTCTTCCTATAATATTTTTATAAGTAAGGTAACTTAAGTTATTTTTATGGAAAGAGAGAGAGAGAAAACTTTTTTGATTTAAAAAAAAATTTTGAATGCTGGTGAATTTGAATAATAATCAGGCAGGTTCTACATTTCACTTTCACTTTCGCAACAAGTCGAAATTAATTCACATCGAATTTATATTTAGGTGTTCCACGTTCCACGTTTCACTTTCACTACTCGCTAAATTTTATTCGTTTTCAAAATGAGTTTCGCAACAATTTGCAGGGAGGTCCAATAAGTACTTAGCCTCACCGCCCGATGGAGACGGATTAAATAAGTTGGAGCTTCGAATCGTCAAATATATAGAGCAAAAAGTAGACTATGTTGAGAAATAAATCGCTCTTTTTCAGTATTTGAATATTTGAAGTTTTTAATAAGGTTACAATGATGCTTACTAGACAATACTCGTGTTAATATTCGCCATTAACGATTAATCAATAATTTTAAATAACGTGTCCTACAACACGCTTTACTTTTTTTTTTTTTTTAACAGCTGGTATTTATTGAATCATCTAAGTTAATTTTGATCTAACAATAATTTAACTTAAACTAAGTATTATATATTATTTAAATATTTTGGTTCATTGCCTGAATCCAGTGATTGGCGAATAAGTAGACAAGCATATCAATCAATATATGGGGAATATTATTGATAGCGTTTAAGACGTGAAGAGTTCAGAGGTCTTAATAAATTTCTTGCTAGAATGTTAGGGTGAAACATTAGTTTCGTCTTGTACTTCTGGGTGAGATTTAGGATTTCATCCGTTACAGTTGGGATTTGTAAGTCTCTGTGGATGTTTGTATTGCTTATATACCAAGGAGCTTTGTCAATTTGACGCAAAATTTTAGATTGGGCTCTTTGGAGTTTCTCAATATTCGATGGAGAGGCTGTGCCCCAGAGCTCAATTCCATATGTCCATATATTGAAATTGAAATATTACATTATACGATATAGATTTCAAAGCGGTTTCGAGAAAAGCATTATTATCTTATGGTGTAATAAATATAAGGTGGGAAAAGTAGAAAAATGCTGACTCTCCACCTCGATATTATTTCTCTCTTTGAAAACAAAATTTTTGTGTAGTTGCCATTGGAGCTACATTTAATATTATTAAGTAAATAAAAACAACTTCGTTGATTGTTGTCAAAAATTACAAAAAAAACCTTTAAAATAAGGCAGAAAAATATGAAAAAAATCGAGGTGAGTTCGCTCAATTTACGCTCTCGTTTCTACTTTCTTAACCTTATTATTCAACCAAGCATTAACCTAAATATTAAATTTTATGACTGAACATTGATGTTCAGTAGGTATAGTACAAACTTTTTTTTACCTTTAAAGATTAAAAAGCAGCCAACAAAATTTTTTGTTTCCATCCATTAGATGCATTTAAAAAAAGATCACCATTTAATGCTTTTAAAATGGCAACAGTCCACGCAAAACCATTTCAACTATTTCGTGCTACACATTTTTCTTCCCGCCATTTTTTTTCGTTTTGTTTTTACGTTTTTTGTCCCGCACTTATGCAAGTTCACGTTGGGTCGTCGCAGTCGTTCGTTCAACGCCCACAAACGGTTCTTTTGCCCTTTGCATAAATTAGGATAAATGTCAGCCTTTACCCGCTGCTCTCTGTATCGAGCCGACCCCCCTCCCCCCACATCACCCACCATGGTCGCATTGTGCTGCACAAATGCAAACAAACATGGCCGCTTTTCTGCATAACCTTGGGTTGTTATTGTTATTGTTTTCGCTTCCGGATGCACCGTCTGTGGGCGTATTAGTGTCAATTTGTTTTTGTTTTTGTTTTATGCTAGAGCAATATACGGAAATAAATTATTCCATAATTTGCGCATAAATTTAACTAAAATTCAACGTAAAAATAGAAACACTCACACGAGCGAGTAGGTTGATGGCATATGCAGGATGCGAATCGAGCTAACGGAGAACAAGCGAACAGGATGCAAGACTGTTTTGAATGCATTTAAATCACGTGTACAGTTATTGTTGTTCTCGTTAAGTAACCATGACCATTGTGGGATTTAAAGGTCGTCCTGTTATTAATATGCATTTAGGATTCGGTTCGGCGTTTGCTGAGCAGAATTTTTGATTTTGATTCGGAGCAAATTCAGAGTTGCTGAAAAAAGTTGTTTTTAATTATAAAAATTTAGAGTTCTGTGACCAGTGAAAGAAGTTTCGTTAACATTAAAAAATCAATAAATACGGATTATTTATTTTAGAGGGTTTCAATGTTGATAACATTTATTTAAAATTCTTGTTTATTAATTTCTTTTTTTCTTAAATTTAACGACAGTTTCACTTTTACGATACAATTACGCGACGACTCAGTTTTTGCTGCAATGTATACGATTGTTATCTTAAGCATTAGGATCTTCGAAAATCGCTAAATCGTTAACGAGTGATTTCCTTTAGGCCACGATATCATTAACGATTCATATCCGAGTATCGTTTCAGAATAAAATGCAATTCGCTCATGATATCATTATTGAATCGCTTAGTTTGTAGAATAGTTTTAGTATAATAATTTATCGAAAATTGAGAAAAGTGATTTTGATAATTTGGCGAAAATTGAGAAAAGTGATTTTGATAATTTGGCGAAAATTGAGAAAAATGATTTTGATAATTTGGCGAAGATTGAGAAAAGTGATTTTGATAATTTGGCGAAAATTGAGAAAAGTGATTTTGATAATTTCGCGAAAATTGAGAAAGTGATTTTGATAATTTGGCGAAAATTGAGAAAAGTGATTTTGAAAATTTGGCGAAAATTGAGAAAAGTGATTTTGATTTCTTTTTATTGTTAATAAAATTATTTTAGAAATTTAATCAACCGAATAGTTTAGTTAAGATTCGCTTTTACGATTCGTTGATTAATATTCAGCTGCGATTCGATAACGATATCATTTTTGAATTTACGAATGGTTTTTACGGATCGTTAACGAAACTTATCCCTCGCCATATGGTTGTAGGGTTAATTTAAACAATTACCAGAACATTAACGACCCTCATAAAAGTCCCAAGGAAAATAATAATTGTCCTCAAATTATCACCGCAAACTCCATGTCCATCATTAAACCGTAGCCTACTTTCGGGCATGCTTAACTAACCTAATACAAACAAAACGCCCAATAGCAAAAGCTAGCAGCGTTAGAAGTCTCGGGGGCATGAGTCTTTAGTACGGAAATGAACAAACTTAAATGCGGAAATGATGTTAATAACCGGAAGAGAAACGGTATAACCAGAAAAATCACTTAATACGCTCCTTTGAAGCACTGCCACTGCACTGCGGCGGCTATTCAAACAAACTCCAACCAAATAAAATACAACAAAAACCGAAACACACAATCGAATCGCATGAAATGAAATGAAAGTGGGCGTGTGATCCTTGAACAACCAAACAACCGAGCCCAACCACGAAACGTGTTTCCATCGCTGTGGCAAAATGTGTGTCACTGTCAAGGAAAGTTTCAGTTTCAGTTTCAGTTTGTGCATGTGTGTAGGTAGAGACAGATTTGAAGAAATGAACAACCGCAGATTTTAGAAGCGACGAAGCCTTTTACGGTTGCTTCGTTTCGACAAAGAACATTTATCCGAAAAACCAAAACAAACTCAGTGAACTGAGTGCGAGTACACGCTGTGTGGGCGCTTTGCCGCAACATGTGAATGCAGCGGACAGACAGTTTAGCTCGAGCGCCCAGTTGGAAAAAAATCGTTTACTCTTTTATTTTAGTTACATAAGAAAGAAAATTATAATAATTGTTTAGGAAAAATCGATGCGTTTTTAATAAAGTTTCTAAGTTTCCAATCCCTATCCTGGTTCGATTGATATATACGAGTATGCCGAAAAAAGTTGTGGGATATAGTATTTTGATCCAAGATGTTCCCCTAAAGCTTTGCATATTTTGATATGAGTTATTAAAAGGTTTAGAAGGTTTAGACTACCTTGACCACTTTAACAACTTCCCTTGATGCTGGTCCATCTAAAACTGTCTTAAGGCGAGCTAGCCTGACCAAGATTGACATATAATCTTTTTATCGCTTTGTCAGTTTGTCTTATAATCTTATATCTAACCTTATCAGATCCTCCTTCGTTATAGAATCTTAACCGAATTATCCTTGAAGTAGTTCGTTGGTTCTGTGGTAAAGTTGCCTTTTACTTCACCACATATAAAAAGTGATGACATCTACAGACCGCCTCACTGATGACGGCTCATTATATCAATTCCAACCGAGAACACTGCGTCGCTTCTTTCTGCATCGTAGCGTAAATTGATATTTATTTTATGTTTGCTTTAAGATTTACTTTAGATTGCCAACTGCCAACTGCCGCTACCGCCGGCTACCGGCAGCAGACGCCTTTACTTTGTGTGTACCAACGTCGTCCTTGTTGCGGTCTTATGGCTTCATTAAATCTGTTCGACTGTGCCGCAGTCGATGTACGTAAATCGTTGAAATGTGTTATCCTTGCGGCAAGAAATGCTTTTAACGTGATTTCGTTGCGCTAACACACCCGAAACTCATACACATACACACACATATACTCGTACATACATAAAGAAACGAACGCACAGGCAAACACACACATACAAACTTTGACAAAAAATACTCATTTCCGTTTTATGAATGAAACTGCGCCCGTGTTTACCAGGGGTTAGACACAAACACACGAACGCACACATACACTGCCCCTGCCCTTTGTCGTTGGCTCATTTTACGTGCGCGCGTGAAATTTCAATTTTATGAATGAAATTTCACTTTGACCTTGGTTAGCATTTTTTTTTTGTTACAAGTGGTGGTAGTTGCTTTCGTATGTATAAGTAAGTCGATATATTCCTGCAAAGTTCGACGCATGCATGAGAACAAGTTCGAATCAATTGCGAATGTTTTGAATTTTCGAAAAAAAGTGCACGAAATGTAACACTGCGCATGCGTCGCAAATCGCTGCCGCCGAACTTTATGAATGAGTTTGTGAGTTTTCGCATTTATCAATGAATTTCTCAATTCTCTCTTGGGCAGCCTTGAGGCGAGCACAATTTCACTCCTGTCCAAGGTCGCTTCGCTGTACACGAATGAATGTATGTGTGCGTTTGTGTGTATGTGCGTGCTTGTATATGTGTATGTTTGTATGTACGCCTGTCCCTAGCAAATTATGAACACATTATTCTGTTGCTCAGTCAGCAATCGATTTTTATCATCATGTTACCATAAAATTGTTTTCTCTTTAGCTGTCGTTTTTTGTTGTTGTATATTTCAGGGCGGCGGCTGCTCTGCAAGAATTGGCGCTGTTGCATGTTGTGTCGAGCTGTTTTGTTCGATTTTTTCTTCTTTTATCAACGTTATTATGTAATAACTGAATTTCAATTGAATGGAAATTTAAAAATTAAATAAGTGCCACGTTGCGTATGAGTGATATTAAATAGTCATTATATTGTAATAACACTCATACGCTATGTTCAACGAGACATTTAAATACATAATAATTATTTTAATTATTTTTTACATAGCTAAACATTAAGTTTTAAAATAAGTTATAAAATCTTGTTAAATTTGAAATTACCTTCATTACATAAGTTGCCTTTGAAGACGAACACTTTTTAATTGAAAGGGATTTGCATCCTAAAATAATAACTAAGATTTTTCTTTTGGTCTTAAAGTTCGTTAATTTAATTATGTATTTTTAAATTTAATATTGCTTCAATAAAAAAGTGGCTTGCAGATCTACCACAAAATTAAATTGTAAGATATTAAAACAGTTCTTTAACAAAATCATTAAGTAAAAACAAATATTAAAGTATATATATACTATATAGAGACCAATCGATTTGAAGTTTGTTGGCCGATGAAGATATGTCGTTTTTCATCTTCTTGTCATCTTTAGAAAACGCTGGTCTCCATAGTAATTTCTTATAGTCAAAGAACTCAATAATTTCTTAGCAAATCGCCAATATCCGACAAAAGACGCCGGGCCTTTCTATAGAAGGCTTTTAAAGATTCGGATCATGGCAAACACATGTTACCATTTTCAATATCGAACTACCTGATTCCAGTAATATAATTTATGTGTCATTTGAGAAAATAAACTTAAGACCTATTGGGAAATTACTTAAATGACAAAAAAAGATAAACAGAATATTACTAAAAATTAAGAAGTTGAGCACCCAACCCAATCTCTGACCATACAACTTTTATTAACCATTATTTTTTCAGAGATAATTGTTGTGGATTACATTTTTTAACCGGTTTGAAAAAAGCGAGTTGTTAATAAAAAGTTAATCCTACCAAGTTAATATACCGCTGCACTGTTCTTCCCTCCAGTTAATAAAGTTTAAAACTAATTACCTGAAAAACAATAAACCTAAAAATTAAGGAAATTAGTTTGGATTACCGGTTATTGCAATTAATCAAATAAAAAACCATATACTTATATGTATGTACTCGTATGCATGTAATTTGGAAATATAAAACAAATGAGTAACTTTTTTGTTGACTGACGTCAGTGTCAGATGGTGTTTAAGTTTTTTGTTCGCTACGCGTTGATTGTAAGTGTGACTTAAACGAAGCTTTTTTTTATTTTGTGCATAGTAAACCAGCGGAAAAAAGTAATCGGTTTCAGATCGAATCACTCACTACTAAAAACATTTATTACTAAATTTTTCGAGAGCACTTATTTCAGATATCTAATAATATTTATAAAATCTATATGACAGTTTGTTGATTGTTTGGGCTTGAAATCTTAAATATATCGTTCAGCAATTAAAATCTAAAATGATTGTATGCAATGCATCAGACTTACAATCATTTTGAAGAATTTAGAGTTGAATTTGATTGCCAGTAGATCTAGACAAAACTTGTTTGAGTTAAGTTACTTGCTCTCTTTGGAGAATATTTCCAACCAAAAGACAGTTTAGCTTTAACTCGCTAAATTATGTATCACAAAGTACATTTAAATTTCCAAGACCTCGACACAATCTAGTTAACACTAAGGACCACTGCGGGTCTAGGTGTGATCTCTTTTAGATCAGCCAATCTAACCTAACCTAACCTATGATTGGGAGGCATATAAAGTGTAGGATTAAATCGTTTGAATACCTATAAACGGTTTAGAGCCGTACTTCCCCAGTTAAGGAACCTTTCACTACATTTAGATTATTTTTTTTTCAAACCAATTGAGAATTGTACTCGCTTCCATAAAAATTACAACATGAATTTAAACAAATTTTAGAAAACAATAAGCGCTAAGAACTAAGTTCTTAAGCATAAAAGCGATGAGCTAAATTAACTGCTTTACGATTGAGTCGCAAAGGATATCAGCGCTAAACAATATTCCTACTGGAATGATAAAAGAAAAAAAAATTCAAATAGAATTTAGTTGATAAGGCAAAAAACTATGCTAAAGGCAAATGAGATAAATGCCGATATCAGCAAATGTTGTTGTTCTTTTTGTTGTTGTTGTTGTTATGCGCACCCAACGAACGTGCGGCAACTATCAGTGCAATAATCCGTTGTTGCTGCTACTGATGTTGTTTTTGTTTTCAAATAGGCTGCAATTATCCTTGATATTATGTGCGCGCAAGCTGCGCTGTGCTGTGCTCTGCTGTGCTGCACTTTTGCCTTGACAATGAACGCCAGCGCGACGACAAGCGCCGGTCGTGCGGCAATCGCATAAAAGCGCGCAAGTTGTTGCGTCAGCATGTTGGCGTCGGCTTATGGGACGGACCTTTTTTTTTGCCATGCTTTCCATGAATTTCCGTTTTTCGCACTCGACGCTTTTTAGTTCGTAAATATTTGCGAACAAAAAAAAATAAAAAAAGTGGCTGTGGTGGAAGGAAGAACGCTTTTTTAATGGCCATTGATGGTAATTTCGCGTTAGCGAATTTACCATCAATTTTATTTGTAAATAAAATAATGGATTTTAATATTATAATTTAATTAAATTAACTTAGGAAGTCTTTAACTTTTTTTTAATGGTCTGCCACTTTGCTGGGTTTTTTCTGGAATGAGAGAGAAAAGTTTCTTATGTCGCTTGCTCTATGAAAATTGTCGAGAGTTAACTTTTTAAATTGTTGTTGATATTTTACAGTCGTGTCTGGATATATGGATCTAATTGTTCACTCTTCCAAGGTGGACATTTGTTGTTGTTGCGTGCTAGTATATCAACATCATCAGTAGAGTTGTTTTTGTGTTTTTTTATTGCTATCTGCTAGAAGTTGCTTTAAAAAATTTTATTTACTAACCTCGAAATAGTGAAATAAATTTTGAAAAGCATTTCGATTGTTCACTATTTAGAGTACTCTATGTAAATATTTGGATGTTTACTATATCGAGGTGTTCACTATAGAGGTGTTCACTATATCGAGTTGTTCACTATTTCGAGGTGTTCACTGTACCCAGACACGACTGTATATAATTTAAATATATTACTTCTATATGAAATATTGAAAACTCATTTTCTCTATTTACATCATCATGTTATAACAACATTTACATCTGGTTTTTGAATTAGTTTACCATGACTTTAACTTGAACACTTTTTAAATGACACCTCACACGTTTAAATCCATTTCGAATATATTTAACAACAACAACAAGAACTTTGCCTTTCGTTTTTTTTTAATTTTTATTATTGGAATATTTAAGACGCTTTCTTTAACACTCTCTACTTTAATAACGTTTCAGTTCTGTCGCTTGTTTCCCCCCTCCCACTTTCCCTGCTGCAACGTGTATTTACGTTATGAAATGTATCTGTCGCATGTTTCTTTTCTTTCTCTGTGCGCTATTTTTAGTTCGATGGTAGTTTTCCGCGTTTATTTTTAGTTATCGCGCTACGGCCGGATTTCCCTTTCGCAATGTCGCTCGCATCCATAATTAAAAAGGATGCGACAAATGCCAACAAAGTCGTTAAGCGTTAAATAAACTTTTCGAGCGTTCTTTTTTTATATTGTACATAAGTGGACAAATCACCTGAAGTGTTGGGTTTGCATAATATCTCGTTTTTTTCACGAGAACTGTTGAGGACAGGAAAATCGGTTTAATATCTTTCGAATGCAGTTGTTGTTTATTTTTGTTTGTATCTACACATTTACATTTATATACAAGTATACTTATGTGTATATGAAACGCGTGTAAAAGTAATGGTATTATAAAAGTTTGACAATATTTTCACATATCATGTTAAATTAACCATTTATTGATGATATGATGTACATTTTTAAAATTGCCGAAGTTAATATGACAATGCATGTCAAAATAGCACTGCATAATGTCAAATTAACATATACACTGTTATTTTAGTAATCAAAAATTTGGAATATTAAAAATGTTTAGAAACATTTTCTTGATAGAGCAATAAAGAAATAAATTTATAAATCTTTTCTGTAGATTATTGACTTCAGGTAAAATTAACATAAATAATGTTAAAATTATATGACAATTTTATATAATCAACTTTTTATCCGTATGTAAATGCTTTCGAAATACAGCAAAATCATCAAAACTTTAAAGCAAATACTTATTATATTGAATCCTGCGTATCTAAAATTTAAGTATCTAACAAATACAGAGAAAAAATTGAAATGCACACACCTAAACGAAAGCATTGACGATAGGTTAGTCTGCCGTTCGGTCGGTCGGTCTGTTGGCCGGCCGGCAGATAAAATAAATAGTCAGAAACAGCCTTGAGCCAGGATAAAATAATTTAATGAATGGAAAAACAAATGCGCTTTAAGCAGAAGCTCCAAAAAGCTTACGCAAGACAAACAACAACACTTACAGGTTGAGTAATGCAAAATGTAAGCAGTTGAATAGACAAACGATAAAAGTTTAAACAAATGTCGCAAATACACTTCGCTGCACCCTGTCATCCTGTGAAGCTTTAAAAGCTCTTAAGGCGTTCGCTCGTTCGTTCGTTTCGGTCATTACCAATGCCACCGTCACATCGCCTTGCTCTTGACATCACATTACCCCATAATTTATCGATTTGTTCGCTAAGGTTTGGCACATGCGCCTTGTCCGTAAAAGCTTATCAACGCTTCTCCTATTGTCTTTAATTATTCGGTAGTTTTATTTTTATAGATTTTCATATACGGAAATTTTTAAGTAACCTGTTTGATAAAAATACGAAAGCTTTTTCTTTTTTTTGATTAAATAATAACCAAAAGAAAAATTGTTGAAAACAATTTATTGAAAATTAAAACAAAATTAAAAAAATTTTATTGTTTATAACCGGTTACCCAATTAACCGGTTAGTCGCCATTAGAATAAGTTACTCCAGTGGCGCTTTTGACGCGCTCATGAGCGCTTTCTGTTGCAGATAAAATATACATATATATAAAAAAATCGTTAATAGAAAAGAACAAAAAAAAAAAAAAAATGGGAGTAAGTGAAAACTGTTGCTTCTGCCCTGCCCTGCCCTTCCTTGTCCAGCAACATTGAGACAATTTTTCGCATTGACGACGCGGTGTGGCGTGTCGCGTGCTGACGTCATCGTGCATGTGGCATGCCATATTATCAATATGCACCAACCAAATACAAGTACAAGTGAGATATGTAGAAAACCAACAGACGGACGATTTTTATTGCTGACGTCACAGCGTTGCGAGCAAAAGCACTTTTAATAACACACACACACTCGAAATACGATCCTATCCTACTCCACAATGCTTTGCCTTTTTGCCAGCAGCAGAAGTAATCAGCTTACATCTTCCGATTTTTGCTGTTATCAATTTTTTATTTTATTTTTTTAAATTTATTTTTTTAGTCATTATTATTGTTATTTGAATTTCCATGTATGTGTGTGTGTGTGCTTGTGTTTGTGTGCTTGCGTTTGTGTGTGCATGTGTGTGTTAGTGTCATGTGAGAACTTTTTGGCATCATTAAAAATTGCTTGTGACAATTTATCGCAGCAAATACTCGTTGATATATTTGTATATATACATAGGAATGTATGTATGTATGCACGTTTATGTGTATGTATGTTTATATGTGCTGAGGCATGTAAAATATCGCTGTTGTTGATATTTGTTTTTGGGCTTTTGATGTTGATGGCGAAATAACGCTTGACGTAAGCGACATTTTTCGTTATCCTTGAGAATAAGTTTAATTTTGAGAAGAGTACAGGGTGCTTGAGAAGTGAACAGGGTGTTGAATAAATTGTAAGAAAATTCGTTGGCATTATGTACAGATTACAAACATAAACAAACTTACAAACTTACAAACATAAACAATATTAAAGGCAACATTTTTGTCCTCATCAGTTCGTCTACGGCATGAGAGAACATGGCCAGTTTTTAAATTTTGTTAAGAGTATACATAAACGATTATATACGTGTACATACACTCATGGTCAAAATAATAGGGCCAAGATTTTTTTGCAGTGTAATTGTTGTTGTTTGGAAGAAAACTCAAATTTAATTCATCAGTTAAAACATCAAAAGTAGATTTCAGTGAGCTGAGGCGAATATGGTCACAATTCAGCTGGACAAAATAATAAGGCCATCGAGCATCTGCTAAAGAAAATATTAATTTTACTTACGTTTTGATAAGTATTTACATTTACTTACCTTTGCTCTGTTAATATCTTGTTTATCCACCTTTATTTTGAATCATTTTCGCCATCCTTTTGGGCATGTTGGATATTAACGTGTGGCATTTATCAATTGGTACCTCTTACCATGATCACAAGTTTCCATAGTTTGCCCTTATTGGACAATTTATGTTGAGCTACTCGTTTATTTTAATTCAAGCAAAGGTTTTCGATGGGACTGAGGTCCGGCGACTGTCTTGGCCAGCTCAGAAAATTAGTATTTTGGTCTTTAAACCAGTCTTTTACGATTATTGATGAGTGTTTCGGATGTACGGTATATCTACTTTGAGTATATGTTATAAAGATTATGCATCAGTTAGTAGTGCATGAAAAGATGAATGCTAATTGTATTTAAATAATAGGAATTGATTGAATAAATGGAAGACGGTTTCGTTCCGATTAAATATATTAAGTTCACAAATAAATTGAAAGAGGCACTAAAACATAAAATTGTTATATTGTGTAATATAAATTTTTTGTTTATGACCAAAGTAATCAAATTCAATGCATCAACATTTTAAATCAAACATTTTCACACCTCAAACATGCGGCGGTATTTATTATTGACCTAAAAATTTTTTTCTTAATAATACTTGTCGGGCGCATTCCAAGCTATCAACTGTCTTGAGTATCAAGATCAGGAAGACAAATTTCAAGCAGATATTAATAATTTATTTATATTTTCCAAAGCAGTCAGACGTGGCGTCACTCAATTATCAAGACAACAACAACATAACAACAATTCTAGTAGCAACACCATCAAGAATAATAGTAATAATAACAACAGCAACTACACGAACAACAACATAAGTTGATATGCAAAATATTAAAAATAATATGAAGAAAAAAGAAGTAAATAAAAAATTAAATTGTCATAAAATATTTGTCGGCAACAAGCAGCGACAGCAACAACAACTACTGTTGCCGTGCGACTACTGACCGCTGTCTGCTGCCGCTGCTGTTACTATGGCTATCATTGCTGCTGCAACTACCAAACAATTTACAACCTTGCCTGAAACAGTTGCAATTGCAGTTGGCAGGCGGCGGCAGCAGGCAACTAGCAGCAGCAGGCAGCAAATCGCTGGTCGCTTATCAATTTGTATAAATCTGCGGAAAAACGTTTACAAATGAAATTAAGCGCGAAATTTTCAAACTACGCCGGCGGCCAAAAGTGCCAACTCTCATGGTTGTGAATTTTTTTAACCGGCAAAGGAAAAATTTGTTGTAACAAGCGAGCAATGCAAAACTATTGCAATCAGAATGCGGGCAACTATATGCTATTATTTCGCAGAGCACAAGCTGAAGTGAAATACAAATACAAAAACAAAAACAATAATCATATTGATTTAATTGTCCGTATTGATTTAAGACCACAAAGTATTATTAGCTTAAAATTTACATTTTTTTTCGTGAAGGTATTAAATTTTCGGGCGTTCGGTGTTGCCCAGCTTGACTTAATTTTTAACGCTTTTTTTCGGCGCAAAGCTCCCAGTAGCGCCGCCGCAGCAGTTTGCAGATAAGCATCTTAAACGACCGCTCCCATGAAGTCGCTTATGAAAGGTTTTACTATTATATATTTTCGTGTTTGAATGGTTTTGAAACAACGAGAAATTTTAAGTTATTTTAAAGAATGAAAAAAAATGTGAGATTTACATTTCGTCTTGGTAATTTCTATATTAAATAATGTAGTTTTAATTTTCAAAATCAAGAATTAATTCATGATGCAAAAGTCTCATAGTTTGCTAACAAATCACAATATATATATACGACCTTTTAGCCAAAAATTTATATTTGATTAAAACTTAATTTAAAAAATCCTGCCACGCCCACCTTATACGCCCACAATTTATGAGACTAAGTAAAAATGTTGATTATTTTGCTAATATTGCTCCTACAAATCTATATGTATATTTATATATATATTTACCTGAGTTTGTTTGGGTGTTGTCGACAACTTCATCAGTAATAGGCGTGGTTAGATCAATTTAACGCCCACTTTTAGACATAAGTCGGATAAATTTTACGTCCTCAGGAACTTAATGCGATATATAAAAAACATTTATAGGGATGTACAGCGAAATATAATAGGCTATACAAAATCTGCCACGCCCACTTATTATGACCACTTATTACGCCCACTTATTACGCCAACAATTTATGAACTTAAGTGAAAATTTTCGTTTATTGTGGTAACCAAAAATTTGGTATCGGAATTTGTAGACGTACTGTCGATAACTTCACCAAAAATGGGCGTGGTTGGATCAATTTAACGCCCACTGCCGTAACTCAGAAACATTATAACAATATTCTTCTCTGTATCCTATTCTAAAGAAAGCTAAAATCATTTTTTTACAAAATCTGTTGCTTATTTTCAAACCAGTCTAATACCTTAAAGTCTGCTATTTCAGGTAAGAGTATCAATTTTTGTTGTTGTTTTGGCTTGATCACTCGCGCAGGTGAAAACGTTAGCAATCAACACTCGTTTCGGTAGCTTTGGCAGCAAAATCCATTTTCATTTGCTGCTGCTGCGGCTGCGCGTTTTGTCTTGGCTGCAGGGCGCCCGCGCCGACTGCCCATTTGACACCTGAGCGCAGCGCAATGATAACACTGCGAAACGGCATGCGGCATGTGGGTTCTTCGACAGCGCCAGCGACTGCAACTGCGATGATGGCGGCAGTGGCAGTGGTTGCTGCTCCTGCCGCTCCTGCCGCTGCTGTAATTGTTATTTATGCAATTGCATTTATTTTAATCGAAAATAACAGATATTTCGCACAGCAATTTGTGTTAGTGGCACGCGTTGCTGCTCTGTAATTATGCTGCTCGGTTAACGCTCGAGGGCATTTCGGTTGGACTGCTGCTGCACATGCGCACAAGAGGAAACAAATTCCATCGCTTTTCTTTTTTGCTATTGTGTAAAATTATTCAAAGGCAAATATGCATGCAAAGGTACTCTAAGCGGTAAATTGGGTATTCAGTTTAGCGTGTAATGGATATATCGGACGAGTTCTAATACTCGGCTACTAAGAAATACTCGTACGTAAATAGGAAAGCAAAATCAAAAAAAGAAGAAAAATATCGATTTTGCTATGATATACATATATGACTTTTTTAATAAAAACATCGATTGTTTAATGTATCGAATAGAAAACAAACAATATTAACATATCGATATTTTTTTATATCTACGAAATTAAACGTCATTCACAATAAAATGACATCGTAAACACTTTCGACAACTTCACCAAATGGGAGAGGTTGCATCAATTTAACGCCCACTTTCAGAAAAGAGTGGATCAATTTCACGCCTACCATCATTGCTCAGGAACTTGATGCGCTATATAGAAAACATGAAACTGAATGCACCGGGAAGAATAACAGGATATACAAAATCTGCCACGCCCACTTATTACGCCCACATTTTGTTTAATTAAGTGAAAATATACGATGACATTGTTAATATTGCTCCTAAAAATTTGAGATTTTGTTTCTGAGTTTGTATATCGATAATTTCTCCGCCGTAACTCAGAATCGCTACAGCAGTGAGTACCGGGAAGTTCCGCTAACGGAGAGTACCGGAAAGATCTGCTAAAAAAATTTTAAGTGGCATTGCAACGCATGCCGGGCATTTGCTAGTTCAAAATAAAAATACCATAGATTTTTTTGTTTATATCTCTTTGTAGTTTATAAAAAGTTATCGCCAACGAACGCTCCTTAATGAAAAAATTTTTAACTATTATAATTTATAGTTTTTTTAAACATATATATTATTTCTGAAACATATATATTATAAAAAAATATCGATACGAGGTTAAAAATATTAATAATTTTTTGTTGAAGCTACCAAGGGCTCATCCGACATATATACATATAATGTACTATATGGGAGAGGTGAAGAGATCGCTTGCTTTATTATAAAGGTTTCCGATGATATATTAAACTAACGTTTTGACCACAGCTGGTGTCATCGATTTAGGTTTATCTATTGAAATTTTGATCTCTAAGTAGTTCCTTAAATGATCACATTAGAGCACCAAAGTGGGCGAAAAATGAACAAAACTTTTTAGTTTTGGTTTATGTTCATATGAATACAATATAAACATAATATACATATTATTTTATTAAAATTATTTGTTATTCCGTATATAATGTACATATATAATATTTTATATAACGAATCTCATTTAAACTGTTAAACTTTTCCTTTTGCCACAGTATAAATTCACATTCAAATCGTAACTATAATTTAATTTATTGTTTATATTTACACATGAGTCCATTTCGTTTTAAGTCAATAAAATAATTAACTTTTTTATTTCATAAACTATTTCTAATTAAACGGGCACAATTTCGTATATCCCGTCAAATTCGTATTGAAAATATTAACTTATATTTTACGGGGTGTCGTTAAATGCAAATTACAACAAGTACTAAAATTATAAATGCCATAAAATGGAATGCATTATGTATGTACGAGTATGTACGAGTATGTCCGGTATTCGGTAGTTACTAAACTAAACGCAAAAAAAGCAAACAAATTTAACATAATTTACCATAAATTTGCAACTTGTGCGAACTACTGAATACTGTTAAGAGTGTAGTTAAATGGCGACTACTGTAAATATGCTTTTCAATTTGGGAGCGTGTCGTTAATTGCACCATGGCGCGATAAAATACTTATATCGAAATGTCATAAATAGGAAGGAGAAGAGTATTTAATATACTTAAGAATTTAAGAATATGCGCATAAGTATAAAATGCACTTAAAATTCTAAAATATGTTATTAAAAGTGGAAAATATGCCTTAAAAAAGAAATCGAAAGTAAAACAACAACTTTTTAAAATTCATTTTTTTCCAATTTGTGCATGCTAAAAAGTTATCTAAATTAATTAACAATTAATAAGTGTAAATAACAATTTATAAAAAATTTATGCAAATAAAAACATACTCGTATGTTGAAAGATATGCAAAAATATGCATAAATCTACGAACATATGCAGAAGCATATATTTTTTTAAGAATATATGCATAAGATATGCATAATTCCAAAAATATGTAAAAGCATGTGTATTTGTAAAATATTCAAAAATATGCATTTATTGGAATATAAGCAAAAATATGCATTTATTGAAAAATATGCAAACAAATATGCTTTCACCCTTGAATACCATTTGAAAGAAATTCTATAATTCGAAAAGAAAACTTAACAACTCCACTTTAGAGATGTCCAGTGGAAAAAATGCATTTACATATTTTAATGGAATATATGCAAAAATATGCATTTATTGGAAAATATGCAAACAAATATGCTTTAACTCTTGAATGCCAGTTATGCTATATGATTCGAAAAGAAAACTTAACTACTCCACTTAAGAGATGTCCAGTGAAAAATATGCATTTACATATTTTAATGGAATATATACAAAAATATGCATTTATTGGAAAATATGCAAACAAATATGCTTTAACCCTTGAATGCCATTTGAAAGAAATTCTATTCGAAAAGATAATTTAACAATTTCACTTTAGGAAGTCCAGTGAGAAATATGTATTTGCATGGCACTCCTCTCCTTCGTCGTAAAAAATCAACTTGGAACGGATGCTCAACCACAAAATACTCGTCTGTCGCTTCCATTTGCATTTGCAATTTTTTCTTCTTCTTCTTCTTCTTCTTCTTCTCTAAGAAATTGCAAATCCTCCTCCATGGCCATGAATTCTGTGGGTGCATTCAATAAATACAAAAGTGCCAATTAATTAATGCAAGATATGATTTTGCCGTATCGCCTGCCGCGTTCGCATTAATTTTGAAGACACTCGGCGTGAGGCACTTGCAGCGTGCAACAAGTTGGCGGCGCGACAACAATTTGTGTGCTTCGAATGCGGTGATGTGTTTTTGTTTTCATTTACTACATTGTTGCAGTTATTAAAGACTTTGTGAATTGCTTTCCATGAAGACTTTTAATGTTTCAAGATTCGGAAGCCATTTTCTAATAGGTCATAAAATGTGACTCTTGCGTTCCAAAAGAAATTAGCGAGGTTCAGAGCGTTGTACAATAATTGCATTTATTTAGAAAAAATTCATGCCTACCTCATAGCCAAAATTTAACTAAATCCAATCATGTCTGACAACAAAATCAAAAATCCTTTTTTTTTCGAAAATTAACAAATGTCTCATGCTTAAATAAACAAACAAAAGAGGCAGGAGACTGCCAATCGAACTGAGACAAACTGCTGTAAGCGTACGCGTGTTCAGCTGAACGCATTAATGCCACAAGCCACACGAAGCACACGAAGTGGCATGCTGCATGCGCCTGCATTGCGCGCTTCTAATGTGCCACGCGAGTTGCGCTTCCAATAAAAATAATTGTTTTAGTGTGCGCAGTAGTACGTCCGCTCCGCTCGATGCGATTCGACTGGACACGATAATGTCATCGTTAAAACCCATTACCAACACCGCTGACAGCGGCAACATAACAACAACAACAATAATAATAACAACGAGAAATTTAGCTGCAACATATTTTCCGCAATTCGTTTGTAGATTTTATGCGTCCTGCTGCTGTTGCTGCTGCTGCTGTTGCTGCTACCATGTTGCGATGGCCAAACAAATGCAAAAGCGTGTCTTTTTCTCTTGCGCAATGGCTACGGGAGTAACTGCATCTCTTCGAACGTTATTAATGCGTTGAGCTTATTTAATTAATGTGGAAAACCGGCTGCAGCAAATGCGCTGTTCAGGCGTATAATTCTCAAGTGGTTAATGAATGCCAGAAATCTTGATGAAGTTTTGGCATTTTGGTGATTTTATAATTCAATTTTATTGTTCAATTGCTCTTAAGTATTTGTTCCGTTTAGAGTACATATATAAAACTAAATATTTTGAAAAAGTGAAAAGTGATGTTTAAAAAAATAAATAAATATTAAAAAAAATAAATATGCATTGATGATTTCAGTTAGCAGAGTCTTCAAAATATCCTTCTTTGGTCCTAAATTGAAGAGCTTTTTAAGAACTATTTCAGAAATAATCAACATGAAAATCGATTGTGATCGAAATTCTGACTAGATTAAAACTTCTCTGTTAAATTCTGGTTACAATATTACTTATTTACTTTCGAACTGCTTAAAAAACTCTGTACTTTTTTTACAATCATTCTATTGATCGGTAGGTGTCGCTCCTTTCATTATTTTATAAGAATGATGGTAAACTGTATTGCTAGATGGCGCTATACTTTGAAAAGATAACGTGAGGAACGCTCCTTTCTTTTTTATATTACCTTTAGTGACAATTTACGAGGGTGATCCGATAAGTAGTTAGCCAACAAAAGAAAAACGAAAATTCTGAAAAAGTGCCTATTTGTTTCTCCTTTTAGCTCGATACACTTGACTCAGCGATGCTCCAACTTCTTTAAACCATCTGAAAAATACGTTAACTCGAGGTGTGCAAAGTAGGCCTCCATCGGGAGGTGAGGCTAAGTACTTATCGGACCACCTTCATAAGCACTATACAAAAAGTATATAAATGTATGTATACTTGTATATATACAATATATGAAAACGAAAGTGGTCTAAATTCTGGCTCTATTCGAATATCTGTTAAAATTCTTTCCTTTTTTTTTAAATCAACATTAAAAATGTTATTAAATGGTTTGTTTATTAGCGTTGGACAAATTTAAACCTGAGAATGTTAATTAAATGTTAATTTTACATGATTTGTAATATCAATAATTGATTGAAAGATATTCCCTTTAATCTTCTTAATAATAATTTAATTAAATTTAAGTTTTCGTACTAACTGACCGAAATCGTTATGATTCAAACGCTTCTACGTACTGCCAAGCGAAACTCTTCAAGATGTGTGCCAGCATTTAATCTTTTTTTATAATTTGTTTTTTTTTTGTTGGTTGCTTTTGTCGTTTTGATTTGTGCACGCCACATACACACAGACACTCACCCACACACTCACACGTAGACGCACACACACAAGCACACATTGAAATATTTTTATATTGCGTACTTTTACGAGACCTGCGCAAATTCGTTGCGGTTCATCAACTTCATCAGCTGCCATCATTGTATGTTGCTACTGTTTTCACTACTGTTGCTGCTACGGCTGCTGCTACAGCGGCTGTTGTTCATGTTGTTAGTATTGTTGTTGTTGTCGCCGTTGTCATCGTTGTTGCCTTCAACTGGCAGCAACACCTGAAGTGCGTTTCGACACTAAAATTTTGAACAAGAACAACAATAACAACAACAACAACAAAAACAAAAACAACAACAACAAAACAACAACAACAACACCAACAACAATAACTACAACAATGAAACATTTTGACGCGCACTGAGACAAAGCGCACTCGAAATAAAAGTTGCGCTGACAACAAAAGTGTTCTTCATAAATACAGTTGGGTCTCGTATGTCTGTCCGTTCGTATGTCTGTCCGTTCGTCTGTCTGTCCGTTCGTCAGTCTGGCGAATTTGTTTGCTTGTGTGTTTCTTTCGCTCCTTAAACGCTGCGCGTCAATTTTGAACTCTTTTTTTTATTTAGTTGCGCATGTGCAAAAGCGTTGTCTGCACTGTGCGGCTTATCTCCGGCAGATTATATCCGCCGTTGTTGTTGTTGTGGTTGTTGTTGTCGCCGTTGTTGCTGCTGTTTATTGTTGCTTGTTGTTTGCAAATATTTTGGTTGCCTTGAATTTATAATGCTGAGCGACTGAACGACTGCCTAAGTCGGTTCATTCCATTCCTGCGGTTTTTACTATTTTTATTTTTATTTTATGTTTTATTTTTTATAAATAGTTTTTGTTGTTTATGTTTTTTGTTGCTAAAACTCTTATCTGTTGTCGTAAAATTGTATGTGTGTGTGTGTGTGTGTGTTTGTCATAAACGCAAATGAGTTGCATAAATATAAGAGTGCAATTTTTAATAAAAATAAAATCTATTTTTAGATTTTAAGCTTCTTTAAAAAACAAACGCTCTTTTATTTTCCATATACCCGTATAGAGATGCAGAAGAGGATTAGTTAGGTATTGGCAATTGGCGATTGACACAGGTTATTTTTTCTATGTTGGATGAGTTTTGTTTAATGTTTTCGATGACTGCGAAAGCTGAAATTTTCATATTTTAAAATTGTCAAATTGTCAGACACACATTTTGCTATATTCTGTTATTTTTTAACAGTAGAAAATGTTGGGCCAATAGGCTCCAATGTTAATTTAATACTTTTGGTCGTATTGATTTTTGCAAAAACTTCGACAATAAAAATGACAATTTTAACAGTATGGCATGTTAAATGTTAAACACTTACACGTACTTTATGAACATTTTTTTAAATGACTGCATTTAACATTACAATTCTTATTAAATAAAAGCTATGCCATGTTAAATTCACACTGCATTAACGTACGATTAGATTCTCATGTCAATTTAACACTTAGACGTATTGTTAAATTTATATACAAAATTGTATTTAATTACTTAATTTAATTTCATTATTCAAGGTAGATTTCGGAAAGAAAAACTAATGTCTTCGAAGTTCTCCTTAGAATAGATATTTTTAATATACCGAACAGCACTCCGGAAAAACCACCTATACTCGTAGTTGATGATTCGTAAATGGATAATAGGTTAGAGGAAAGCGAAAGGAAGGTAGTCGTTCGGATTCAGTTTTTTACTGTAGGTCCTTTAATAGCTTGTTCCAGAGTCGAATTTTTCGACTTAGGAATGAATGCGTTGTGCTTAAATTAATCAAATTAATTAATCTCTGTGGAATATGGTCCAGAAGCTCGAAATACACTTTTATAGTCCCTGCTTAGACATACAAGCTAAACTCTAATTTGAGGTCAAAATGTCATAGTACATATGTATGTATGTACTTATACATTAGGACTGTTCAATTTATTTTTAATTTTTGGATAGCACTTCAGATATCATTCATATCTTTGCCAAAAGATGTGCTGACATAGAAATTTATATTTCTATATATAGAATTTCTAATTTAAAGGGGAGCTATGGATCTAGTTTAAACTATGTTAGGCATTTGCTGTAACTCTAACCTAACCTAAGTGTAGAATTATCAAGTGATCATAGGATGCTTCTAGTAGTAACTAAACTCATTTATTTAATTAAACAGTATGTCTAGTAATAAAATTAACTTTTCTATAAGTACTTCGGCTCGCTAGAACCTAAACTTAAATTTTCTAGTTTGTAACTTATTTAGTACTTGAGACATCTACCATTTTAGGCCAAAAACTGTTGAACCTGTCTGCATGATATGAAACATACAAAAAATTCACGACAAAAATTTAGTTAAAAAATAAGCTATTCCAAATATTAAAAAAATAACAAATTTGGTATCATTCGATGTGGAATTTCATTGACTTTAATTTACACCTTCGAAAGTTAACAAAACAACCGCATCCGTTTTTACTTACTAATTAACTTAATTTTAACAACTTTCTGGGCATAATTTATTTAAACAAATTTTCATTCCAATTGATTTCGAATTCTAAGCATATTTTTTTCTATGCAAAATAAAACACGTGCTCAGTTGAAACTTTGTGCAACCGCAACAAAAGACGCGCGCGATTGAGCATTCAATTTTCTGAAAAAAAGACTTTAACGCGCGCAACTCTTGTGGACATCAGTTACCACTAGTGTGTGAGCCATTGTTGGCCAAAACGACATGCAAATGCTAAGTAAAGGGTTAATGCTTTTCTATGCCTGCCCGCTGCCTGCTGCTGCTGCTGCTTTCATTGTTGCACTTTAGACAAGATGAGTTAAGTGGTTGACTGGCTCTGCACCACAAAATGGCATGCAATGGCATTCCACGCGAAGCAGCAGCGCAAGTAGAAGCAAATGAGTTCCATTCTTCAGATGACTTAAGCTATTTTTTTTCACAATCAGATATGACCAAAAAAAGTTGTGCATATTTATTCTGTACTTTTGATCATTGGCTTCTGCTTTTATCTGCTTTCTAAACAGGAGCTTTAAGTTTTTAAATACTCTAATACATGAGGTCAGATTTTTCTCTCTTTGCATCCATATTTAAAAATCAAACTAATAAATTTAAAAAAATACATAACAATGCATTGAGAGGTATTTCTCGTTTCGACCTAAACGAATTCATTTAGTTATTCTTTAATAGTTACAGCTCTTTCACTCTTCAGTAGCTAAGCGCATGCGCACGTTCCCGCTGCCGCATACAGACAATGTTGATAACATCGCCAGCTCTCGAGTGTTTAACTCACATTGGTATGACAAGTCAAAGGCCAGCATACGGTATGGCTTCTGTATGCAGAATTAAAAAAAAAAACAATTACAAAAAACAAAAAACGCTTATAAATAAACTTTTAGCGGCTGGAAAAAAGTGTAAACAATTTTTTCTTATGCTTTTGAGGTTTTTTTTGTTGGCGCGCGGCACGAGCCAGTGTTGCCTGCTTGAACGTATGTATGTGTTCTTTGCTCTTGGCCTTGTATGTGTGTGTGTGTTGTGTGTTGCCACCTCATCATCATCGTCCATCGCCCATCGCCCATAGTAAGCGAAGACATCGTCCTCATCTTTGAAATTTGCTTCATTGTCAATTGAAAAGAGCTGATGGTAAATGCGTTTAGGCGCATTGTGTAATTCTGGTAGTTGTTGTTGTTGTTGTTGTTGTTCGCCTTCACATACTCCTCGTATGCACAGCGGCATGCCACGTCTCGCATCGCATCGAATCGAAGAGAAGAGATTCTCTTTCACAGATTTCCATGGAAGTTTATTTCATTAGAAATAAATTTGTTACACCTCACGCTAACGGTTGGAAGCGATGGCTGCGGCGGTGGCGTTGCTTGCTGATGGCTATCGGCATGACAAGTCATTTGTGGAAATTACTTCGACGGTATTTGACAATTGTTGAGGTAGTTTTTTTTTTTTCATCACAATGTATTTATGTATTTTTAAGAATTTGATTACAATGTATAGAATTTAAGAGAAATACATTTTTTTTATGGAAATGTTTGGTTTTTGTTGTTTAAGTTAAGCAAATTTGTATTTCATTTATCAAATAAAGGCACTTATAAAAATTATATTCAATATCGAATTAAAAGATTTTTTTGATTAGATTTTTGTTTGTGACCCCATTACGTCCGAAGCTCATTTTGATGAAACTTGGTACATACTTATTTTAATGTTCCTGGAGAGTTTATAACCATTTACTTGATTTACATATATATTTAATAATATGATTTACATATAAAACGTAAAGCTTGGTGGAAGAGTTTATTGTCATGTTAACTGTCGATAACTAACAAAAAAAAGTAGGCGGGATTGGGAATGTAACACCTACTAAACTTAATTGGTTTACAGTTTCAGGACGTCGATGGAAGCTGTCATACAATAATATTTGTCTCCGAACCGGTTAGAAAGACTGTACTGAAAATTCTGGATTAGATATATAAGTACTATACTAGAAAAAATAGGGTGAATGAAATGAATGGACTGAATTGACTGAATCAACTAAATGATCTAAATGAATGACTGAATAAACTAAGCAGACTGAGGAGACTGGATTGGCTGAATGGGATAAACTAGGTGAACTGGATAGAAGAAATATTCGGACTGCATATTTCAGAAGTACCGGATAGACTTGATAAAATAGATCGACTGATTCTATCAAATATACTGGATGGATTCTATGGAGTTGATGGATTTTTTAAAATTTATGAATTGAATGGAATGGATTCATTGAATAGATGGACCAGACGAATTGTTCGGATGTACGAAATTTGTCAGATAAACAGAATAAACTATATGGACTTGATAAACTGTATAAAATGAAAGGATTATGTGTACTGGACAGATCAAATGGATTCTTTAGACTCGATTTTCTGGATGTACCAGGTAGGCTGGTTAAATTCGATCAACAAGTTGATAAATATGATCTATAAGGAATCGATGGATTGAACAGACTGAATGAACGAGCAGGCCCATACCTAGATATTAAGGCACCTGGGGCAAGAGTAGATATTGCCGCCCTTGAAAAAAAAAATGCTATGAAATAGTGTTTGTTGAAAATTTTAACAGTAAACGTTGACCATTTTTCTTTCAAGAGAAAAGCAAAGAAAGAACCAAAAAACAAATATAGGTCATCACATTCGAACGTGTCGCCCTACAGCTTGTTCAACATACCGCCCGTACAAAGTGCCGCCCGGGCAAATTGCGCCCTTCGTCTCCCTCTAGATGCTGGCCTCTCTGAACTAGATTAACAGTATGGATTGTTTGGACTGGCTTTTCTTGATATAACTGATGCACTAGAGTAACTAGATAAACTATATGGACTGTATAATTATTTTAATAACAACAAATAAAAATAAATAAAATTTCAAGTCAAGTTTCGGCAATGCTGGCACGGCACATCTGGTTACAATATATATACATATATAAATATATGATCAATTCCAAAAAGCAATTTAGCTAATAAATATTTACAACAGAAAAAAAGTCCACATAACCAATCAACCGCTTTATGACTAACGCCACAACAAAGTCAACGAAAACCGCTTAAGACTATGGACCGGAAAAACAATTTGTTAACAAATTTTAATTTTCATTAATTACAAACAAACGCACATTTCGAGCTTAGAAATTAATTACGCTTTTGATTGTGCGGCTGCACGCATGCTCCAAATTAGAAAATATGTTAACTACAAAGACAGCAGCTGTTGGTTGCCACCGAAAAGGAATTTCGATTAAAAGTTTCAAAAAAACCAATTTTTCGTTTTGTTGTTTGTTTGTTTGTTTCGAAATGAAAACCCGAAACAACAGCCGAGCGCGCGCAGTATTCAAGATACTGTGGCGCATGCGCACATGTCGTGCGTTGCACTTAATTGTCAACGGCAAACGGCGGCGGCTGCGGCGTCTGCGGCGGCGTACAATAAAATTAATTGTCAAAATGGCAATGGTGACCAATAATTATAACAATGGGTGGTTCGGCGACAATACTACGTAAAGGAAAATGTATTCTACTTTTTGTTGTTGTATTTTCGTTGACTTTTCGTTTCTGGAATTTCATGACATTGTGTGACGCTGTGTGGTCAGGGGAAATTTATGTTTCAATCAGGCGGATACGGTGCGTGTAACTGGCGTTATAGCGGCAACACGATCGTGAACATGACAGGTTGTTGTCGTTGTCGTCATCGTCATCGTTGTTGTTGTTATTGTTTTTGTTGTTGTAATGGTTGCATTCATTTGGCTGTGCTGCGTTCATGGATAGGGGCAAGAAAATAAATGACCAATATGTTAAAATCCAACAGTTGCGTCTCGCCACTATAAAATAAACGAATTGGAGCGATCGAAATCCGTTTGTGGTAATGACAAATTGCTCCGTTCAAACGGTTGCGTTCTTCTTCTTCTTCGGTTTTTTTTTTTCTAGTTAGCTACTTTACATTTGAACATTTATTATGAAACTTATTTCGTAAGCCGATATTTTTTTGCTGTGCGTAATTTGACATTTATAAATTGTTTCTTTTGCGCGATGACAGTTTAAATTGTGATATGAATATAAATCGTTCAATTATCGGTGGGTGGTTACCAGATTATTAATTTGAAAGTATTATCGGGTCAAGATAAATTAATGTACCTTGAATCGGGTGCGAAATTCTGTTCGATAAGAATCAGATTTTTTAAGAAAATTAGCTTGAAAAATATTTTACTTTTTGAAATTTTGCTTTTTTTTTAAAAGTACTGCTTGTAAAAATTGTACGTTTCTATTTTGTAAGAAAAAATTCGGTTTTCAAATCGAGAAAATATCGTTTATGTACACTTACCGACATTCGTTAGCGAATTATAAAATTCGATTCTAAAATGACATCGAAAATTATATCGTTATCGAAACGCAAGTGAACTTTCACTAACGAATTTTAAAAGCGTTTCTGGTTTGAATCTTAAAAGCGATAAATTTACATTTGGATTTTAAAACGAATGTGCAAATGATATCGTTAACGATTTGTAAAAAATTCGTGTTTACAATAAAAAAAAATGATGAAAAATTTATTATTTTACAAATCGATTTTAACATTCGTTAACGAGCTTGAATTTCCTTTCTTTGATAAAGCCGACAATATATTAAATAACGATTCTTTTGCGAGAGTCATTTTCGAAAAAATTATTTCATGATCCGCTAACGATATCGTTTTAGTTATTTTGGAAAAGCAGAATTTTGAAAAGTCGAATTTTGGCAAGCAGAGTTCAGGTCCCAATTTCCTTCGTGTTATTTTTTTTTCAATTTACAGTCGTGTCTGGAAATAGTGAACTAATTATTGCAAGGCCTGTTTACAGTATTGAGGTTGTTCACTATATCAAGGTTCAAATTTTTGCTCAAAATACACTTTGTTTATATAAACTAAAGAGATCCTTAAAATAAATTAGTAGGAAAACATAAATTTATGCTTATTGAAAGAATTGGCGAATAGATGTTTGCTGCTTTGCGTTCACAAGGTGACTTTTAAACCACAATCGGTTTATACTCGACAAAAAAAGTTAACACTAAGGTGAAGAAACAGCTGACTTTTTGTAACAATCAACAGCCAAGCTACCAATTAGGGGAATAACCTCTTTAATTTTTGATTCTTTCTTGTGTTTTTTGTTGATTTTTTGCTTGAAATTTATTGCAAAATTTTGTTTACTATTAAAAGGTTTTCGATAATTAATTTTTTAGAGGTGTTCACTGTATCGAGGTGTTCACTATACCCAGACACTACTGTAATAACAAAATTTTTTTTCGTCTCTTATAAATTGAATTTATACTCTCCACTCTGAAATGTCATCTCTGAACTATAATCTCCCAATGATATTTAATCAATTAAGCTGCTTAGTGAATTTCAGTCTCCAGCCAACCAAACAAAAATAATAATAAAAAAGACTGTTCGATTAGAATTTTAGCGATGTAAATAAATTTAGCACATTCCTAATGCGAATGCCAAATTAAAACAAACTGCAAACGCTTAGGTACAACCGTAAAATGCATATAGTTAAAATCTGGACAATTTGATAAAGTCGACAATATTATTACGACACGGGCGTCGATTAATCCGGACGCATGCGCAGACTATTTCCAACCGCTGCGTTCTTTCTTTAAATTTTTTAGTATGTATATAAACGCGCATTAAAGGCAATTAGAATGCAACCGCCAGTTAAAGGTTTAAATGCGCCAAATTAATACGGAAACATTTCAACAACAACAGCAACAGCAAAATTGTGAAGCTTCTTTCCGAACCACATGCGCCGAACAACAGTAAGCCGCCTAGGACACTTTACCTCATAGTCCACCATTAGTTAAAACTTTATTTTATGGTAGATTTTTTTTTGCAAGAAGTTTCTGGTCTGGTCAATAAAATTGGCTCTTTGATTTGTTTTTATTTTTTATGGTAACGCACAAGCTGCAAACCTAAACTTGGTCAATCAGCGGGCATTTAAATGCGTTTTCAATTAACCTTAATTTTTAGCCACAACAAGAACACAAGTGGTAACACTAAATATCTTTCACTACCACTTATGGCTTTAATGGCGCGACACCTATTGCTCGAGCCTGTAATTTGTGGCAGCTTCAAGTTGCCATTAAATGCCACAATTGTGCATTGCATACCGCAAATGCAAATACGATGGTGGCAAGGGGGGCACAACTAAAGATCTCAACATAATTTATAGTCGCCCAAAACTGAGTAGTGCAAGACGCGTTCGTTTGCCGCCGCCATGGTACACCGACTAGAGAGAGACCGTGGGACTTGTAGTATTTAAATTGTGGTAAATCCTTGGATCATTTCTGGCAAAGACAAAAACAATCTAACATCTTTTAATAAATGAGGTATCATATGAAAGGGCTTAGAGTAAACTCAAATTTTCACCAATCATGAAATGTTTCTTTATTTTCCGACATTTTCCTTTTACGATTGCGAATTTCTCATGATGAATTCTTGCGACTACAACTCTCACATGTTGTTGTAGTATCGGCAACGACATGTGGCAACATTAAATTTCACTAACTTGCGCGCTTACTCTGCCGGCTTGTTGGCAGGCTCTGTCGATGGCAATTTTAATGCGCGCTGCCTGCCGACCAACATGCTTGTTGCAAATGTTTCTATTAGTTTTGAGCGAGCGCGCGATCGCTTTCGCAGAGGAGAGAGATCCATTCCGTGATAAACTGCCGCAGCGTCCCAATCCGCCAGTGGTGGTGTTTATGAATTGCTAATTATTCGCGTTGTTGGACAACGTTGAGTTCGATCCAAGCCCCTCTCCCCCGATTGCTGTCTTTAGTTCGCGCTCTCCTGCTTTTGCCCCTGCTTCTCCTTAATGGCACGTGCTAAAAGAAGTCTGGCAAAGCCTTTATTGGATTTTTATGCCTGAATGCATATAATGCATAAAATAAATAAAAAAAGAACAAGGTACCTTATGTTGTACCAACAAAAATGAGGTTAACGATACGATGAAAAGAAAAAAATGCATTTCATTCGTTGAATGGAATTCAGCTAAAATACTTAAAGCCATTCGGCTAACAAGCCTTACAAATGTCTGCAAGGCATCATATCTGGCGTTAATTAATAAGTAGGACAAACAAAAATATGCACTAAAAAATGCGTAAAATATGCTCTATAACTGGTAAAATATGCGTTATCTAAAACTTAAAATAAACTTAAATTAAAGATAAATTTGTACATATAAAAATTACAAAGATCACTTGCTGCAAGTGGTAAGAGTTAGCAGGCAAATGCTCTTGCCTAGAGATAGTTTGTTTGTTGCATATGGCAACACAGTGTGACAAAAACTTAAAAAATATGCTCGAAAAAATAGAGAAAATGTCGGCAGTTAATGCAGAAGTTTTTAGATATTTAAATAAATTACTACACTGAGGGAAAATACTTATTTCCGCGTTGAGTAACTTTTTAAAAATCTATTTTCATTTAAATCTGAACAACTTTGATATAAAACCAAAATATTTTAATTTAAATAATCAACTTTAAAATGAATAATTTAAATTTTAAATCAATATGGACAAACGTTGATTTTCTTCAATGTCAAACGATATTAATGAGTTAAGTCAAATTTTAGGTTCGAATATTTTTCTATTAAATCATGGTTGAATAATAAGGTTAGGAGAATGGTTAAATAATATAAGGTTAGGAAAGTAGGAACTCACCTCGATTTCTGTCTTATTTTTCTGCCTTAATTTGAAGTTTGTTTTTTGATTTTTGACAACAAACTACGTTGTTGTTTTTATTTACTTAATGTTTTTGTAGCAACCATGGCAACTGCTCAAAAAATTAATTTTCAAATAGAGAAACAATATCGAGGTGGAGAGGAACACTTTTATACTTTCCTCACCTTATACAATATGTATTACACCATGGCTAGGAGTGTAAAAATGAGAACGCAAACTGAGCGAATTCACCTCGATTTCTGCCTTATTGTAAAGTTGTTTGTTAAATGTTTGAAAAAAAACTATGGTATTGTTTTTATTTACTGTACAAAAATTAGATTTTCAAAGGAAGACACAATATCGAGGTGAACTAACTTTTCTCACCTTAAATTTATTACATTATGTGTTATATATGCAATTTTGAATTAAGGTTGACAAGTTTTAAAGTAAATATGTGGTTTATTATTATTTAATATATCATTTTCGAAATAAGTTCAAAACAACTTTGAAATAAGTTGGCTCAATTTCAAAATACATTCAGCAAGGTCGCATATTTGATATAAGGTCGCTCATAGTTGTAATGAAAAAGTTCCAACTTTACCGGACTTTCATAAACATTTTACTTCGATTTAAGGTGAATATTCTCGATTTTATGTTGGGTTTTTCCGGGTGTACTTAGGAATGTGAAAACTAGAATTCTCTTAATTATCATTTAAATTTTTACTGTAAAGTTAAAGAAAGTTAAGTTTTTGTCGCACTGTGTAATATTTTTATTTTATTCAAACGACAAAACTTACGCATGAAAAGTCATTAAACTGCGAATACAAATCGAATTATTTTTAGTATAAAATTTCGCTGAGCTTTGATTACACTTAATTACAGCGCTGAAATTATGAGCTTGAATATTTGAGATTCCATTTGAGATGCGAATCCATGAGATACTTCATTTTTATCACTTTGGTTTGATCGGTTTTGGATGGACTGGCGTGATAAGAGTTTATCTGACTCGGTGATGTTAAAAGCGTTTACTGGCATCGATAAATATTAATAAAACTGTTTTCGGTGGGTGTGGTCAAGCTGACATTGACCAGAATCAGAATACAAAGAATTTTTCGATAGTTATCTTCTTTAAAGGCATTTTTTTCTCACTCGTTCTAAAGAGATAAATTTTGATTTTAATTGAAATCAACTTGATCACGCCTACAAAAGAAGTTTAACGATTTAATTCTCGATGTACCAGCGAAAACTTTTGACAGCCAAAAAGTCAGAGAATCTCTTTTCATTGCTGGTTTTTCTTAAAATGACCCAATCCGGACTAGCCTGATTACGATTTTATCAAGCAACCTTAGACCGATCCTCCAGTTAATATGGCATTATTTTATAACTGCTCATGACCATAAACCCGATCTTAGACTATTTTATCATCATATGCTCTCGTGTATTTAAAATTTCTAGACTATATCTTAGCGATATTCTGTTTCAATTTTTTGCCCAGTCCATTTGCAATGCAAAGTGTGTGCATCATTATTTAAAGCCCATTTGCGGTGTCAAAGATCACAAACAGCCATGACCAACCTGAAAATCCATTAGACGCCATTTTAAATGAGCACTTCAAGAGACTTTCAAAGATTTTTGTTGTTGTTGTTGTTGTCTTTTTTGTTGTGTTTGTATTTTGTACGCTGCGTTTTATTTTATTTTTTAAGGATTGTCCACAATTGAGGCGACGTACAAAATATTGCATGTAATAGTTTATTTGTGTCATTGACTTGACACTTACAGCAACAACAATAATAATAATAATAATAATAATACTACAACAACAAAAACAATAAAAACTACAACAACAACAACGACAGAAACAGTAACAGCTTAGATACGAACAAAATGCGAATTGTGCACTTCTTTTTATGTTGTCCAAACACTCTGCCACGAAAAAAAAAAGAAGGCCTTCCTTCCCCACTACGACGGCATCATACTCGTATAATAAAAATCACAGACATGGCAACGAGTGAGCTGGTGAGCGAGCGTGCCACAGCTACACTCGGATGACACGCTCGTGATGCTCATGATGAAGATGATGTTGCGCATGATGATGGCGTAGTTGTGGTTGTGTTTTTTTTTGTTTTGTTGGTGACACCAGAATGGCACTGCACCTTCTACGCGCATAAGCCACAGTCTAGCGGATATTTAGACGGACATTCGTTGGTTGGTTGTTTTGTTGGATGCTTGGCTCGTTCGTTGGTAGATATGGTATGGTAAGGTAAGGTAAGGATGGTGTCGTACGGTCAAAATCGCTGCAGTCTTAATAAATTCTAAAGGCTATGGCTGGCATTAAGGTATAACAAATGATTAGTTTTTGTTCATTTCATGTCGGACAAAATGTCAGTTTTACAAGCGTTTTAATTCAATTTGTGTGATGCTTAGTTTATTTTCTGTTCGGCTTCAGTAACTATTCAAATGATTTGTTGAGTGGAGTTCACTCTAACAAATAGATTTAAACATTTTTCGTATTTGTTTAAATTTGTAATTTATTATTTAACTACTTCGGTTGCAGGTGTTTTGTTTAGGCTAAAATTAGAAACAAATTTACTTAACTTCGAAAATAAAAACCCAATCAACAAAATACAAAAAATTATGATTAATTCAATTGTGTAATATAGGTCAGGTGAGAAAGGTAGACAAATTTTACTCTTCACCACGATATTGTTTCTCTCTTTGAACATTAATTTTTGTACAGTTGTTATGTGGTTGCGACAGAAACGTTAAATTTATATAAAACAAAACAACGAATTTAGTCTAATGACAAATTTAAAAGAACACACTTCAAAAGAGGCAAACATATAAGACAGAAATCGAGGTGAGTTCGCTCAGTTTGAGCTCAAATTTCAACCTTGCAAACTTTATTATTCAGTCATGATTCAGACTTTATCTAACTTTTAGTATTTTAAGTAATATCCCAAAAATAAATGTCTTCCACTTTAAGGCCTTTCGGAAGGACTTTTAGAAGAACTTCAAGGAACCGACCTTAAGTTTAGGTTTTATGGAGGCAAAGTATTTTATTTTATTAAACTTTAAAATGCTTTTTAAAAGTGTTTAAAGAGCAGATGGCCTGTAAAAATCTTATCGGAAATGTAAAAACTTTAGATGGACTTTTAAAGTTAAGTGCCTCATTTTCATCTTCGGAAACTTTTAGAATCCTGTCGAATTTATTTATTCAGTGTAATTTTCAAAATTTTCAAAACAGTTGATCTTGAGGCTAGAAGACTAAATATCTTCCATACTCGAAATATTAACATACGAAATTTCCTTCTCAAATGTATCTTTAAGATTTTTTTACATATGAATATAATAAAATTTAAAAAACTGGAATTTTCATGGACTATTTTCTCTATTTTTTTTAATTTGAAAATATTTGTTTACAACAAAGACTTTTATTAATTGCTTTCCGATAAAATCTTGACATACTTGGTGAGATTTTCATTAATTGCGCGCTTGTATCTCAACGAATTTCTCAGATGCACCGATAACGAAGTCAAGTGCTAACACGCTTTAAAAGCAACATAAACAATAACAACAACAAACAACAAAAAATGCATACAAACACTCGGACAGACAAGCGCCGAACTAAAACAAAAGAATTAATACCATAAACCTCATTTGCCCATACTCAAATTATTGACGATAAGAATCTAAGAACTTAAATTAAATGAAAAAAATTTAAAAGTCGAAATGCCGAATAATGCAACCATGCGGTGTGAACCACTTCGGTCGGCGGCGGCGGCGACGACGGCGGCGGGCATCCCCGCTAGAAAAGTGCATTCGCAATTAAGCCAGACGCAGTTGGTGGCCTCAAAAATGTCAAAAACTTGGTCCAGCGTCATTAGTAGCCAAACTCTGTCTCCGGCAAACGGCAAACTGATAAGAGTCGACTTAGTTACATTGGAAAACGCTTGATTGCGGCAGATAAGCCAAATTGGAAGTCAAATCGACGCATTTCGCCCCTGCGGTGTGGCGACGACGACGACGACTCTAAACACTTGTTTTTTTGTGCTGTAGTTGTTGTTGTTTTTTTTTCGAGCATATTCCAATCGCCACCGCGCTCCGATTTGGATAAAGTGTAGCGACAGGTGTAAATGTAAATAATCGAAATGCAAGATCAACAAGCGCCCCATGTCCCGTTGCCTCAATCCGAGTATGGGTTGTGAGTTAGGTGGAAGGTGGAGAAGGGGGGGGGGAGGTAGCTAAAATGGCGCCACAATTAGTTACGCTCGCATTAAGACAAATATTTGTCAAGCCACCATTACGGCTCGTTAGTCAGAGCGAAAAACCGTTTCATTTCTAATTAATTATTAAAATTATTGAAAGCGTTTTTCATAGTCTTTAAAAGCTGTTAAGAGATTTCAAAATCGTTGCGTGATTGGAAAATAATGCGCGCGCTAAGACATTTAACTATGCAGTTACTTGTATCCTAGGGATATTGAACATATGAAATTTGAATATCTACGCTTCGTAAATAAATTTGTATGTCATAGCGATACTCTTTTCAGATTTTAAGAACTTTTTTTAATGTACAATAGTAAATTAGTTTGTATATGATTTTCGTATAGTTTGAAATCTTTTTATTTGTTTTTATCCAAAATATTTCAATATCAAAATAAGCTTGAAATAGTTGAGCACATATGGTTGAATAGTTGAGCGAACTCACCTCAATGTCTGCCTAATTGTGAAGTTTTTTTTTATCATTTTGACAACAAACTACATTGTTGTTTTTATGCTTTATTACACCATTGGTGGAATTCTTGTGCACTCTCTTTCGAGCATTTATTTTTGTTAACACCAGTTATACAATTATGTATTTATTTAATATTGTACATATGTATAGTATAGTATGGGTTTAATATCAAGTATATCTTAAGTAGAGAAAATGTTTAGCCCAATACGTCTGGATATCACAATGCCAGCCTTCAAGGAATACAAAAGGATCACATATACCATTGAATCGATTATACAATATTTGTACATAGAATATTATGAGTATACTATATGCAGTGTACTTCTTAATTATAAACATTTATACATTTTAAAAATAAACATTACAACAACAATTTCAAATCTAACAATTCTTTCTTTATCATTTTGATGCAATATATTTGGCCCAGGCTCCGCCGGAATTTGTTAAGTCTATTTTTATTTTATTTTACTGGTTTTGTATATTGAAAAGTAAAAAAAGGTAATTGCCTTCAGTTGAAGAAATATTGCTTGAAAACATAATACAGTTAGTTTACATAATTTTAAAGTTGAATTTAGGACATACATAAAAATACAAATTTGATATATTTAATATATATATATATAAAGCAAAATTGTGCATATGTAGATCATTAGATTTTTTCCTTTACTCTGTAGGAAATGTTTCGTATATTTTACCTGTTACTTAACCAATAGTGCAACTGAACTATTCGTTAAAATTTTCCTTACATTTTTAAGGTCTTAAGGAAAAAATATACCGTAGTTTTTTATTGTGTGAGTTTAAATCTCTTCTTATAGATTTGTTGACTGTTATCTCGTTATTAGGCCGTTATTTAACCAGTGTATGTTAAATTTTTTAAATTTTAAGAAATATCGAGTAGTATAAGTATATATGGTGTATGTGGGTGTGTAAAAGTTAAAAATATGTGCTGTACGAGGGTGGTCCTTAGCCTTAGCCTACAAAAGAAAATCGCAATTTTTTTTTTAAATGTCGCTATTTTTATATCTCAACATAGCTTAGTCTCCTTTTAGCTCGATACACTTAACCCAGCGATGCTTCAACTTCTTTAACCCGTTTAAAAAATACGTTTCTCGAGGCCTCCATCAGGCGGTGAGGCTAAGTATCTATCGGACCACCCTAGTATATACCTATAAATCTATTAGTCTTTGATTGCAGCTTAAGTTGTTACATTTTTTTTTTAGAAATGGAATGTTTTTAAAAGAAAGTAAATGGCTAAATAATATAACATAAAATTTTTTAATTTATTTAGTATATTTAAGTAGATTTTGTTGTTGTCATAATGTATGTATTTATTCATACTTTTAGAACAGAAAAAAAATCCCATTTGAACTTAGTTAAAAGTCTTCGCGATAACAAACGAAGAAACACTTGAAAAATCAGAAACAGATAAAAAATTATAGCTAGTAAATCTAAGAGCAAACTTAACTTGATTTTAACAGCACCCGCACAGCAGAGCCACAGATACAACAGGCACACACACACGCACACACACACACACATACACTCGAAACGCACATCACCTGAACCAAATATTGCGCATGCGCAAAACCGCATTCGCTGTGCGCTTTTCTTTTCTTTTCTTTTCTTCGTTTCGTTTAATTTGATGTTTTTTGTTGTTTTTTTCATTATCGCCGCTGTAGCCACACACACGACAATGAAGAAGAAGAAGACGCTTGTGACTGTCAGTCTTCGTCGTTGTCGTTCTCATCGTCGGTGTTTACTTTTGTGGCAGCAACACGTTGTTTGTTGTTGTTTTGTTTTTGCTGTTGCTGTTGCAGTTGCAGCAACAACCAAGAAACTCTTAAAATTGTGTCCAGAAATTAAAAGCGCGCGCATTGAAACGCGCAAACAGCACAACAAAAAAAAAACAACAACAACACAGACAAGTAACAAAATAGTGGAAACCAAAATGAGTTTAAGATCATTCAACGCTTTGCTGCAGCTCGAAAAGGAGCACACACGCACACACAAACATACACACAGACGAAGCTACTTTTGACTTTTACGTGCAATTACAGTTTCGCAACGCAGGCACACACATGCGCAGTGCGCCTCCTCCTAAGGATGATCCTCTGCTTCATCGTCTTCTTTTCATTTTTTTTTTTCGTTTGTAGTTTATGAATCAGCAAAAGATATGAACATTTTGTTGTTGTTAGTGCTGTAGTTGTTGTTGTGGTTGGTTACGGTTACAAAAGGAAATGCAACAATATGATCATCAAGGAACAGCAACGGCAACAACGACAACAACAACAACAGCAGCAGTAACAATATTAACATTAACTGATGCAATAAAAACAACATGCACCGCGTCTGTGAATGCGTCCATAGTCGCGCTGTTACTCTCGGTTACTCTTACTGACTGACTGACTGACAACCAACCGAACTGCGCCTTCGCCTGCGCTGCACTGAGCTGAGCTGAACATGGACCAAACCTTATTCTATTTCCGGTCGTTTATTTTCAACTTAATCTTTTTATGGTCGTTTTTTTTTCTCTTTCCTTTAATTTTTTTTTTGTCTTGTTGTCGTCTCTATCTGTTGTTGTTGTTGTTGTCGCTGTGTTTTTCTACGTATTTTGCAAAATGCTAGTGGAATTAAAATAAATAAGGCAAAAGCTAAAGTGTGCTTAAATGACAAAATGTAAATTATAATAAAAAATTCAATGTATAAGAGTATTTACCAAATATATTTATTTTATATTTAAACAATAATATTAAAATTAATATTACTGTAATTGATGAAGAATTTAAATTGCATAAAATTCTTCATTAAGTATGTAGGACATTTTAATACTAAGTCAAATGAGAATTTTTCTCATTTACAATTATAATTGAGGTGAAAATAATTTTATATGTAAAAATTATAACGAATAAAATATTGAATGATTTGACAGATCTCTTATCATTCTATTTTTATCCCTCTCTAAATATGTTCCAAGCTTGAGGCAAATCAGTTCAGATATTCAGGCGTAGCGCAGATACAAACAATCGACAGATAATCAAATTTCAATAATTTTCATGGTGTAATAAATAGAAGGTGGGGAAAGTGAAAAAATGTCCCTTTTCACCTCGATATTGTTTCTCTATTTGAAAAAAAAAAATGTAAAAGTAAGTAAGTAATTAAGCAACAAAATTTAAAAAAAAAAAATGAAAACATTAAAGGCAGAAGTCGAGGTGAATTCGCTCATTTTGCGCTCTCATTTCTACTTTCCTTACCTTATTATTATTCAACCATGATTTAACCATGATAAGGTTAAAGAATTTTAAGCACTAAAAAATCGCAAATCTAAATAATATGAGCTGAAAATCTTTTTTTAAATTATAAAAAAAACTAACATTGAAAGGTTAAAAACAATTCAGTTTAAATATTTTTTTATAAAATCGAGTTGGGTTTTTAAAAATTATTTGTACAACAGAATATGGTCTCCCTACATCAGACATTAAAGGAGCATAATAAAAGAACAAATAAAAAGTAATAATAATCGTAAAATAAAAACGAAAAGGTATCAATTAAAATGTTTCAAAAAATAAGCAAAACATGCAAAAAAATGCATTTATTAGAAAATATGTGAAAATATGTGAAAATATGCGAAAATATGCATTTGTTGAAAAATATGAAAATATACAATAATATGCTTTTATTCGGAAATATGCAAAATATGCACAAAACATTGATTGCAATTTTAATAGAAATTTCATGATTCGTTAAGATAACTTGACCACTTTGCATTTGAAGTGCCCGGTAAAAATATGCTTGGAATACATTCCCTTATAAATAGGTGTCAAGTGCAGGAAAAAATGCATAGGAGGATTTTTTGTTTCTCTTCAAGTAAAAAGCCATAATAATTTTGTTCTTAAAGTGTCAAAGCAGTTTAGAATTTTTTTATAATTGAAGAAGATAATAATTTTATTATAATCAGAAAATCTTTATAACCATTTAAATATTTCAAATAAAAGCCAAATCTCAATTGAGTTTAAAGGGTCCTTAGGTCCTTAGCGATATCAGGTTGAGATCCTTTTTGACTATTTTAAGTTGACGTCATTCAGTATGCAAGAACTTTAGCGACTTCCTCTAATCGCTCAATCCTAGGTTCTTCTAAATATATTATACGACTTTAAGATAATGCTGGGCAAGAACAGAGGAGATGCTCCAGAGTTTCCCGATATATTAACAATTTGTATATTGTTGAAAGCAGCGATATATAAATTGTCTCTTCAATGACATTCATCAGAAAAAATAAAGAAATAAAGTTATGGGCAAGTTATGCTTCAACCTATCAAAAATAGGTTTTTGTGCCACAAGTCCAGATTTTGGAGATCAATTCAAAACTCAGAGTATTCAGTTATAGTCTACTTGACAAGACCTACAATAGATTAGATTCAAATTATTAAATTGTGTCAGTGTGGAATATGCTTCTTGTTTCCTTCGTAAATTCTTATAAAAAAAACGACATTCAAATGAATCTACGACAAATTGACTTTTTAGCATCAAAAATAAATTCTACACTTTCTAAAACAAAAGATTGAATAAACAAAATTCAAACAAGCCACAAAATTGCCCAATTGCACAACGCTTCCAATATAACGCCAAGTCACGTTGATCAACGAATTTTGAGTATTCAATAAGTTGCGAGATGGTCTGGTACGGTGCGGTACGTTACGGTACGGTATGGCATGGTATGGTAAGTTCATATGTAAGTTAACAAAACAGCAAAAACAACTCCAAATGTATTACAAAAAATGAAAAAAATTATCGAAGTACAAAAAAAATCAAAAAAAAAAATCACCAAGTCATCTCAGCTGGTGGCTTCAAGGCGCGTGCTTAGCCATTCATGCTCATAAATGCAAAGCAAAGCGAAAAAAATGAAGCGAGAAAAAAATCAACAACAACAACAAACAACGAAAAATTCACAATAAACACACACGCTGCAGCACACTTTTACGGCTCGAGGAGTCACCTGAGAGTGGAAATTGGAAGACCACAAACACAGCCACACGGCGACTTCAGTTGGATAAACAACAACGACAGCAGCGCGAAAACGAAAACGAACGAACGAAAGAACAAAAAAATAAACAACGACATCGACAACCATGCGCAGTTCCGCATCATCCGCATCATTCGAACCACATCTCATGATGATCTCCGAGCCAAGCGCGCTGCCCGCTGCCTGCGCAACCGCGCACAGTAACATTTTCAAGTCATCGATGGTGATTTGTTTGTGGCTTTATGGGTTTGTTGTGGATTGTTGTTGTTTTTTTTTTTTGCTTTTCTTTCCTTCTTTTTTGTTAATACATTTTATTTTTGTGTGCTTTGCTGTTGTAAGAAACTTTTCTTATGTATAAAAAGGAAAAAAAAAATATCAAACTTCTTGTCGTATTAATAATTTTTGTTGTTTCTGGGATGGGCATATCCGATTTTGTTGTTGTTGTTGTTGTATCTGTATCTGTTCGTTTGTTCGCTCGGTTACGTATTGTATCTGTATATCGGTATCTTTTACTACGAAACTTGTGCTCGTTGATGTTTTTATCGGTTCGACTATGTTTGTGTGATTGTGTCTACTTGTTTGATTGTGATTTTCGGTTTGATTGATTGGATTACGTACTTATGTTATTAATTTCGTGGCTTGCTTGCGTTTTTGTGTTCGTATACCTTAAGGAATATAAGTGAGTTTTTTTTCCCTATAATACGCGCATGCAAGGTTTGTAGGAGATATTCATTTGGTCTTGTGTTTGTTACGCTCGTAGGGAGAAGAGACGGAGATATAGCAAAATAAACATTTTAATAATCTTTGACCGAGTTTTTTAATCATTTATACTATGCCTGTCTGTTAGTCACTCAATCTGTTTATCTGTCTATTTAAACGACATCAGCTATAGTCTAGAAAATATCGACTTGAAATTGTTTTCATAGTTACCTGACAAAATCAAAGTCGACATCTCATAAACCACATTTTTTTGGTATGCAAAAACATAAAAATAAAATAGCTGTAACATTGATATTTCATTTAAATTTGGATAATTATATTCTATAGGTTACAACAGAAAATGGGCGTGATTAGATTAAGACAACGCCCACTTTCATATACAAAATTGTTTCATTTGAAGCGCGCTTTCACATGTAATTAAATCAAAAGTCAACTTGACGCCAATACGTTGCAGGGTATTTAAAGTTCGAAGTAGCGGCGGATAATTCCTCGGCTTGATTTTTTTCCAGCTAACGCACACAATAGACATTTCGTCTATAGACGGATTTTTTCGATTTAAGTTCATTCATTCATGGTTTTTAAGGGATTGTCTCGTGTTGTTGTTGATGTGATTTTTAACGCTTGTGGATTCACAATTAATTTAATTTCGGTTTACGCCGTGTTAGAGTATTGGCCTCAAGATCTCTTCTCGTTGACAAATTTTGATGATTCTTTTTCGTTGTTTTTTTGAATATACTTTAGAGATTTAAAGATTAATGGTGAACTTCCGTTAGATGGATTCTTATTAAAAATTTGAAAGAAATAAATTTAAATATGAAGTGTATTAAGATCTTGTTTATTCAGTTTTAAGTATTATATTTAACTGAAATCAAAAATGTTATTTATAAAAAAAAACTTTTATTTTTGACTGAAAAAATTTTGTATTCAAATTAAAAAATAATTAAAAATACTTCCACTCCATAAAAGGTTAACTGAAATAGTCTCTGGATAATATCTTTTTCTAATAAGCTCATAAATAAAATTTGGAAAATTGGTTTTTGGTTGTAAGCTTTAAAATATGTCGATGTTTAAAAAAATTCAAAATTCAGTTATCAGTTTTTGAAATGACAAACTTAATTTTTGAGCGATCAGAATGAAGTTTGGATGCATATAATGGACCTTAAAGTAAATAATGACCTACGAATACTGGTTGATGTAATCATGGGTCAAAAGATATATGGTCAACTATTTTTTTTATTAAGAATCAATTTAAGGACTAGTACCTATACAACATTACACTAAGACAGATACAGACAGACAGACAGACAGACAGACATACACCTTTGAACTGATTCCCAAAAGTGGATGGGTGACTCAAGGCAAATAATTTGGTCAAGAGACGATTCAGAGAGAATTAGCTGAGATAAGTGTTATGCCTTTCTACCTCAGCAAGCCCCATTTCTTTTTCTCGCTCTGCTCCAATAGCCCAACAACTACATCATAAACGAAGTAGAAAGGGTACAGTTGAATTTTAGTCCACCTTAACCAAAGAACGGCAATAAACGAAAAACTCGCGAAAGATTAGCCAAATCTTCAGATCAATATGGGCGCCATCAACGATCCAACATGCTAATCGTACCTTGAGAACGACGACACTGTATACGACTACTGGCTAGTGATGTGTTCAGTATGAACAAAATTTATATTCACCTTTTCCTTAATTCTTTCTAAAGTCTATTTAAGAAACAAAAAAGTTAAAAAGGATGGAGTGTATAAATTTTCTTTCTCATCCAAACCTCTCATTTCGGTTTTTCTACTCTCGTATTCCGACTCAATCTTGGGATAAGTACAATGGCCCATTTGGACTGAGTGCTCTGGTCTTTATATCAGTCCAAACCAAAATCTAATTCTATAGAATCTTAGAACGAATGGCAGTTGAGCGGGTTACTCATCGTTGATGACGCCCATATTGGTCATACATAAGATGGTCACATGTATTATGACCCGTATGCTAAGGTCGTTCCTTCTCAACTTTAAGGTCCATAATATGAATACAGATTTCATTTTCATCCCTAAAAAATTAATGTTTTAATTTCAAAAAACGTCATATACAAAAACTTTTTTTTGCTCTCAAAAGGGAAATCTCCTAAAAATAATAAAATAAAAAATCCGCAAATGCCGACAACTTATGTCAGGAGGTACAACAAATCTTCTTGATGGTCTTGACGAAGTTCTCCAATACTTTTAGTAATTGGATGATTTGAGAAACTTGTATTTTTTTTTATATTCAAGGGTGAGACCTCAAGACGATTTTTTTTCCAGACTGATTAGTAAGTATATATTCAACCAGTTGACATAACCGACCAAGAGACCACACATGCGCATCTGCATATCACTTTGCCAACAATTTCTTATTAGCCAACATCTCGAGGTATCATAGGCCAGCATCAACATAAAACAAAATTATGACTTCCTTAATTTGATAAACGAAAGAGTAAAATCTGTCATTACGCTCCGAACGGAATAGGCCACCAACAAAGCCAACAACAACAACAACAGCAACAATAACAACACAAACTACAATAACAATTCAAAAACTTAACTGAAAAAGAATTCAAATTCAAGTCGAAAACTTGGAAATTAGCATTTTAATAGTCGGCCGAATTGATAACAAGTCGAAAATGGAGCACTTATTGACAACTTGAACGAGCCACAACAAAACATTTTCTTATCATGTCTCCAATTGGGTGGTCTAGACCGGGGCCTAGCATAAAATACCAAAGTTATGCTCCGCCACCACAAAAGCAGTGGATGAGCGCTTTTATCATTTCGGTTCATATGTGACCAGCGAGCCAGCATCAAATGTAAAGAAAATCTTTCGTTCAAAGTGGAATTTAAGTCATGAGGGCGCACACGCGTGCATAAATGTCAAAGTGTGCCCGGTTAAACTGTCAAATCTATAAAAAAAAAAAAACAACGAAGAGAAACATTTAATTTATGATATCGGGCAAATCATATCAAAAGGTAATACCTGCACTCTGAATTTGATCAACTGTCACTGGCGGTTGACTACTTTAAAAGCTATTCCAATGGCGCCTCGAATTGATCGGCGCATGCTCGCAACCTGCACACTGACCGCTTCATCACAAGTGCATTAAAATGCTCGTTATTTATGAGTGCTTTGTGTCGCTCTCTCTCTCTATGTATGTGTGTGTTTGTTTATGTGTATGTGTTCGCTTTTCTACTATTAAAGTTTACAAAACAGTCAAAGCGTTTGCTAATAAAATATCTCAGCGAGATTCTTTGAATTAATCAGACGCAAGCGCCGCTTTGGTTGGAGCAATTCTTGAAGCTGTTAACAAAAACAACAACAACAAAAATGCATTGATTATGTACAATTCATTGTACAATTCCATTAACGACGAGAGACAATTGATCTGACAAATGACAATCAATTCATCGCTGGAAATGTCTTGATTTGTCACTTGACAAATGATCGTTTCGCTTTTCTGTCATTCGAAATTGGTTTCTCTTTCGCAGATATTTGTCATCAGAAATCGATTTTATCTTAAAATGTTTTTAATTGCTCTTTAGAAAATATTCGATTAAGTTTGAAACGATTTGATAAATTTTCTCGTGGTACTCGTTGGGAGATTATTGGGATTTTCTGGTGTTTTAATAAGATTAATTGGCGGATATTAATGTATATGACTCTTGGATTTTTACTATATTCAATTTTACAAACTAGAATTAATCTAAGTGGAACTAAAGTCCATAAGAATCTTAAAAATATTTTCATTGCTCTAATAAATCGAAAATGAGCGCATATTATATGAAATTAAGATCCAAAAATATGCCACTAAAATAAGAAAATATGCACTTAAAAACAAGTTTGTTAAATTTTCTGAACCTAAGAAACAATATTTTATTATTTCACTAATATTGCTTCTAAATTTGAAATTTATTATCAAAGTTTGCACAATCAATGTCGATAACTTTAAACAAAAATGGGAGTGGTTATCCTGCACTTATTCAAAACATACAGCGAGCAACACCGAGTACTATAAACTAGTTTAAAATAAATTTATACAAAATCAACAAAAATATATTATCGAAAAATGCAAAAATTATTAGAAAATATGCAAAAATATGCATTTATGGGAATATATATAAAAATATGCATTTTTCAGATAATATGCTAAAATATGCACTATCGATTGCTTGCCATATGAAAAGAAATTTCATGATTATAAAAGATAACTTAATCAGTTTGCTTTTAAGATATCCAGTTCTTATATGCATTTGTATGACGTCTTTTTCGTATATATAAGCCAAATGAATTTATTCTTAATTATAAGAATTCCATTTAAAATAAATTTTGTTTATATTTTAGATCAATTAAAGATCATTGAGTTCGAATCCGAGATCACAATTTGCTTAGGTTATCCAAAATAAAAGTTGTATAGTTTTTCATGACCCATTTATATATGAACTGAAATGATAAGCCCGTATTAGTTTGGCAAATTAAGCAGAACTGATCAGACATATGTTATCTAGTTTAAGATTTAATCAGACCATAATATTTCTGTATATAGTAAGTAAATAGTTAGTAATGATCAGAGGTTTTAGTTAATACGACACCATACCATATCATAAATAAACAAATCTGATGATAAATCTAGCAAATCTGTTCATTACATGTAACTAGATAAAATCAGATCTACTCAATTTATGGATCTGATTAGGTCACATCGAACAAGGTTTAAAAATATAATAATAATACTAAATGACCAAAAATTTGTCTGTTTGTTGTCACTTCATTCTAAATATAAACTTTATTCTATTCTAACACTAAAAACTAAATATTTCATATGTGTTTACAACCGTTCAAAAGAAATTTTATTTAATTTCGGCCGTTGTATTGCATAAAGCCAAAACCAGTTCCATCAATTCCAACGATCGGCAATCGACCGACGCCCCTGACCAAGTAATCTGGAGACCTTTTAAAAGACTTTAAATTATAAAACAATTTGAAAGTGTTCATTAATTTTCACGCGCTCATCCTTTTATTTCACTTCATTTCGTTTCATTTCTTGCTGCACGTTTATTTTTCCCCTTTTAAATTTTGGTTGGTTCCTTCCTCCTTCATCGTGTCATTTCGAGAATGACATAAAAACCGCATGTTTTAGTGACCAAACAACAACAACAACAACAACATGTTCCATAACGACATTTAAGGTCTTTAAGAGACACTTTCAAGCCATCATACGTTTCGGCTGGATACCAAAAGTGTGTTTAGTGTTTATGTGCATTTTTTGTTGTTGTTATTGTTGTTGTTTTTTGTTGTTGTTGTTGTTTACCTGTATTCAGCACACGAATTAAATTTACGTACGTACACACATTTTGAATGTCCGTCGGAGCGGGATGGACGAGACGAGACGAGACGACACAGCAGCGAGAAAAGGTCATCATGCTCATATTTGGAATTCGAAAAATGGGATTTTGACAAAACAACAATACGAACAAAAACAATAACAACAACAACAACAGAAAACTGCACATAAAAAAATAAAAACTGAAATTATACAAAAACTCGTAAAGAAGATCACATCGAAGCGGAGTGACAGTCTCGGTGATCTGTTGTTATTGGATTGTCGTGTTTGCTTAGTGGCAAGATTTTATTATTATTGTTTGGGATTACAAAAACAAAGCAAAAAAATGTATTTATGTCACACTTTTAGGCGCAAATGTGAGACTGTGCGGCATCGTGTCAGGTGAGCGACACTACGCGGTGTCCTGATTTTGAGTTGGAGTTTTCGATTATGGATTTTTCAGGAATGCCCATAAATATTTTTATATATGCCTTGAAGGTGTTCGTTGTGGGATTTGGAATTTTATTTTTGGAGTTTTTTATTAAGATATTTTGCTGCAATTGAGTTGGCAATCTGGGAGACAATCTTCTAGAAATATAATAAAATACTGCTCAATCTAAAACTGACCAGCCAATTTGTTAAACAATAATGAAAACTAACATCAAGTTTGACAAATCCCAATTGACCACAGGTGGGAGACTATTTTAGTGACGTTCTAATTTCCATTATAGGTAATTCAAAAAAATATGGAAAATATGGAAAATCACATTTTTTAATTAAATTGTATCATGTCGAAATGATATACGATCGTATATAGTAAGGGTGTTCACTTAAACGCGAAAATTCCTCGAAAACCTCGAAACTTTGCAAGTTTTCGAGCACTGAAAAAGAACTGTCAACAAAGGTTTGCAAATATTCGAAGCAAATTAGTTGCGCAAACAGCCTCGCAAAGTTCTTCAAATGTTTCAGTGTTGCCTATAACTGTATGTAAACAAACAAAATTTGTATTTTTCAGTGTTGCCTGTTTGTAAAATCAAAATATTAAAGCTATAAAAAGGTGAACTTGTTAACGTTAGGTTATAGAATTGTAGAAATACAATATATATAAAATAAGTTGGCAACACTATTGAGAAAATGATAATAGGCCAGGGTTCACTTAACAAGGTTATAGTGCAACTACGAAAACAACATTTCTACAACAAACACATGCATTTTGTTTTTATTTTTCGTTTTTAGATTGTCACTTTGACAATATATTTAAGAGCAAGACCGTCGCCAGGATTATTTCGGTGTGGATTTGTTTTCAGTGATACAAACAAAGTTTAATTCATTTCTTTTCAGTAAATTTCGTTGGTCTCCTTTGAAAAAACACTCAACGAAGTTTCAGTCTAATATGAAATATTCTAAATTTATTTTATTTGGTATAAGCCTATAAAAAAAAAAACAAAATTTAGTAAACAAAAATTGTATTGGAAATCTTCTGGGAGCGTTTGAACCCCTATTTTCCCCTGGCTATGACCTTCGTTTAGAGTAACAGAATTTCGTTTGTCAAAAAATGTAAACAATGTTGATATTGGTTGATTTTGACAATTTAAAAATTTTACAAAATGAAAAAAAAAAACAAACAAATCAGCTGCTCGTACGCTATAACCTTGTTAAGTGAGTCCTGTAGTAGGCAGTACCAATTTAAAAATTACATTAGGCAACACTAATTCTGTTGAAAACAGCTGACGGAATTATTAAATTGCTGGATTTAACAAATGTTTTTGAGTCTCTTTTCCTGAAAGAGGCTATACACTTTTCGAGTTTTTATAGTTTTCGAGTTTTCCCGTTTAAGAGAATCCTCTTTCACATTTTATAAACTATGAAAATTATATAGAAAGTAAACTAATACAAATAATGAACAAGAAGTGTTAAAGAACTGCAATCCAGAGTTCTATTGTACGCCCTCTGCTTTTATAGGGGGTCCCTACAAAACCTCATCCAGTCTTCTTGTCCTCATGAATTCTAAAATGTTGACCTGACCTTGTCGGTCTAACCTTGTTAGTGTCCTTTCTCGTACTATAAATGATCACATGTATTTACATATGTCTCCTTTGCATCAGCGCTCCAGAGTTACCTCTAGAAATCTATAAAAAGCGCCAACAATTTACCAACATTCAATTACCTTATCTAAACCTGTAAACGGATTATTACACATTCTTAGCATTTGGCCAGCTGACCGTTGCCATGTTTCGACTAAGTGTAGCTTTAAATTAATTAATTGTAATCCTTCGCCGTTTATAGTTAAGCTAAAAGGAAATGAAAATCTCAAACCTTAACGACATTTTAATTTCATAGTCTAATTTTTTCTAACTGCATTCACTTGTAGCGGCCGAATCCATTTCTGATTAAAATTACAAAAAAAAAAACCAGCGGAAAATTGCTTTTCATACTTGATCAATCTATGCAAATCATTTTGCAGTCGTAAAGATAATGCACACACACACATAAATACATACAAACACACACACACATGCACTGAAATTAATTCAAATCTAATTTTTATCGCTTCACTAAATTGATTTTGAAATATTTCTCTTCTCATAGTCCTCTTAGGCCTCTCTCGTCTGTGTCTATCTTCCGAGTTGTTATTAAAAAACAATTAATTACAAATTTGCGATACGATCGAAAGTTTATTAGTAAACTGATCCTCTTCTTCTTCTTCTTCTACTCTTTTCCTGCTATCCCAAGAGTAGTGTAGCTTGAATCAGCTGCACGCGGTGTTATTGGGTCAAAACAATTTTAACGACTTTTTCCATGATTTTTTTTTCTACACTCGATTTTTTTTTTGTATTTGTTTTAATTGAGAAAATTCGAAAACGCCGCAATTCGAAAATCCATTTGAATAATAATGATCGAATTAACGAAAACGTGAGAAAAGCCAAATTGACATGTGAGATGCCGTTTAACGACGTTCGAACTGGCCGAAACGCTGATGAACGCTTTTCCAATTTTTATGGCATTTATGAACGTTTTCTGACCCATGTCGCATGTTAGATTTAATTTGATAAGAGAAGCGGGCCCGCGCGCGCGTTTCCACTGCGGTCACTAATCTACTGATCTAGTAAAACTAGACTGCATGAATTGAATTCGACAAAAAAATGAAGAAGAAACTCTTCCAGAACTCAGGTTTAGCTTCTGATATCGATCGCTCGATCGCGCACACATGTAATTAAGACCGTTCACATTTCTTCCAGCGATCCTAATAATGACTTCAGTTTGAAATTCATTTCGGCTCATATAGATACATATACATATACATATACACTCTGCTCTCGTTTCTCGTGCGCCATATAAAAACCTTTCTTAATTGCTAACCTCTGTAAATATAGAATCGTCAGGTGATACTACCATCATTATTTGATTAAGATCATTTCTGTGGTTTGGTATGCTTTGGAAAAGCGAGATATTTTTTGTTGTTGTTGTTATTTGTAAACGATCTTTTTGAGCAATGTGTCTCAGGCATTGTACTACAGTACAATATATTATCTGTTAATGGTATTTCACATTTCATATTGCCATCTTCCGTTTCAGTTAGCAAACGACCAAAAAAAAAAAAACAAAAAAATGTGTCAATAATTTTTCGCTATAATTGCGTATGTCACAAATCGTGGAATTCATGGAAATTGCTAATGTTAACGATATGCTGCTGGAGAAGTTGTTAATTTGGATTATGTTACCAAATGCCATATTAAATAAAAAATGAATGACATCGGGCTAGCCTCTTCTATGTGAATGTGGAGTACAGGTTTTCGTTTTCGTTTTCGATTTCGATTTGACTATATGTAGTATGCAAAAGTGATTTGATTTATTTGATTATTGCGCTTCCGTAAGAGTGGGCTTACGTTGTTGTTTGGAACCAACCAAACAACCAACCAGCGGTAGGTATTGTGAAAATAAACATTAAACTGCAATATATTACGGGGAAGCGTGTGCATGCGAGCGGGTACTATTTCTTGTTGGTAATTGGCTTGTAATTTTTAGTATAATTGGAAAACTTATGAAGTTGGCTGCTGCCCGAACTGCGGGAGTTGAGGATATGAACGCTATGGAATGTGCAGGGCAGTTGAAATTTGCGAAATGTATATCGATGCATGGGGCTTTCAGGTTGTTTATTAAATAAGAGATATTAGTTGCAAATGAAATATAAATGAAATACATTTTGTTAAGCTTTTTTATGTACCATGATAATGTTTGCCGAAGGAAGACGATATTTAGGAAAGTAATATTATTAATAAAGGCTATAGATGCACTGCGACCTGAAAGACCTATTGTGCAGCCTCGTTGACCTACAAACACAATTCTAGACTGTTTATAAATCTCGTAATTGTTGTGGGCTTAATTTCTCCTATGTCACTTGGAACTAGAATTCCGTTACCTAAGTAGTCAAATCTGCGTCTTGCAACCGCTGGACAAGTGCAAAGCACATGTTCAGCTGTTTCCTGCTCTTCTTGGCAGAGTCGGCCTGAATTATTTGCTACCACTCCTATTTTATTCAGATGGTAATTAAGTTTACAGTGTCCAGTTAAGAGTTCACTATAGAGTTTAATGTCTTTTCTGCTAAGGTTAAGAATAGCTTCTACCTTGATATTTACTGGGTCAATGAGTCTTCTTGACTGGCGCATGCCTGTTTGGGCTCTCCTAAATAAAAATTAATGCAAAGTATAAATTTCAAAACTTTAATGATTTATTTTAAATATTGAAAAAGGTTTTTGTTTCCGAAATAGTATCAATTCGAAATTTATTTACCAAGGCCAACTAAATCCAAACTTTTAAATTATATTTCCACATAGAATATTCGTAGGATGGTTTAATATGTTCAGACCTTTACTAGCAAAATGTTAGACTCAGATTTTTAGTTCTCAGATCTAGTTAGCATGAAAGCCAAAAACAGTCTGACTCTAAAAAGATTGTTTTCTAAATATTACAAAGTTTCTTGATTCCAAAATAAATTAAGTTAAAAATTCATAAATTAAGCTTAACGAAATCGAAACTTTGAAGTTCTATTTAGACATGGAATATTTATAAAAGGATTCATATGATCAGACGCTTACATGCAAAATATTAGAATCTGTTACTCAATGATGTGTCTTAAAATTGAATCTAATCAAACAGATCTGGGATGAAAACCACAAACACAAAAAAAACAGTCCGACCCTAATGGAAGTTGTTAAAGTTAACGATCCTTTAACTTAAATGCTCAGTGGTCAGAACGCCAGCAAAAGGTGTTGAAGTTGAAAATGGTTTTTGTGCGTGCAGATAATTATAGGCCACGTCAAATAGGGGCCAAAAACAACAAAAACAACAGCAACAAAACAAAAGCAACAACTTAATAAGACCTAATGAAGTTAGGGCTACTGGTGACTACTGACTACTGCTGGTCAAAATGCTGATCGGGGCGTTAATAAGCCACTAATAAGCCGCTAATCACAAAGAGGGCACACGCTTAGGTTAAAAGCCCATTAAAGATAGGGATGGCCAGATGAGAACACTCGCATTGCAACAAAGACTCCAATGAGCTTGTTAGCGGCGACAAACGCTGTGTTATTAAACAATTACGAGGAGGTGCGCGCAGCGCTACTAACTGATTACATTCGCTTAAGTAGGCATAAGGCGAATGGGCCACCGACTTCAGGTAGGTACTTGCCACTGGGAAGATGTTTTTAAATTAAAGCGCATAGTTTATGAGTTTGTAATTGATAAGCAGTTAGCTGAGACAGAAAGAAGATTATGTTGGGTTGCCTCTCTCAGTAGCAGATGTTGGAGCAACTTAAGATTTATACGCACGCTTAAAAATGACAACAACAACAAAACGCAACAAGTTGTATTTTTTTTCCCGAATTTGACAAAAGGCTTATAAAGCAATCAATTTGCATGTGACTTTTACTCGAGATCTTTGGAGTGGATCAACTTACTTAGCCAATGTTAAAAATGCAATCAATATAGACTTAACTGATAATGATTATAAAGTGATTATAGCCATGTTTATATATTATATTTTAACCCTTTAACAAATTTAAATCGCTGTACTTTATATGCTTCTTACAAATGTTTGATCCTAGCCAAATTGATCTATGCTAATGGTCCATCAACTTCTTCTTCATCTTCCACTTAGATGATTATGCACAGACGCGTCGAAAAGGTTAAGAGTAGCAGCAGCTTACTACGCTACTATAAGCGTAAGAAAAGTACAAAAACAGAAACAAAACAAAAATTTACGTTCAAATATGCAGATGAGTGCCATTGATAATTTATAACATCAGAAGCAGTGCAGAATTGCCAACTCTTTTCAAGACGCGAGCGAGCTATTACCCGGTAGCGCTTATTCAGCTAAAATGTAAGGCAATCATTTCACGACTGATGGATGCCACAGACAGACAGACAGACGAAAGTCGAATGGACGGACAGACGGATTGTACTGACAAAAGGAAAAAGTCTAAACACAACGGCTGTTAGGATAGATAGGCTTGCAGACAGACTCACAGTCAGCCGCCTGTCCATGCTAGAATAAACATTTCTGCCGCAGTGACTCGTAGTGACTGTGCGCTACAACAAATATTACCGTAGTAGTGTGCCCGCTGCCATGCTACGACTATGATCACACTGTATTATAGTGTTGCAATCGATTAAGCGCGCATATTCATGCATGAAAAATATGCTTAGATCGATGCAATAATAATTCATCGTCTAAAACTGATCATTAAGCTTTTGGTTCGCGCTTTGCTTTTTCCATCCTCCTGCAGCTTTGCCGCTTTGTGTATATGTAGTGGATAATATGCTTGTACATGTGCATGTTTGTTTGTCATGAGTTTGTGGTTTTGGATTTCGTTGTGGTTGTCCAACGAAGTTGTGTGTGTCCGACATAGCGCCTCATCACATCTGCTACACATGGAAATATTTTGCGATGGCAGTGGTTCTTAAACTTGACCGAGTGGTTAGAGAATTTAGAGTGACTTTCGGATGAATAAGGCAGCTTTTCGTGTGGAATATGGAATCGAAAAAGTTTTTAATATATAGTCCTGATAATTGATTGGGTCCATAAAAACTTAAGAGACTAAATTGCATCTGCGAGTAAAGTGAATAGCTTGCTAAGCTATATTTGAAGAACCAGGACGCAGGCCTCCTCGAAAGCTTTTTAATTTTTTTATTAGAAAAAAAAAATGTTTTAGAGTGCCATTTCACGTCTCGACTGATCACAATCTAACAGGGGGCGCTCAATATACAAACTATCAAACGCTCCACATGAAGGCGAGACAGCACCAAGTGATTTCAGTAGCCGACCGAGAGAAGTTCGCCTATATAAAATCGCAAATGGAAAGGTGGTAAATGATAACTCATTGCGAAGTAATATAGCGCTTTACGCAACAACGCCTAGCCGCAAAAACAACAACAACAACAACAAAATCAAAGCCAACCAGCAGCTATGCAAGCTTGGCTGATCTCCAAGAACTCCGCTCGAATAGTGCGTTCTCAGAAGCACTTATTCATGGCTACGACGAACGAAGCAATAATTACAACGCGATGCGATATGTGAGCGATATTCCATGCCAGCGCAACTGGCTAAACGAAGAAAGAAACAAAGTGAATGCCAGAAAGAATAAAACAAAAAAGACAGGACAGAACAAAAATCAACTAAAACGTGTTGGGTGGTTGACACAGCCACCTGACATATAAACACACATATACATCGATCTTGAGGGGTGCCGCCGCCGTCGCCGCCTTTCGAGAAATCGCGCAGAAATTGCACAGCACAGCTGTGTGTGGATCATCAGCATCATCATCGCTTGATGATTTCGCTGTTGCGCTACTGTTGGTTGCTACCGTTGCGCGTTGCTGCTATTGCTGTATGCTGTGGATGCTGGATGCTGCTGTTTGTTGTTGTTTTGAGGAGTTTAGTGGAGTTGTGCTGTTAATACCAGAAGCACTAAAATCGTAAAGCAAATGACTTGGAAATTCATTTATAATTTTCAACGATCGATGAAGCATTGCAGCGCGACGTCGGCGGCGGCGTTGGTGCATCTTCCGCGAAGGCTTGCGCCGCCGCTTTGGGTAACTTGTCGCTGTATGTCAGGTTTATTTTTGTTTTTTTTCGGTTTGGTTTGGTTAGTTGAAGCAGTGTGTAAATTGTAAAGTTAATTTGGGGCGTGTCATTTTGGAAATGTTGGTCTTTCCTACACGCCACACACAAATGCGGTCCTGGGTAAAAGTCGTTAATTGTAAATCAATAAATGCACACTTTGGCGTGGCATCGCTCGAGTAACTCGACATATGTATGTATGTACAGGAGGCGACGGCGCATTGGCTATTACAAGTCTCGGCGCAAGGGGTTGAACGGTTTGCGGGTAATTGGATCAGAGTTGGTTGTTGAATTGTATAATTAGTAATTATTTTAATTAAATTACATGATATCGAATAAGTATTTATATGCGTAGCTAACCAACGCCTCATAGCAATATAAATAAATTAAATGTCTTTCGATATCCGATGTCCATAAAGTTAATATCGTAATCTTCGGACAAAGTGCATTTCTAATTCACTTCAGCCATAACGCTATCGTTTTACAATAATCTCCACGTTTATCTGCAATATCTGCAAAACACATCTACGGTAGTTGGTTGTATTCCACACACAGACACACAAATCCCTTCGCACCTCTGGCCAGCATGTTGAAATTAATTAATGGCTGCTTCAATTAAAATTGCAACATGCAGTTGGACACAATTTTTCTTCACCCTAAAATGCATCGATTTTTAGCCTAAGTCGCAATTGTAGAATCCTGTTTGCTTTACCTTACCTTACCTTACCTTACCTTACCTTACCTTACCTTACCTTTCCTTACCTTACCTAACTTCATTTTATTTTGTTCGTTTGTTTTGTAAGCTTGTTCGACAAGTTCCTGCGCCTTGTCCTCGGACTGATGAGCAGCAGCCGTAGTCGCACTCGCAGCGTCGAAAAACGAGTACCACAACAACAAAGCCGATTTGCACACCATGTCCTCCACATACGTGCACTATTCGCAGTGCTCGAGCTAATTCCAAACGCCACAATGTCCTCCAGCGAAAATGTTAAACTGATTTAGCGTTAAAGCTGGCAAAAATGCAAAATCAATTTAGCCATTTGTTTCGAGCATTGCTCAAGAAAATTCTTCTTTCCCCGACTTTTGGCCAGTGTTGTCTGCTTAAGTGTTTGGCAACCGAATTGAATGAGCGCGGCATTAGGCGCAGGCGCAGTGGCAGTCGCATTCGATCGTAGCTTTGCTTCGTGGTGGCATTTGCCAGGTTGCCTGTGTATACTCCGTATTATCTTGTACGTTGAGTATGTGTGTTGTCCTTCTGGTGGTTTTGTCAATTTGCTCGTGTAGTGTGAACGCTGGCGATGGCACGTTTCCAGTGCGATTATGTTCGCTGGCGAGATTAGTATATCGCGCTAAAGATTCGAGTCAGCAATTTGTGGCGAAATGGAAAATTGCTGTTCAATTATTTTACCATGTAAAGTTCGTGTTCGGACATTGTTGTTTAGGTGCCGCGGTGACAAGAATTTTAATAACTTTGTCTGAAATTAGTTGAACAACTTTTTTTTGTTTTTTTTTTCGTTTAAGTAGTGGACTCGAAAGTGGGATATGGCGGTAGGAAGGAAATGTGTTATGGAATGCGGTAAGTGGAGTTCGAATTTTGTAGAATCGGTCTAGGCATTATTATTATTGATAAGAGCTATAGAATCAGGTCTAGACATGATAAACTTAACTTTTAATCTGTATATAAACCTTTTTTTTTTTGAAGAACTTGACAAATTCTTTCGTTGCACAATACCCCTGAAAAAATCGTTAGTCGTCAGCAATTCTCGAGTGTTGAAAATTCCTCACGCCTTCGTTAACGAACAAATTGAAACGATCAAATCCGGCATGATAGAGTGACATTTAATTGTCAATACCTCGGCTAATACAAAGCCCTTAAAACCTCATTAGTCTGATTATGTATTGTCTACGAAGATTTTCACTTTGCAATGAAAACATCGAATTAAAAAAGAAAATTAATGAGAAAATGATTTGTTGAAAAATTCGAAATAGTACGGCTCAAATTTTGGGCTACGAAGTAACAAGATGACATGCTGTGCCCCCGACAAGCGTGTACCACAAGCATACAAGAAAAAGTAGAAAAAAACTCGACATGTCACATGCCAAACAACAACAACAACAATTGCTAATTGACCATTTTATGTTTTTTTTGGGGAAAACAACAAAATCAATAATAGATGAGTTAATTTCGGCTGAAACGAAATAAAACAAACGAAAGGCGTAACACGACGCAGTGTGGTGCTACCGTGTTTTTTTTTGTTAGTGGACTCAAGTTGCCATAGCATAGCAGACGGGGCTATTGTTTCATACTCGCATATGTATGTATGCTGGAAATGCATAAAATTAATAATGCATAAAAAAAAACTGAAACGAAAATCGTTTTGAGTGAGCGTTCGCGGTGTTGGTGGCAACGGCGGCGACGGTGAAACGCTTTCAACTGCAATTTAAACGCTGTTAATCTTCTGTTAATGAGCTGGACATACATATGCCATAAGGAGGTTGTCTGTTTACATATCATCTTCAAGCTGTATGTATGTACGTATGTTTAGATCCCGCATAATATTTTGCTCAAAGGCAATTAGAAGACTATACAACTCCGAGTCTTTCTACGTTAACTACGAAAAAGTTTTGTTGTAGTTTCTTGGTTTTTGAAGAATTTTGTTAACAAGCTTTGCTTTAAGCTGGCGCAAACGCTAGCCGTGGTAGTTGTCGATGTCGCGTCGCCGTTTGAGTTCGCCTAATAAATTTTTGATTGCGACTACAACATTTTGTTGCCTCTTAGACCAACAATTTTATTAACTGGCTTGCCCCACCAGCAGCGGTCGCGGTGGCGTTGGTTTTTCCTATTTCTATTTGTTAATTATTCATTGGAATCGGTAACGCTAGATTGAAACGTTTTTTTTTTTTTAAATATGGTATATCAAGTAAAATTTTGAGTTAATTAAATTTTTTGTTCGTTTATATGCAGTGAGTAAGTTGTTGCATTTACTAAGTCTGATGGCAGTTGTAAATCTTTTGACAGTTTGACACATGTGTCGAAATGTAACATACGTTAGAACAAAACGATAGTTACATAACAACTTTGGGTGGGTTTTCGTTTTGTTCTTTGTTCTTTGGCAGTGCATGGAGTGTATGAAGCGGGCCCTTATTTAAGGACCAGACAAACTTTGTGAAAATGTTCCTTCAGATTCATCTGGTCCCTTTGATAAATCAGAAGAAGTGCAAGGAATTTTTTATTTTTTTGTTATACTAAAATTGCGTTTAACCATTTTTAGCCCATTATTTCCAGTCGTTCGTTTACATATATAAGTATAAAATACTTTAAAAATAGTTTGAGAGGCATGTATAGATATTTTTTAAAAATTAATATGTACTAAAAAGTATTTTGGATCACGCCTATTTTTTGCTGATAATTCTTGTTTTCCCAAAAAATATGAAAAGTGGGCTATGTTTTTACCTTATCTTTGTACTGAACCTCCTCTTGAATAATACAATCTTACACCCACAATTTCAGGTCGCTATCTCTTAAACTGCAGCTTTCTTAAGTTAAAAATAAACAAATTTTCAGGTATCCCGAAACAAAAATTCAAGCAGGTTTGTAGCAGAATATCGACATTCAACAAGGCACCTAACAAGCAGTTTATATGGAATATTTTAGGAAGTTTTTAGATAAAAAAGGCTATATTTTGGACAAAAGCTGCCTATGCTGCCATCTGAAAAAATATAAAAATTCAAATTTGAGTGGTTTTGTGTAAGTTTTCTCACATTTTTTTGGCATGAAAAATATTAAATTAAAAATCAAAACGAGAAATGAGCAGCTTTTCATTTCAGCAGGAAAATTTGAAATTGAAATTTGAATAATAGCTGGAAATGAGCAGCTTACAGGCAGGCAAAGGCAGTAGGAACCGTATAGATAGTAAAGAGACTGTTTTTCGGCAGGTTAAAGCGGAAAAGTAGCAGCATATTGGCAGTTCTCTAGGAACAACAATAGTTGCTACACAGAAATGTGGAAGATGGCAGCATTTCAACAGCACAAATATTGTGCTGCCACCTACACTATGCATTAAATAATATTACTCAAGTAGTATCATCAATTGATATTATAAAAATGAGAGCCGTTTCAAAATAAATATACTTTAAAAAGAACAATTAGTAAATTAATTTTAACTCATAATTCATAGTCATAAAGGTTTGAATTTTTACTTAATTCGATTGAGCTAATCTGAAAGATATTGTATTAAAATAGTTAATTCTGTTTATATTATATTGTATTCCGTTTTTAAATGTTCTTTCCCTGCTTTTAGAATGTTAATTGTTCAAACATTCTAAAAAGCCGCCGCATTGCTGCTAGTGGTAGGCTGCTTTTTGAAATAGAAAATCGACTGACTGCATTCGCCTGTTTAAAACCTGCCAATTTAAATAGTATTGTGTTTTCCACAATACTGTTTAAATAATGTTACAAAGCTGCAAAAATGTTTGTCTCGTGATCCTATTGGCGTAGTGTTGCACTGGCGGAATGTATAGCTTTAGGGACGAATCGCCAGAGCACTTTTCAGGAAAATGAAAGGCATTGATGCATTGTGGACAAAGACATTTGGAATCATAAATGATAATGGGAAATGACCTAACAAAGTTAGACTCAGCCACCATTCTCAAATTTCTGAGGGCAATTGGGCTGGATGAGGTTTGGTAGGGATACTCCAGTCGAGCAAAAGACCTTAGGTAGAAGTATTTTTAAACCTTCTATTCGCAATACAATTCAATACAATGCAATAAATACAATACAATACAATTCAATATAACACAATACAATAAAATACAACACAATATAAAACAATATAATACGATACAATACAATACAATACAATACAATACAATACAATACAATACAATACAATATAGTAAAGTACAAATCAATACAAAACAATACGATACGCTAGCAATTACAATTCAATACAATGCAATACAATACAATACAATTCAATACAATGCAATACAATTCAATATAACACAATACAATAAAATACAACACAATATAAAACAATACAATACAATACAATACAATACAATACGATACAATAAAATACAACAGAATGCAGAATTAGAGTACTCTAAGGTAAAATTTTATAAACTCAATTAATTTGTTTTTAAAATACTTTAATGGAATCATCGTGCTTAAGTTGTAATTACATATGTTAGTTTGTTACTTACTAATTATGTCTAGTATATACATAATCAATATTACATATATTTATGATTATATTCATGACTTATTTACGATCAGCCATGTCAAATGACTCATAAAGTTTATATCGAAGTAATATGGCCAGCCACATCCTTGTCCTCCTTTTCGGTTGAGATAATTTTAATTACCTTGACTATGCCAACATTTAATTAATAAAAAAACATTAATTAACTGGAAAATATATGCGCCGGGCGCTTATCAGTGTTCGTAATTCGCGTATTTGCATTAAAAACTGCAATAATTTTAATAAAAATCTGAGATACGCTCGCAATTACAAAGAAATTAAGTTAAAGATACACTGTAGAGCAGATCGCAGCGTTGTCAATCGCAGAGCATCGCATCGCACGATATGAAGGCGACTGCTGTTGAGGTGCGGTGAGGTGCGCTAGGAAAAGCAATTAACAAATCCCGCTAGTAGCGCCATCAATATGTGAAAATGTGTAATTATAATAAATTCAAATCTAACTGCACGTTGCATACAAAATATGAGCAGTTGTGGCCTGCTGGTCGAACATTCATCGAACGCGATAAGCCAATGGGCAAAAGAATCTGAACGACAAGCAGTTAGCCACAACATATATTAGAGGTATTATGCGCGCAGAGCGGTTTACAGCGTTCAGCGTTAGCGGACTTTGCACCTAGCACTTTCGTTTTCATTCGTTGGCGCTTCGCTTCTCAAGTAGCACTTTGAGCATTTCAATAGCGCACTTGGCAAATATATTTATTTAAATTATATACATAGATGTGCCGCATGCTGGGCTGATGATGACTTCTTTCTACCACTTCCTTTTTGGTATCTGTTCAAACGGTTTGGCTCTACCTTTGCTGGTTTTTTGCACAGATTGACCATAGGAGCGGGCAGTAGCAGCGGCAGCGGCGCGACCAGTAGTGCGACAAATGGCGTTGGCTGCGGCGGTACTCAAACTGGCGACTTGTTCGAGTATTTCGCACACAACAATATTTCATAAATTGAGCGCATAAATCAAAATTAACGAGTGCACGAAGATGAAGATGATGAAGAAGCAGCAAAAGCAACAGCAGCAGCAGCAGCGAGTGGCAAGTGAGGCATCTGTGCCACGTTTTACAGCAACAACAGAAATGTGTAAACAAAGTAGCAGTCGGTCTAATCAACTTTTGCAAATGTAGCTCACTGAGGTACGAAGAGGATAACCTCTTTTACATATAAGTAAAATCATAGAAAAAATCAAGGGATCAAATTAAGAGATTTTTAATCATTTCAAATCAAATGACTAAAATCTTATAAAAGTTTATATATATATACAAATGTATGATCAAATATTTCGTTTAAAATCAGTCAAAAAATGTATCTATTGGATACCATAACAATGACAACAAACATATAAATATATATTTTATCTGACTCAATCAGATAAATTACTTCAAAATGATTAAAATCTTATAAAACAAAAAATCGTAATGTAATCAGAACTTTATGAGTAGATCAGCTGTTTACATATACTCGTACATACATATGTATGATCAAATATATAAACAATTGTTATTATTGTCCATCTTCACAATAAAACATATAACTTTTTAATCGATTGAGTATAGATTGAAGTCATACAAATACAAATTAATATAATCAAAACTGTAAATTAAGTAGATCAGCAGTTTACATACGATTACATTCATATGTACATATGTATTAAACGATCAAATATATTTGTTTTGTTGAGCTTAACGTTTTTTATCTAAATCAAAGTATATATTCAATAATACTCTGAAACGATTTAAATCTGATATAACAAAATTTAATATAATTGGAATTATAAATTGAGAAGATCAGCTGTTTACAAAATTTTTCTGATTATATATAATTTTCTTAAGATATCAAAAAGATTTTTTTTTATTAATTACTGATATCTGATCTGATAAAATATGAATTCAGATATATCAGATAAAATCTAAAAGCACTTAAGAAAAGACCTGATCAGATTAACTTAATTTAAGGATCTAATAAAATGTGATCATACTTACCAAATTTGCAGATCTGATCATATTGACTGATCTTTCTGTTTAAATAAGATATCAAAATATTCCAACAAATTATTCAATTTCGTTGGCTTAGAATTTAAAAAGTACATTTAAACATTATTAACGCAAAACCAATCCGCACTGCCAAAGTGTAGTGCAAATAAAAAAGTAAAACAACAACTGCGCGTAAAACTGAACGAAATTCCTGTCGCTGGTCGCTTGTCGCGTGAAAGGCACAGGCGAAAATATAAACCGCTCGATCATTCCACTCGCTTGCCTCTTGGTCGGCTCAAAAATAAAAGTGTGGATTCTCTGAAGACCGGGCTTAAATATTAAACGAAAAAAAGCAAAAAAAGAAACGTTCATTTCAAGCAAAATACAAACAGCGACAAAAAGTAAAACGAATATAAAAAAAAGTAAAAGAAAAAAAGGAAAAGAAAAAGGAAGCGAAAAATATTGTTACCCGATTTTACGTGATTGATAAAATGGCGTGTCAAACATGTTGACGCTTGTCGGCAGGGTTCCCTTTTGAAGTGTGTGTGTGTGTTTGAAAAAAGATCAAGTCGGTAGTTACGCGCTTCTGACATGGTCAGCCCCGTTAAGTTAAGCGTTTTTAAAGTGAGACGACCAACCAAAAGATCAGCTTGAATTAACACTTTGCGGGTGTGAGCCGCAAATAAACTCTGTCCGGGAATGCAAATCACAAATCCACCCAAAAAAAAATTAGTCATAAACTAAGAATGACTGTTTTGTGTCTGCAGTTGGAATGCTGGCATTGATGAATGTAATGCAGGAAATTGTCGCTATAAATTAAGAGACGTGATTGTGAATTTAAGAAGGAATATAAAGAAAAATTGCTGGAGCAGCGCATATACTTTGGTCAATAGTTGACACTTGGTTTTGCTTGGATTGGTACGCAAATGTGTGGCTCATTTTCATTCTAAGATACTTTTTCCGCATAGGTATTAGATAATGGTTGATAACCTCTTTTCGGATTCCCATATTGGATGTCAAGTTTTTTTGAAATAATTTCCTTATTGTCTAAATTTTCCGGTAAATTAATTCCTGATTATTAAACTTTTCTTGGTTCTCTGATAGGACAAAACTTCAATCAATCTTGATATATAAGAACCATTTTCATAAAAATTGGTCTCACACTGCAAATATTGTAGAAAATATGGAAGACCCTAAAGACATCTTCGGTGTTTGAAGCTTAAATGATGCCACCTTTATTATTTAAATCTAATAAAACAATATAAATTATCTTGCATAGAATCCTACAGGAAAAGTCAACAATAGTTTTATGTGACTACCAATAGCTAGTGATGACATAAGGCATTCTTTTCTATATGGACCATGTGAGGGGTGCTGTCTTCCCTTTGTTAGAGAGGTTGATAACAACAACGAAAAATATATTCTCCTTTTTGCTTACTCGGAAAGAGAGAGAGTGAATTCAATTATATGATGACTTATGCGCTTTCGACTGGAAGAAGTTTTCAGCAAAAAAGATTATTTTAATCTTTTGCTTAAGTATCGACATCTCTCTCGGGGGTAGATGAGTGAAACAGCAAGAATATATTGTGGAATAGACGACAAACAAAAATTAGTGCTTTTAAAATATATTCGGATATTTAACAAAATGTAAATTGACCCTACTGGTTAGATTACAGGAAATATATCCGATATGCTTTACAGAGTAATTAACTTAAAAATTTTCTCAATGCATTCATTGATTTGAAAATGTCTCTATTGTAATTATACTTTCATTAATTATGATGTTATGAAATATTCTATGTATTTCCAAAAAGAAGAGATTTCCATCTACAGATACATACATTACAAAAAAAAAACTTTAATGCACGCAAAGTGTCAACTTAAAATACATACTTACTGTAGTTACTGTAGTAGTAAATGCATCTATAAGAAGTTACTTCCGTTGGCATTTGGCATTAATTAAACTCGTTTTCGTGTGTGTGCCAACATTTCAAGGGATTTTCGACTTATACTCGTATGCATGTGGACAACAACAATAACAACAATAACAACAAAAACAACAACAACAACATGTGTGCTACCACCAATCGACAACAAATGTGTGGTGGCTATTAATAGAGGTCTTCAGCAGCAGGACACACTTACCATAATTAACACTATCGCTGCTTGTTGCCGCAACAGTCACGGACAACCGTGTCGACCGACCGACCGTTGTACCACACCACGTCGTCCGAATGCCGATTGTGCATTCAGAGGCGTCAAAGCTGTCGTCACACATTTGAATTGCCAGCCTGGCCGATTGCCAGCCAGCCAGCCAGCCAGCATTGACAGCATATGTCATGCAATCACAGTTTTGGTCTGGTCTGACGGTATTGGACTCTGACTCTCTGAGTTAGCCGAGACTGCTGACTGGTGGCGTTAATGAGTTGCCGTTAGGGATTGATTTGCGGAATACTTTGAATTGCTTTATTTGCTAACAAAAAAAACAAAAACAAAAATAATAAATGGAAAATCTGACAAAAATGTCGTAGTAGCATGGCAAAGAGGCATGCAATGTATGGCAGTGGCCAACAAGTCATCATGCAACATTGATAAAAGTGCAACGCAACAAAACTCGTTTCAGCATTGCACTGCAGCCTTCAAATATTTCTTTATAGACCAAAAAACAAAAAAAAAAAAAAAAGAAGTATTTCAGTCAAGTTGGGAAAAATCGTTGTCCACTTACTACCGAAAGCTATTAATAAAAACTATTATCAGGGCTAATGACATTTGACTAATTGAAAGCCGCTGATTGCGTGAAAACTCCATTATGTGCATGGTGGGGCATCATGGACCAAACGAACGAACGGCTGAACGACCGACCGAGCGACCGAACGAACGAACGATAGACAAACTGGTCTAAAATCAGCGAAAGTTTTTCATCATCAAGAGTGACACTGAAAAAGCATATAAACAACAAACGGCGGCTACTAGCGCAGTTACCGCCGAGAGACCTCAAGACTCTATTTTATGGCTGGATGCGTTCGTTCGTTTGTTGTCGTTGCCTGGGGGCAAAATCTAGCAACTCGCAAGCTGCTGCACACAGTCGTCTGCTTTTGCCCTGTGGCACCACATTCTAATCAAAACTAATTCATCATTGGGCTATATAGTAGTAGTCCGCGCGTTGGCTAGTCGCTTCCGATCCATTAGCCTCAGCCGCCATGACACAAATGGATGACATAAAATTCCACGTGCACTTCACTTCACTTCGAATGGCAGCGCGCGTGCGCGTGCGCCATGCGCTTTCGGTGCATGTGTGTGTGCGTGTGTGTATATCTGCCGAAACATATTTCATCGCAAATGGTTGACCATTTGGTACACAAACAGAAGCCTGATACTTGTGGCGGCCGCCGCTGACGCCGCCACCGTTTTTTACCAAACCACACCACACCAAACCAGATCAGTTTCGGTCGGTTCAGCTGCGCTGTGGCGGCTGTGACGTTGGCGGCGCCCATAGGAAGACGCTTTGAGCAAGCAGTGCACGACATCTTTGGCGCATATTGGCCTCAGGCTACAATGCTGCATCATCATAATCATCATCAACGGCAGCAGCGGCAGCAGCAGCAGCGAGAATAGAATAGCAACGTCCAATCAGCAATGAATGATATTTGGTATGTGGCTGATTAATTTTCCAGAATGATATTAGAGTGGCGCACATTTATTAGTGCCATATCTGGAAATATGCCTGGCAAAGTAGTCAGCTAACTTGAAAATTGAATACATCAGGAACATTGACAATCAAAAGAAGAGGCTTTCTTATAAACAATTTATGACGTTACACTTAGCTTAGTTAAAATGAAACTTATAGAAATTTTTTGATTACTCTGAGGCTCTAATTATGAACCTGCTTGAGGTCATATTAGTGGACTAAGTATATATTTAAGAAATATTACCGATTGAGTTAGAAAATAGACAAGAGGCTTTTTCAAGACCTACAGGGTGGCGCAAAATTAATCACCCTATTGGAAGATGCTCTCATTTTTGCAAATGGCCGCCAATGTCAAATCTGTTTTGACATTTGTGGACTAGACAGATACAAAATACAAGTGAATAAGCCATGGAGCGATACACTCCCCAAGAACGCGGAATAATTGTGTCTATTTTTTTGCGTAACAATTCGTCTGTGGTGTTGGCAAAAATCATAATGAGCGATGAGGCTCATTTTCACCTCAGCGGGTACGTGAACAAGCAAAATTATCGCTTCTGGGGAACCGAAAATCCGCGAGTGATACACGAGAAACCATTACACCCGCTCAAAGTGACTGCGTGGTGCGCTGTTCACGTTGGAGGAGTCATCGGGCCGAACGCCGCGGGTCAAACGACAACAGTGGACGGTGCGCGCCATAGGGCAATGTTTACCGAGTTTTTTCTGCCCGAACTGGACGAATTAGGACTGGTGGACATGTGGTTCCAACAGGACGGAGCAACAGCACACACTGCACGAGCCACAACCGACATTCTGAAGGCCGCGTTTCCGAGTCGCTTAATTTCGCGTTTTGGCGATTTGCACTGGCCCGCCAGATCGCCCGATTTAACGGTCCCGGACTTCTTTTTATGGGGTTTTTTGAAGTCTCGTGTTTACATCAACAAGCCTGAGACCTTGGAAGCCCTCAAGGAAAATATCCGACACGAATGCGAGAACTTATCGCCCGAAACTCTCGCCGAAGTGATGGAATATGCCATAAAACGAGCCCGTATGGCAATCAATTGTGACGGCGCCCATTTATCCGATATCATCTTCTCGACTTAACACAATTAATTCTAAAGGTCTAAATAAACATAATCAAAAAACAGAATCGAAGTATTTATTTAGAAAAAAAATAAGAGCCAAACAACATCGGATGACTTCTTTTGCGCCACCTTGTACAATCAATCTATTAACTTAACTTCTAAATTACTCCTTCTGTAAGCAAAACTCTCATTAACTTAATTGGGCGTCATCACAGGGTTTTGTTTAATAAGTGGAAAGAGCTAAGTTCTGTGTTATTTATATTTATAAAAGTCAGAATAATTGATTATATATAATTAAGTATTGAGTATGGGTTGTCATAGCCGGATATTTAATAGTATCATTAGTGGAAAATCTAATAAGAGTCTTAAGAGACTTAAAATAAAGTTACGGCTGTATGATATATGAATTTTTAAGCTCAAAGATCTTGTACAGATATATGATTAGGTATTATAGCCTATGTATGATTCATACTAAATAGCCTCTTAAGACTTTTTACAAATAATTAATGTAGTATTATACTTCGTTTAGATATCATTGTATCGATATTTTTTTTTAAAAGGTCCGAAGGCCCAGGTCTGAATTTTACCTCCCATCATAGCTAATTAATAAATTAACTAGGAAGTCACCTATCCTGAAATAATTAAATATCATAAATATCTGAGGGAACTAGTCCAGAATACTAGCAATTGGGAGGTGCCTGAAATGAAAACTAAAACCTAAAAATAAACATAACAAACATAAACTATTCCTTTCTGATTATGTTTATCATGTGTGGGCGGAGATAAAATTCATCAACCAGACAACCATACCATCGACATGGCAGAGAGAGTAGTCTTAACCGTCCATCACACAATGAAAGGACCAGCATCGACATTAACATACAATTAAGTGTGGTGAGAGTTTTGAAGGTCAAAAGAGGGAAAACAAACACAATACAAATACAAACAAACAACCAAACAGACACAACAAACAAACAAATTATATTTATAAACAATTAACAAAAACAAGAAAACAAACATTTTATTATTTAGATTTGCTAAAGGAACTTTTTAACTTTTATGATGGAATCAGCCTAATCTACTATGGAATAGTGAAAATTGATTTTATTGCACATTGATCGAAAAGGATCGTGCTGGGCAAAGTTATTTAAGCAAATCTTACTGGAGTTTTAAAAGAAGAAATATCCAGTAGCAATAATTTTGTTCCTTGCTCTTGGTATTTCAGGGAATTAAACGAGACTTTGAAAACACAACTGAGTAACAACATAGTCAGTAGGATCAATAATGGAGGGAATCTCATTAGAGATTCGGTCTCGGGTCTGTGATAACCTTCTTAGAGATAATCTCATGATAGCCGTAGAGACAAAAAATTAAGTGGCGATGTGTAGGTTTCGTTGTTGTGATTTTCATGACGATATAGCGAATCTTAGATATACATATATAGCTGGACATATTTTTGTCTATATAATTGTAAAGTCATAATTAATTTGTTTAGATAGATAATGAAGTAGTAAGGTGTACGTCATATGATATTGATATTAAAAAGTTTCTCATAAGAAACTTACGAAATATTGTATACATATACTCAAAAGAAATCTTTAGAGACGTGTATCTAGATGAATCTGTTGGTCATCCAATACTAACTAATTAAGCTACAATATCGTAATAAGTACACTGCTTCTGTGGTTTATTATAATCAAGAGATTTAAATAATAAAAAAGGTTGATAATGTTCAAGTAATCAAGGCTACGATATGCCATAGATGTCATATCCCATGAAAGCTTAACTGTCTTAGCTATATACTTGATAATGTGTGTTCCGCAGAATAATATCTATCATACTAAATTTAAATTTTTTGCGTATGCCTTTAATCGCTCACAGAAAAGTTAATCAACGTTATGAAAGTAAAGAATAAATAACATATATCTGCCTGTTCATAACATCTTCTAATGCATAGTAGAGCATCTATCAAACAAACATGACGTTTATAGCTTAACAACAATTTAGTAAATTCGTTTGCTGCTGCTGCTGCTACTAAACAATAATAATTAGTAAAGCGCATCACAAGCGATTTTACATCGAACAACAACAGCAACAACGGAAAAAAAAACCACACGAAATAGTAAATTCATAAATTCAGTTTTGCAAACTGAAAAGGATACACAGGCGAGATGTGAATGCGGCAACAACAACACCAATAACAACAACAACACCAATAACAACATTAACAGGTAGCTCTCACTTCGGCGGTTAAAGTACGCAGTAGTCGAGTATGCAAATAGAATAAAAGAAGTTAAAGAAGTCAAGAAAAAAAAAAGCAAAAGACGACATCAAAAAGAAGTCTAAACAAAATGCAATAAAACTGAAAATAATAGCACCAGCCGGAGAAGCAGCAACAGCAGCAGGAGCAGGAGCAGAAGCACACAACTGCAAAATAATGAAATGTTTTAGAGGCCGTCCAGAGCCAAAGCCAAAGCCAGAGTCAGAGCAGCAGCAGCACCTTCACCACCACCAGCGACAGGCTGTCATGATTGTGATTGTGAGCAGCAGCAGCAGCCGGCATCATCGGCAGCAGCAGCCGTACCGCATATGCTAAACTTTTGCGACTGCTTGTGAAACTCACCTGCGCATGCGCAAATGCGCTCGAACCAAAAGCGAAAATTATGAGTGCAATTCAGTCGTAAAAATGTTTCATACGAAAATGAATGCACCACTTCTTACTTTTTCTTTTTGTATGAGTGTGTGTGTGTGTGTGTGTGTGTGTCTGTTGTTTTTTCTTTCTTTACTATTCATTCTCTCATCTCTAAGAAGAAGCCTGAAATTCTGGAATTCCTTTGGACAGCGCAAACACTTGCTCTGCTTTTCGGTGCTTCCAAGAGTGTTGCGAAGGAGCGGAGCACACGCGCGCGCACTCGCCCGCTTTCTTGCCGAGTGATTTGTGCGGTTGCGGTACCACTTTAGAGCGTTTGTGACTGTTTCGTAGCTACCAGCAATCGACAACAGAATCTATTGCGCATGCGTTGCTGTTGATTCTTGCTGTCCAATTTTTTGTTGTTGCTTTTTTTTTAATTTTTTTTTGTATTCTTCATGTTATTGTGGGCATTGCTGCTGTTGTTGGCATTCTCGTTGTTGTTGTTGTTCTATTATGACAGGCGAAAACGAAGTTATTTGAATCAGCATATCCATTGGCGTTTTAAATCTGGCCTTACCTTTCTGCAAAATGGAAATACGAACAACCGCACCAGTTTTTGTTGTTGTTTTTGTTTTTGTTTTTTTTTGCTGCTAATAGTTTGCGGTAAAAATATGTTGGCAATGCTCGTTGGTCGTTGTACCCAACTACTGAAGTAGTTTTTGGTACTCATCGTAGTCGGCGTCCGTTGCGACGACGTCGACGACGATGACGACGCCGGCTGTCTAGGAAGCTGTCAGTTGAAGTGTTTCTGTATGACATGTTAAAGTGTTTAGATTGGCGCAGAGATAAGCGCACGCTCTGCTCTGCATTGCTCTGCATTGATTTGGTATTGATAACAATATTTTATCAATATTGAAAATTTCTTCCGATTATTACGCAAGATTAAAATGCGAAGGAAATCAGTCGAACTTTAAGTCGCTCTTTTGATTTCTCTTCGGGATTAAGGTTCGAATTTGCGGTTTAATCCAGTAAAGCTAATCAATTTCATTAAAGAAGTTAATCAATGTTAAATGAAAAAATATAAAATGTTATTAATATAAAAATTCTAAGATAATATCGCGTCTTGATTGGGTCTTGAAAAGGCGCATATCCTCTGGATTGCTGGACTAAGCAGATTAAGTAGATTTACATTATTAAAGAGATAAAAGTGAAATATCCGCATCTGAAATTTCAATGAGAAGTATGTTTTTTTTTTACAAATAAGACTATTTAAATTGACAAACTGCGAAAATGTTGCAAAATTCTATCCAGACTAGATCACGCTCGGTTGGATCGGTATTAAAGGAAAAATAATCCTTAAACTTTTGTGGTAGGTCTGGTTGGTTATTATGTGCTATTAAAAGATTTCTTCTTTAATCTATATATATATAAAAAATACCCATCACTCAAGAACGGATCGTCCGATTTGGATTATTTGTGTTGTTGTTGTGTTAGTTTGAGACCAAGAATGAACATAGGGTGGGATATTAAAAATTGGTATATTCAAAAAGTGGGCGTGAGAAATGTTTTGCTTTAAAGCAGAATATCTCGCAAAATTGTTGCACTACAATATTGAAATTTGGAATGTAGTCATATATAACCAATGCCGTTTGACTACGGGGATCAAAGAAAGGGGCGGGGTACCTCCCATACAATCCTAACTCTCTATCTCTGAAACTAATTTCTCTACAGCGGTGAGACTTAAGATGAAGTCATATGTTATCAATTCGGCATAACTGTATAAAAATCAGCGGGATCCACAAAGGGGGCGGGATACCTCCCATACAATCCTAATTTTGTTTGCTTTCTATCTCTGGTCAATTTGATCAATTATATGTGGCATGTTTGCGTGTTTACACGCCGGACAAAAAAACTAAGAATGTAGTCTACCACAAAGCTTTACATTGACCTGCATTGATATTGTTATTCCCTTAACCTCTTTATATATAGACTTTTCGTGTAAATATATATCTTTTCAATTCAAAAAAAGTTTCATTCAATCATTAATTAAAATTCGGTTGACGTCATCAATAGCGAATCTTATATAAAAAAAAATTTTTTGTGTGGAATTGTAAATACTCGAAATGATTTCACTCCAAAAATCAATTTTGGGCGGCACGAAGTTTGCCGGCTCAGCTAGTTATAATTTAGAAAACTCTTTACTTTGTTAAAAAAATCTATTCTAAAATATATTTTAGGGATGGTGATTTTCAGCCCTTCTAAGCCTTACAGTAAAAATTTAAATTAGTAAGAGAATTATCATACATTATCTACGCCCCCTTATGGGGGTTACAAATAGAAGAACAAACTCAATATACGAGTATGTAAAAATTCGAATCGGGCTATGAAAATATTTTTTTACAGGAACAGAAAAAATTAATTTTTGTATAATAGTTTCTTAAAATCCGATATCTTCGAAACTTCGATGCTTTGAGGTTTACTACTAAAAGATTCGCTAAAAAATTTTCATATCTTCGAAGTTGATTTCGAGTGTTTTGAGCTTTCTTGCGTATTTTCGATCGCTCAGTTCAACAATTCTGGTTCCAGTTCTAGTTCTGCATCCAGTCGTATTCTAGCGAAAATTGATTTAGACCTAGAATGAATGAAAAGGAACCAAAATAAGGCCATTATTAAATATTTACCTGTCATGTTAAGTCCAGAGTTCTAACAACCATCAGATTAAGACTAACTGAGGATGTTCTAATTAGGCTCGGATCACCAATGTCACCCAACCAACCATGATAACTTAGTAATATACAATATATAAAAAACTTTACCTTTCTCCAAAAATGAAACCACAAGCTTTGACTTTTTGCTAGATATAGCTTCCTTATAGGTTTGTATTTTTATTTTTTTTATTTCCGAAAGTTGAAATATAAAGTTTACAGAATACTGACGATAGTTAATGCTAAATATAATTATAGTACTTTTTCTTTGTAACGGTATATATATATATCTACTAAGAGATGATGTAGTAGAAAACTTAAGATACATTTTTGAAATACATATTAAAAGAAATCATTTTAAATGTTGGCTTAAATTCTTTTAGTTAAGTAGAGATCAACTACCGCGAATTAAATTCAATTGGGAAGTGAGTATCTCACTTGTAAAATTATATTGAATATAGCACATAAAACAACAAAAGTATATATATTATATATAAAGACAGTCTCGATAAGAAGAAATCAGAGCCATGACACAATCGAATCCATAAGATAGATTTGATAGAATTGTGAACGTCGATGATCTGGAAATTATAGGTTTATGTATATATATATCAGCATATATATACTTAGATATAATGTAGTACTTAAGTCTTAGATTTCGTTTTGTTGTTTTTTTTGTTTTGTTGTTGTTTCCACTAACGGATACATTTTATTGTTGAGATAATAACACTTAAAACAGCGAAAAAAAGTTGTTCTGAATCGATAAGTTGACATTTAAATATATGTTTTTGTTTTTGTTGTTGTTGTTTTTCGTATATATAAGCAACGAAATACAATTTATTTCCATCCAATAACTATTTAACTATATTACTATTTAACTGTTTTGTTGTTGTTTTTGTTTTTGTTTTTTGTTGACAATATCGAAAACATTTAAATTATTTCTAGCTACGCTAAAATGTTTTTTTATTTTTAAATATAATTTGTTTATAATATTTAAATAATTGTAATTTGTTTTTATTGAAAAGCTTTTTGTGATATTTTGCCTTTGTAAACATTTCAACAAATTCTTTTAATTCTGTTGTTGTTGTGGTTGTTTTAACTTAGAGCGAAAACATGTTTCTTAAGTTTTTCATTGATTTTCTCACTCTAGCTAGAAAAAATAAATGTTAATAAATTTAAATATTATTAATAGTTTTTTTTAACTATGCAAACTTTTGACTACACAAAACATGAAAATCTAAAATGAAATTTTTTTTTAGTTTTTATTAAATTTATTTACGAGTAAAACTTTAATTTAATATGGAAGAAAAACTATCCATAAGTCAGCATTGTTGGTAGGTCACTAAAATGTGTTTTTTTTTCTCAATGAATTTTTTTTTAATTTAATTTTAATTAGCATAAAATACAATGAACGAGCATGAATGAAAAAATCACAACATCATATATTTGTTTTTGTTTTTTCTTTTTGTTTTTGTAATTTTTTACAACTTGTAAATTTGAATTATTTGTATCTTTGTTTTGGTTTGGCTATTCATTAAGATTTATTTTAATGTAGTGTAAATATTTTACATACTTTCATATGTAAATAATGTAGTTCTTGTTGTTGTTGTTGCTTTTTTTTATATATATTTTACATCTTTTATTGTAAACTTGTGCTAAGCATTAAGTTTTTTTGGCATTCAAAATTCTCTAATTAATTGTTTTACTTTATTTTGTTCTATGCTAAAAACTTGTTTTTGGTTTTGTTCTTGTTGTAATTTAAGATTTCGAAAAATTTAAAAGGCCATGTTAACCTGTTTTTATTTTTCTAAGATAGTTTTCTGCAATCATTCAAAAATATAACAACAAAATAAATGTTATTATGCAATGTAATAAGAATTAGAGCAGATCTATGAAATTTATATCAATTATCGTTAGTATCGTGGTAGAATAATAAGGAATTAGGTTAGGAGAGTGGTAATGAGAGCGAAAATTGAGCGAACTCACCTCGATTTTTAGCTTATTTTTCTGACTTAATTTGAAGTGTGTTTTTTCGATATTTGCCGACAATTTACGTTGCTGTTTTTATTTACTTAATACTTTTGTAGCCACTATAGCAACTATACAACAATTTCAATTTCAAAGAGAGTTACTATATCGAGGTGAAGAGGCACATTTTTGTACTTTATACACCATATTTTTATTACACCGTGGTTAGTACAATAATGCTAATGTATCGAACACTTTATTATATCCAAAGGATTAAGCCCTAAGCACTTTTTCTCCTAGTTTTGCCCCATATGGGGCCATTTGTGAACTTGCGCTTTGTTTAGATCTTGCAGCTTTGACAAATTCTAACTATCCTAGAAATCTTAGAATTTCGTTAGATATTTTAAAGGTCTAGTCTTTAGTCTATATTGTGGCTAAAGAAAAATTTATAGAACCATAAACATTTCAGATATAAATTGTCTAAATTTGTCCAATCATTGAAAAAATCTAGAAAATTTTTTAAAGCTCATAAATTTTACAGTACCGCCTCGTACTAACTTTCACGTTCATACTAACATTTATTTTCTTGCGTATCTTTATAGCATAGTAAATATTTTCTGCAAAAATATTTTTCTTCATATTTTGAGTATTTTTTTTACATTATCATTTGAATTTCATAAGTAAATAATTTGTTTTGTTTTGTTTTTAATTTAATTATTATTATCAGCTTTCAGCATTTAATTTAATAATTTCATAAAATGAAAATAATTCATTTGCTGCCAAACGCATTCAGCACATTCTTAAGATACATTTGTATCTTGGCGTAATACAACAACTACGCCAACTCCAATACAAGTTCAAGTTTTTTGGTTTTATATACTTACAAATCTAATTTGTGATTTCAATTAGCGGCTATGCAAAAAATACGTTTTTTTTCTAATATTATTAAATATTTTCTTTGTTTATTTTTTGCCAATAATTCTCCAAAAATGTATAAAGATTATTTATGAGATTTTCAAAAGATCCCGAAATCTCTCACTTCGACTTTGACTTTCGACTTCGTTTCAATCGTTTCGTTGATATTGTGGCGTGGCGTGCCGTGCACAAACACTTAATGTTTCTTTTGTTTTTGTTTTTGTTGTAATTTTTGTTTTTGTATGAATTCGATATACTTTCTAAGGCTCGTAGTTGAAGTGAAATAAGTCACCAACGACCAGAAACTGTGCACAAATGCGAGTAACTAACGCTTATCTTACCTATAAAAGATTTGTTGTTGTTGTTCTACTTGCTATTTCAGCACTCTCGGACAGAAACCATCTTTGCATGTCTTATTACGTCGTTATCGAAACAGGAATGGACAATTAAATGCCAACTATTTTAAGTATGCTGTGGGTGATTTTAAGGTGAGGAGCGACTTTTCCTTTGGTTTATTAAGATATTTGAAAATTTCCTTTTGATCGGTAGATTTTGCTTGCTAGATTTTTTCGTTAGGTGAGGAGCAACTTTGTCTATTATATATGCAGATAGTTGAGATTTTGCTTTTGATCGATAGATGTCGTTTGTTACACGTTGTTAAGGTGAGGAGTAAATTTTTGTTTTATATATGCAAATAATTGAGATTTTACTTTGATCAGTAGATATCGCTTGCAAAATGTTTTTCAATGAGGAGCGACTTTGTCTTTTATATACAATATTTTAAGTTAGTTGAGATTTTGGTAGATGTCACTTGCAACATGCTTGTTTAGGTGAGGAGCAACTTTTTGTTTTATATATGAAAATAATGGAGATTTAACTAATGCAAAATGTTCTTCGCGATTAGCGAGTTTGTCTTTTATATATTTTAAGACAGTTCAGATTTTACTTCTGATCGATAGATGTCGCTTGCTATATGTTTTTTAAGGTGAGGAGCAACTTTTGGTTGTATATATGAATAAAACATAGGTTTTGCTTTTGATCGATAGATGTCGCTTGCTATATGTTTTTTTAAGGTGAGGAGCAACATTATCTTATATATATATTTTAAGATAGTTGAGATTTTGCGTTTAATCTGTAGATATCACTTGTCAGAAGCTCTTTTAATTGAGGAGCACCTTTTTTTTCTCTATATGAATAAAGGTTTTGCTTTTGATCGATAGATGTCGCTTGCCACAAGTTGGTTTAGCTGAGTTGTAAGTACTCTTTGTCTGTTACATTGGCACCCAACATTTAACTTGCTTTTCCTCGACACAAACACATTTAAAAGGGTTTCCTTCTCCTTCCACTGAGTGGCGGACACTGTTCCATCATTGGCTAATTACTTGCCCATTCCTGATTAAATTTTTTTAATGAAAAAGTGTTTGAATACAATTAAGAAAAAAAATTATTATCATTTTTCTGCATTAAGTTTCTGTGGAAAAGCGTCTCACATACATACATACATATAAAGAAAAAGTAAATAAGAAAAACACAAAATTTAAAATGTTTAGCATTGTTGTATATTTAAAAAAATAAAATAATAATAAATATTTTAAATAACCAGCGTTTGTTTTTTTGTTGTTGTTGTTGTTTGTATAAAAGTTTTGTAAACATAAAGAAAAGAAAATAAATTCAACTTAAAAATTAGATTTCATTTTAGAATTGCTTTTGGAAAACATCGAGATAATTGTTGTTGTTGTCGTTTGTTTTAACAAATACAACGAACAAAAAATTGATTGAATCAAATAAGGAAGATGCGCGAATTTTTTACAAAAACAATAAAAGTAATATTTTTAAATAAAATTAAATATAGTTTATAACAGAATTGGAAAACTTAAAGAGAACAAAAGAAAAATGACATGGCTGCGCTTTGCTTGGCTTATACAACATAATTCTAGAAAAAGAACAGGTTTATATATATACATACATATATATATATATACATATGTATATGTGTATATATATACATATATTAATGATATGCTAATTTTTGCTTATGACGATTTACAGCTTAAGAGAAATGTGGAGCGTTTAAATTTAAACAATATAATTGTTGCTTTTGTTTTGTTTTTTTGTTGCAATTTAAATGTTAAATTTAAATTTTGTTTTTGTTTTGTCACTTGATTTGTTTTTGTAATGGTTTAATTGTTGTTGGTTGGCGGCGCTTAAATCTTAAACTTAACATAACGAATTTTCCTTTACAACGTATTTTAACACTAACAACAACTACAGTGGCAAATTAAGTGCATTTGTTGTTGTTGTTGTTGTTTTAGTTTTTATCATAAATTATTAGTACAATTAAAAAAGCAGTTGTTGTAATTTTTTTAATAAGTTAATTAAACACAAAAATTTCGCTAAGTTTTACAATTCTCATTTAGTTTAATGTTAAAAGTAAAATTGTTCGCATTAGTTTAAGGGGTGCGCGGGGGGGGTAGGGGGTTATTAGCGTGGGGGGGGCGGTCTGGGGAAACATTTTTAAATTTTTTAAATTAAAATTAATTATTACACATGAGATCACAGTATTAGAGATATAAGTTAATTTTCTTTTCGTTTATAAATGTTTATGTTTTGTTTTTGTTTTTGTTTTTCATTTTCTTTTTCTGTTTCGTTCCTTTACAGCTTGTATGCAAATGATTAGTGCGATTTTGTTGTTGTTCTTGTATTTTATTATTATTCTTTTGTAATATTTAATAATTAATTGTGTTACGAAGAGAGAAATTAAAATCGTATTAGTAAAATATTTGCATATGCACTTTTTTTCGCATAAATTAGTTCGCTTTAGTTTAATTATTTAATTATTCTTGTAGTTTATTTAATATTTTTTTTACAGTTATTTCTTATAAGCATAAATTGAAATAATTAAATTTGTTTTTGCTTTGCAAACTTGTTACACGCTTATAGTTTTTCTTTACGCTCAGCTTTCTTGCTTGCTTTCTTCTATGTAATGCTTAACTATTGTAAATGTCTTGTATTCTATATAATTTCTTTTTAAACTTAAAGTAGTTTTATGTTGTTGTTGTTTTTGTTATTCATTTGTTCAGCAATAAAATAGCAGCTGCTTTTGTTGTTGTTGTTTTAGAATTTTTTTCTTGTATTACAACAACAAACTTCATTTTTTGTATGCGCTTTGTAAGTTGAATTTTGTAAATATTAACAATTTAATATTGTTCATATTTGTTGTAATTGTTTTTTTTTGTTGTTGTTGTTGTATTGAATTATGCAGACATGGTCAATTGATTTCATTGTAATTTGTAATTTTTGCACATTTTTAACCATTTACTCAGTAATTTTGTATGTTAATTTCTACGTTTACATGCTTTAGTTTACAGTGTTCTTCAGTAGTTGTTATAACTTGACAACATAACAGTTACAAAAAGACAGTATTTTTTGTTGTAGGTTAGAAGTTACAGTAATTTTATGAAGACTGTATCTATTGTTTGAGGATTAAGTGGAACATAAGTTGGCAAAAGACAATACTTTTTCAATATTAAGTCGATGACTTTCAATTTTTTCAGCTTTTAAATATAACAGCTTCCAAAAGACGATATATTTCCAAAAGACAGTTTCTTTTTAAGACAAGTTTTCGAAATCATTTTAAATTTTTTTTGGATAAGAAACACAGCAGTAGCCAAGACACAGTAATTTAGTTAGTTAAAAAAGTACAACCAATTGAAAAAGACTGTTTGTTCTTTCAGTTTTGTTCAAACTACAGAAGTTTCAAAAAGACAGTGACTTTTTTGGAATAAGATGTAAAATGTGTTAGACTGTAACTTTGTTCTGTATTAATTGTAAATTAAATGTAAAAGCAAGTGACAGTAATTTTTCCTGGTTAAAAAATTCACGATAATAAAGAACAGTTTTGAAGACTAAGATGTACAGTAGTCACAAAAGAAGAGTAACTTTATTTATCCTACTGGGTTGTTTGGATTCACATGCATTTTTATCGAATTTTTTCGAAGCTTCTTAACCGATTTAACAAACTAGGCTTAACAAACCAGGCTTAGAAACGCTCCGAGAATTGTAACTTTTCACTTAACCGAAGCAAATGGAAATAAATTCTGTTTTTAATTTACTCGCAGCAACAAAATGACAATTTCTTTAAAAAAAAAACATCACACACACATGTCTAACTGTACCCACACGCGATCACAACAACAATAAAATGTCAACAATGGTAACAACTCTATGCAAAATCAGACGACGACGAAAGGCCAATCGCACGGGGTAAACCCGTTTCTTTGTGACCAACTACTGTAAAGCCATATTAAACAAAAACAACAACAACAACAACAAAAAGGTAAAAAAAAGTACAAGAAAAATTAAGAGTTTCAATTTTCTGCGAGCGCACAGTAATCCCTCTGACAGACAGACAGACAAATTCCGAAAAGCCTTTTAATCAATTCGATCAGCGTTCAATTAAAACAGGAACTGAGGTGCTTTAGCTTTGCTTGCTTGTTCGCTCGAGGTCTTGAAGGTCTACAGGTTAGGTTGGCTGACGCTTAGCATAAATATTAAATGACATTTACGCATATGTGAAGTTGTTTTGTTGTTGTTTTAGTTATTGTTATTGTTGTTGTTGTTTCGTAATTTTGCATAGTTAGAAAGAGTTAGCTAGACAGTGCCTTGAACAAAAACCAAAAAAAAGAAAAAAAAGAAAAAAAAAAACTTAGCAGCTGCTAATTTGCTATAAAAGCGAAAGAAACGGTAATTTATTAAGCATAATGGCGTCTGCGTTATAAACTCGTACTAATCGCAAGATTTTGCTAATTTCTTTGTTAGCGCTGCAGACTATGAATTGCTAATTTGTGGCTTAGGGCGGTGCATATGCATGGCTTAGGTAGTCGAAAAGAGATAGCCTGATCGGGGAATACCATAGAGCAGGTGTAGCTTCTTCGAATAATTGTGGCAAGAGATGTGGCCAGAAATGTCTTATGGTAATCTTTGTTCTAACTAGAAATGTTACAATTTCCTTTTCCAATTATTATTCTGTGTTCTTTTCTAAAGTGAGTACAAGGTAGCACGGAGTGTTTCGATTTATTTTCTCAAAATGTCAAATGTCTTATGGTTATCATTTTTTTTTTCACTAAAAATTTAAAATTTTTCTTGTCCACTTGTGTGCTTTTCTAAAATGAACGCCATCTTGTGAGTGTACTTTGATTTCTTTTCTCAAACTGTCACATTTGAAAACCGAACTCTCTCTGCTCTCTCAATTTGATCAAAAAACAAAAGTTTTTTTCTAACCTTCACAAACTGTAAAATTTGTCAACTGTTACCTTGTTGTTGTTTTTTTTGTTTTTTTTTCGAAACACAAACCAAAACCCGTTTACTGCGTGAAGAACAAGATCACCATGTCCTGACTGTTGGTGCTTAAACCCTGAGAGTTGACACCACGCAATATGGCCACCGGTATGTTAGACGCCTTTGTTGATGTCGCCACTGTAGCGGCGGCTGTTGATTGCTCCTCCGCCGCATCACAACTTACACTAACCATCGACGACAACGATTCGTTAGACAACTCGCAACGCTGTGGCGTCGTGTTGGTTGCCACTTCAACGGTTTCGCTTTGCTCTAGCAATTCGCCTTCGTCTTCATCGATTTCCATTAGCAACTCCTCCTGGTCGGGCGAGGAATCGGTTGAGTGTTCGTTGCTGTTGTGCAATGTTGAGAAGGGAAACGCTGTATGCTGTGCTGCACGCATGCGATGCGTCAATGTCAGCTCTGCTGTTGGCATTGTGTCCAACGGTGTGGTTGGCGATAACGAGGAGCCCAGCTCGGCGTGCCAATTGTTAACCAGTATAGGCGAATGTACAATGGAATCAATTGACGATGAGCTACACTCCTCGACCTACAAACTGGTAGCGCTTGATGTGACAATCGAAATATCACCGGAATGAAGCATGTGGTGGGCTTGCGCCTGTTGCTGCGCCTGCTGCTGCTGTTGCTGATGATGATGGTGGTGATGTTGTTGTTGTTGTGCGGCTGCAGCTGCAGCGGCGGCCTGTTGCTGCTGCTGTTGTTGTTGCTGTTGCTGACTCAGTTTCGACTCCTTCTTGATGCGCTGCTTGAGATGTACCTTGGCGTGACGTTTCTTTTCGTCCGAACGCGCAAACTTACGTCCGCAAATGTCGCAGGAGAAGGGTTTCTCGCCGGTATGTGTGCGTATGTGTGTGGTCAGGTGATCGGAACGACTGAAGCTGCGCATGCAGATGCGACACTGGAACGGTTTCTGGCCGGTATGAATGCGTATATGGCGGGTGAGCTCATCCGAGCGTGAGAAACGACGGTCGCAATTCTCGACAGGGCAGGCGTACGGTCGCTCATGTACCGGCGTCTTGCTCGGCCGATTGGGATACTTGCGCGGTTTGACGGGCACCAGCTTCAGTGGCATGGTACTCTGCTGATAGACCTGCGACAGGATTTCATGTCCTTTGCTCGTCGATGGACTGTATTCGGCCAGTTGTACAACGGAATAGCTGCTGCCGGACTGATTGCTACCGGACGCTGGTGGTTGCATGTGATGCGGTGTTGGCGTGGGATCCGCATAAGCCTCTTGCTTCGGAATGATACCACCGACGACGGCAGCTGCGGCACTGGACGATGCAGATGAGGGTCCTGGCAAGACGAGCGACTGCTGTGAGCTGCCATATTCGGCGGGCGAGTCGAGCCATTGGTATTTCGGCGTTGCGACGGACATCTGCTGGCGATATTGCTGCATTTCGTGACTGTTTTGCGCTTGCATTTCGGCGAGGCTGGGGAAGCTGGTGCCGGCACTGCTGTAACTTGGTGGTGGCTGTTTCAGTATAATCGGCGAGCAGTCCATATTCAGACCGAGCAGCTCGACGTGTTGGGCGGCGGAACGTCCATCGTCGTAACCGGTGTGCATGTGATGGGAGGGCGATGGTGTGGACGTGGGCGGTGCAACGACGGTCTGTTGCGGTGCGTAATGGGCTTGAGCGGCATTTTGAGGGCCAGGGCCGAGCAGACTGTAAATAGGCGGTTGGAAGAGTGTCTTATCGGGGCTAGGCAGACCCCAGCTATTGCCCAGACCGGCGGATGGAGGTGACATTTGACCGGGCAATACACTCAGTTGTGGCGAGTTCAGTTGCTGTTGCTGCTGCTGGTGTTGTTGTTGTGCGGCGGCGGCAGCAGCAGCTGCTGCTGAGGTTAGACCACTCATGGTTGTGTTACCTGTAGTGGTGAAAATGCCACGATATGATATTTTGCCACTACTACTACTATTTGCATGCTGTTGTTGTTGTTGATGTTGCTGATGATGGTGTGGCTGTTGTTGTTGATAGTGTTGTTGTTGCTGGTGTTGGTGTTGGTGATGATTGTGTTGTTGCTGTTGCAGGTGTTGGTGTTGTTGGTGTAATTGACTGTGATGTTGTATTTGGTTTTGTTGCATATGGTGTTGTTGTTGTTGTTGTTGCTGATACTGTTGTGGTGAGTGTTGCCCTGCATGTTGTAAATGATGTTGTTGATGTTGCTGGTGTTGTTGTTGTTGGTTGTGGTGGTGGTGTTGTTGTTGTTGCTGCTGGTGTTGTTGCTGTTGTTGTTGATTGTGAAGGTGGTGGTGGTTGTGGTGATGATGGTGTGTATTGCTTTGTGTTGTTGTATTATTGCTTAATGTTGTGCTTGCGGTTGTTGTTGTTTGATTCTGACTGAGGTGTGTGGGATACATGGTACAACTATTATTACTTGTTTCTTCCTTAACAATCGCCAATGTTGGTGGGGTGCTGCGCTCCTCCTTCAATGGACTACACAGCACCGGACTGGATACTGTTTGCGGTTCAAGGGAAAGATCTTCGGACTCAATGGAACCTGAAAATAATCAAAAGAAAAAGACTTGGTTAAGTATCGATGACAATTTATTTTATCTTATAATAGAAGCTAGCTGGAGTAGCTGTTTATTGATTACCAAGTAATGTCTACTAAATAGGTGCAATCCTGCCCTAATTAGCATTACTTAAACACTGCTTAAAGAAACACTTTGTATGACCTTTAGAATATTCCTTTACCAATGACCATAACTTTAAAATGCGCTTCAATTATAATTAATTACCCGAGTAATCAAAAATATAATATTACAAAAAAAAAAATACTGTATATTTGTATAAGTGAGTAAAATCGATTAAGATCGCCTCGAGCGCGACTCGCGCGCCAAACACCCGCTCTCATATGCGAAAATTCCGCGAAATTACAACTTGCCGTCGGACAAGCTGCCAATCTCATGTATTGACAAAATCTCAAAAGCCAAAAAGGGTTTCAGTTACTCTTTAATATCGAGAAACCACAGCGTCAAAGAAGAAGCTGCACAGCTGCTGTTTAATTCCGTGGAAATCATCACGGGCGGTCGATCATTTCCAAAGACAACACAAATGATACACAACCGTACGACCAAACAACCAGCCAACCAACCAACAAGTAGCTTGAGTAGAACAAAAAAAAAACAACAACAACAAAACAACAACAACAAAAGAAAAAAGTGTCAGTTGAGGCGTGCAAGAAGACTAATTACATTCCGAACACCAGCAGTGGACATTTTTCCGGCCGGCTGGATTCATGTGCCCCATTCACATGTTGGTTGTTGTTGTTGTTGTTTATACCGACCGAATCGTGCATTAAGTCGCTTTATTTGTTTTTGTTTTTATATTGTATGGTTTTTGTTTTGTTTTGTTTTGTTTTGTGGCGCTGCAAGTGTTGCAGGCCAGCAATCCAGAGAATTGATTGAGTTGCAATGCGCTAAATGTGACTTGACATCAATCTCCTACATTCGAAGTTGGGATCAAGACGAATGCGCATAGAATTCAGAGAATTTCCGCGCGCCGACGAAGTCACTTCAGATTGGCAATGCGCGCTGGCAATTGCATTGTTTATGAACGGCTATTATCGCTTAGTTTGTGATTGTTGTTGTGCTTTGGCGGTGGTTTATTTTTTTTTTCCTCTCCTTCTTCGTGTATGGGTTCCCCCTAGTATGCCTGGGAGATTATTGCAACGAGTGACGTTTCATCGAATGTCAATGTCAACCGTTTATCGGTATGAAAAAAAAAATATTGCAGTTGCATAATTGTTGATAATTGTGCAGTGATATTTTTGCTAAAATATAATAAAGAATATCACAACCAATGGGTAAAAATTATGAACCCCAAGAAGTTATCTAAAAGTTGTTTAGTATCGGTCAGGTTTAATAGTTATAAATAAATTGTTTGATCGAAAGTAAAGTTCTAAATGGGCAAGATCGGATCAGAAGTTTTGATCCTCCCATACAAACCATTCCTTTCTATTTGAAAAAACAAAAAATTTAATCAAAATAGTTCCAGTGCAAATATCCAGTTCAGATTCAATAATATACTTTAGTAGTAACACAAAACTGCTCACATAAAATGACCGTGATCGGATAAAAACCACGCCCACCTCTCATAAAAACCACCCTTTTACATGCGGAACAAAAAAAAAAATTAAAATTAGCTACAGCGTGAATAACCAGTTCAAATTTGGTATTAAACATTTTGGTGGTACCACAAATCTACTAACCAAAAAGGGCCGTGATCCGATAAGAGCAACGCCCACTTAAAATAGAGATATGTAGCACTTATGTGCAAAAAGAAGCACATTTTTTGGTTATACTGAAATGACGGAGGGTATATGAGCTTCGGCTTAGCCGAAGATAATTTTTTTACTAGTTTTATAAAGACCAGATTGAAGGCATTAAAGTTATAGACCAATTTTTGTTTTATTATTCCTACCAATACCTTGCAAGATATTTACCGAATACAATATATAACCTGTAATTTAACAAGTAGCGCTATTGAGCTTTTACATAAATTTCCCATGACATTCTTAAATCCTTCGGGAAGTATATAAAGAATTTTCTTTATCTGTATGAGTTGCCATCTCTTTTTTATAGATTAATCTAGAGTTATCTTTATCGTTTACAGAAGTTATAGACACCAGCGGTATTACTGGTTATTAGACCGTAATTTACTCAGTAAATTTTCAATATACGCGAAAAAGAATGTCATATGAAAATTCTATTTATGAGTATGTATTAGTAAACATTTTATATATAACTATATTTTATATATCTTATCTTCAATTTTGATATCCCAATTTTGTCCGCATTAAATAATTGCCTTATAATTCAAATACAAATCTTACCCGGTCCATTTGGAAAAGTCTTGCAACAACTATAATTCACTGCCATGCCAGCAACAATACTTTATTTAAAATTCCATGTTATCTCTCTCTCCGCTGACAATAACAATATTAATAAAAACAAAACGAAACCGAACCAAACAAAAAATTGTGAAGAATTTTAACAACCGAAAATTACACTTGTTCCCATTATTCAAATAAACCATAAATGAGCCAAAACCAAACAAACAAACGCAACGGAATAACTCTTAAGACTTGTGCCACCAAACCAAACAACCAAACGAATCAACCAACCAGTCAGCCACTTTGGAATTGCTGCTGCTGCTGGTGATGCTGCGCGGATGCATTTCCTTACCAAACATTTTCGGGCGCTGTAAATTATGGCATTGCGCCGAATTTTTATGGCATGTTGTATATTTGTTGTAATATGCTTAAGTTGCTTATTATGTCCAGTTCAAAGCAGTTCAAGCGCGCAACGCAACGCAACGCAAAGCACCAGCGGAAGATTGAGAGCAGTTTATATTCATTGTCATATTTGACGTAATATATGTCCTGTTCTGCTGCCAAGTTTAGCGATTAAAAGCTTGTTTATCATTGTCCGAAATAACAAAAAAACAGAAAAAAAACATAAACAAGAAAATGTGAATATGAAAATTTTTGCAATTGCAAAGTTAAGCCGCGAAATGCTAAAACTAAGAAGAGTTCTCCCCTACCACTCAACTACCACATATATCAATGCGTTAGTTGGACTTGTCTTGTCTTGCCATGTATTGTATTGCATTGTTGTTGTTTTTTTCTTTCGTTCCTTGGCCATGGTGGTATATGTATATTATAAAAAAAAATCTGCTTGAGTTTTTGTCAACGGCTTGTTTTTAGCCGATTGGAATTTATTTTTGGCTCAAATTGTTTAATAGCCAAGGAAACTTTTCTTAAACATTTTCGGTTGCGTGGGTTATTTGTTGTTGCTGTTGTTGTTGTAGTTGTTTTATTTATTTATTTTTCGTATAGATATTTTGAAATTAAATGTTATGGCAGAATTTATGATGACAGATTTTGTGTTTATGTTTTTTTGGTTGAAGCTAATAAAAATTTTATTTATACAATTTTCAAATACAATTTACGAGGGAAATTATTTATTTTTGGTCAAATGTTTAATTGTGAAATATTGTGGAAATTAAGCAATTAGTTGGGTAACGGTTTTCAGTTTTTTTTCGAAATGAGTTAAGAAATGAAAACGAACAAAATATAGAAACAAATAAAAATAGCTTTAAATTGCATATGTTTAAGAATATATGCATATTTTGGCTTATAGAGCATGTTTGCACTTTCATTTTCATATAAACATATAAATGCATATTTGCATATTTATGCTTGCAGAGCAAATAAATGCATATTTTCATATTTTGTCGTTCAGAGCATGTAATTGCATATTTGCACATGTATTTGAATGTGTTTATTTGTAGAATTTATAAATGCATAAGTGAATTTGGCATATAAATGCATATTAGCATATTTATTTTTTTTGGAGCATATTTATGCATATTTTCATATTTTGTCGTTCAGAGCATGTAATTGCATATTTGCACATGTATTTGAATGTTTTTATTTTCATAATATATAAATGCATAATTGAATTTGGCTTATAAATGCATATTAGCATAATTAAGTTTTTGGAGCATATTTATGCATAATTCTTAATATTTTAGCTTTCAGAGCATATACTTGCATATTTGAATATAAATTTTCATATACTTGTTTTCACAACTTATAAATGCATATTTATGATGTTAGATATATCTTTTCATATTTTAGTTTTCAGAGTATATATGTAATTGCATATTTGCAAATGTTTTTGTATATTTTTGTTTTCAGAGCATGTTTTATGCATATGTATTTTTTTACTTATAAATGCATATTTGCATATATATGATTTTGGAGCATATTTATGCATGTTTCTGTATATATTGGCTTTCAGAGTATATAATTCTATATTTGCACATGGTTTTTTATATGTTTGTTTTCAGAGCATATAAATGCATATTTATGCTTTCAGAGCATATAAGTGCATATATGCATACTTATGCATACGTATGCAAGCAAAATTGAATATAACATCTCTGATCATCACCATCATCACAAGCATCATTCTCATACCAAGAAGAACTTTCATAAAATTATACGAAATCTTTCCTCCCTCAAATTAAACCACAACAATTAAATTCAATTGTTTTTGTCTTTTTTTTCGTCATATCATTTAGTATACAGCTCGTATATAGTAACTGTATTCAGAGTGTTTTTTAATTCAATTAGAAAAACGTTTGTGCATACTGAACTCGCATTTAAGTACATCTGTACATATGTCATGCAATTATACGGCTTATAGCACGTTACTTTTATAGCGACTGGAACCAAGTCGACGATAAAAACTTAAGAAACATTGACACTGAACGGAAATGTTTAATGTATGCGACTTGATTAATTGAATTTTTTCAACACTGAGTTGAGCGTTTCTTTTGTGTGTGTGTGTTTGTTGTTGTTGTAATTTTTGTCTCAACGTTTATTTACTTTGTTTGGTTTAAGAGTTATGAGTCGTTACAGCATTCGAAGAGATTTTCAAAGCGCTGTACGAGCTTTGTGAAATTCTTAAGCATTTTTGATAGATTGGTTGAAAAGTATATCAGTTGAAAGCTTATTTGATAATTTGTTTTATTGAACAGTTTAGCATTATATCATTTGAAAGCTCAGTGGAATATTGAACAGTTTGAAAATTATATTATAAGAAAGCTCAGTGGAATATTGAATTGTTTGAAAGTTGTATCATTTGAAAGCTCAGTGGAATATTAAATTTTTTGAAAGTTATATTATATGAAAGCTCAGTGGGATATTGAATTGTTTAAAAGATGTTTTATTTGAAAGTTCAGTTAAATATTGAAGAGTTTGAAGGTTATATTATTTAAAAGCTCAGTGGAATATTGAATGTTTTTAAGCTATATTTTTTGAAATTTCTGTGGAATATTAAATTATTTGAAAGTTGTATCGTTTGAAAGCTCAGTGGAAAATTAAATTGTTTGAAAGTTGTATTTTTTCAAAGCTCTGTGGAATATTTAATAGTTTGATAGTTATATTATATTAAAGCTCACTGGAATATCGAATATTTATATTTATATCAGTCGAAAGATTAGCTGAATGTTATAGTGACTAAAAGCTCGTATTACTTGAAAGCTGAGGTAAATATTGTATAGCTTGAAAGTGTATTGCAACTTTCTTTCTTTTCTTTATAAATATCAACAATTATTTATAACTTTGTCTATATTATGTATTTTAAATCGTTTTTTGTAATGTGCACATTTTTGCTTTGTCAATTCTTTGCGGTTTAGAATTCTATTCTTACTTTTGCGCTGTTTCAAATTCAAATCGAAATAAATTAAAATATAAACAATAATTTAAGGCAAATGCCTCATGAATATTTAAATATGTGGCATCATTAAAAAAATACACAGTAGCCGTAGCATCTACAAATAAACACTCCAAAACCGCAATTTATAACAAACAACAAACAAAAAAAATACTAATACTAAGATAGAAAAAATCAAAAAAAAATTAATTAGTGAGCGTTTTTTTTTGTTTGTATTTTTGTTTATAGCAAAAGCGCACCGAAGTATCACACATATACATACATATATAAATTAATTTTGGAATAACGGAGCGTAGAAACAAAACGAAAAAAAAAAAAACGAAACGAAATAAATGCTAAAAGCTTTGACGATAAATGTGTCACAGCAAATGTCAAAAATTGTCGAAAAATTCAAATTTTTTTTTTCGGGCACATATTTTTGGCTCTGCTCTGGACCACGGCATAAAGTTTGAAAAAAAAATTGTGATTTTTTATTAAGAAAGAAAAAAAAAGAATTCATGTTATTACAAGAGCTTAAGTACCCTTAAACCAACACTCGACAGATACAAAAAAAAAAACCAAAGAAAAAAGTTTTCAAAATAGTTGCTCATAATTTTGTTAAGCATAAAATTTCGTTTCGTTTCGTTTTGATTGTTGGCCCGTTTGTAAATCAGTCAAAACTAGTTTCGATTTTTTTTGGTCGTTGTGGTTGTTGTCTTATGTTTGTATGTATTTCATATTACATTTCTTAACATACATATGTGCATGTAAATTTTTGGTTTGAAATGAATGTGTGAAGCAAATAAATATCCGCACGATTTCATGTCCAACGATTTTCCATAATCCATAACGACATTTCAATATTCAATTAAAAATTTCAATGAACATGAAAAATGAAAAATTAAATAGTTAGATCTTGATTTATAGTCTAAATTTTCAATGCGTTGATTATGTGCTAGAACGACTTGCAGACTTTGGAAGTTAACTGCTTAAATATCATTACCATTACTGGTCATAAAATTTTGTTTTATTACCATTACAACTACTGCAATGGTAATGAAATTCATGTTCCTATTAACCAATGCAGTGCATTGCAATTGAAGTTTAATTTTCAATGAAAATTGCATTGAGGTAATGAAATTTACATTAATTAATTACATAAATTTTCATTAAAAATATTTTGGGGATTATTTTTGGTCAATGATGGATCTCCTAACCAGGGTCACCATTATCAAAATCTGTTTAGCCCAAGTTTAGGCAAATTTTTAGTTGGACTTCCTCCATCATTGACTGAAGTTGATCTTCCAAAATTTAAATTAAAATTGAAGTAAATTAAAAATGTAAATTTCATTATTTCAATGCCATTTCCATTGCAATTGATAATTGTAATGAAATTGTTATTGCAATGTTTACATTGTACAAGTACATTGCAGTAATTGTAATGATAATTTTAGAAATTTCATTACCTTTAATGAAAATGATCATTTTAATGCATTACTTTAGAAGCTTGTCATCTTTGAACGATTGAGCTTTTGTGATTCGATTTAAATTTTAGGACAGTGCTGCAAAGCTTTTGTGAACTTCCGCTGGTGTTTGTAAGTGTTGTGGATGTATATGACCCACGCCCAAACCAAGTTTGCTTCCCTCAACTATTTGAAGATTTATAATTACCTCTTAAAGGTTCAAAACTAAAAGAGTTAAATTAACTGTTTTTTTTGCATTAAAGTTCAACAATAAAAAAGCTATTTTAACTCTTTTTTTTGTTGTAATAAAAAATGGCTAAGCAACACGAAACACATACCTGTTATTGGTGGCGGTTCGACAACTGTCGACGGTCCGAAAAACGATGGAATATCGCTCGACGTGGTCACGGGCGTATTCAAATCGCCCGGTTGCGCCTCGCCGCACTGCTGCGAATCAATGTGATGCTGTTGCGACGGTTTGACGGCAACGGAATCGCTGACGCCGCTAACACTGGCACCGCCGGCGCCCGGACTATGTTGCGACGTATTCAAGAGACTCAAATGCGATGCTGAGTTGCGACCGCTGGGCGAAGCGCTGCTATTGGCGGCACTGACAGCGGCGACACCGACGACACTTGCTGCCGACGCTGCGGTTGCGTTTGTTGCGTTAGCAACACTGTTGGCTGACGACTGTTGTTGCTGCTGTTGCTGATGATGTTGCTGCTGCTGTTGTTGTATGGGCGTGGCAGTTGCCGAACGTGCAAGCGCACTTGAACGTGAAATTGATGCACTGAGCGCTGAATTGCTGCTGTTGCTGGCCGATGATGTCGATGTGTTGTTATTGTTGTGGATGTTGTTGTTGTTGTGATGACTGTTGTTGTTGTTTAAATGATTGCTATTTGTCGATGAGAGATTATAGTGGAGCAGTGTTTGTGCTGCGCCCAAATGGCCGCCCCCAAAACTGGTGGGCGTTGTGAGATATGTCGCCGCCGAGGTCACTGCCGTCGATGGACTAGTCTGTGCCGTTGTCTTGAAGAGGCACGTATCGAAGCTCAGTACATTGAAGTGAGCAGCGGCCGCGGATTCGGTGAGTAGGAATGCGTGATGCGATGGCGCCACTAGGGTTTCAAGCCCTTCCATGATCATGGCCGCTGATGGGGTTCCAGGGGCTACGCCACCTTTAAAAAAACGAAACAAAGATTTATATTAATATTAATGTTTATTATAATAAGTAACAAGGGAAGATATATTTGGTATTAAGGATCTGTCCGAGGAAGCTTCTTTACTGCTCCTCTGCTTTGAGATTATAATTTTTATTAATTTCAATTCTTCTATTAACCAAGTTTCTCTCGCATCGATGAGTAACCCAACTACCAACAGTTGCTGGCTTACACAGTCTGTTGCCAATGTTGTCAATTGTTTACCTAATCAACAATATTTTTAATTGCCTACAACAATTTTTTAATTACACATTTTGCGAATACCAATTGCAGAATTGCTGTGGTTGTTGTTGTTACCATATCTGCCAAAAATTTCACTTTTACTTGAAAAATTCAACAACAACAACAAAACGCTAAGTAGTCACCACTCGAAACAACCGCAATTGTAAAATAAAAACAATGAAATTTTGTACAGTAGTTATTTTAGCGCATAGATGTTGTCATTAAGTGCACTTGTGATGCAAATCGACAATTTTATACAACAACAACAACAACAACAACAACAATAAAAAACAACAACAATAAAAGTATAAATAAAAAAAATGATAAACTCATAAAAGAGAAGCTGTAGAAAAGATGAACAAAAAAAAAATCCATCCAAATTGAACTGAAGATGACGCCACAATTGAGACAAAGTGGAATTTAATAAAGTTCGAGTGTTATGTTCAACGCCTGAACGCTTGGACGGACGCCGACTGACAGCGACTGACGGACGACCGAATGGATGGATGCTTAGTCGGTTGGATGGTCGGTCGGTTGGTTGGTTGGTTGGTTGGTTCGCTGGTTATTTGGCTGTTCGATGGATGCACGGTAGAGGTATGCGTCCATCGTACAAGACGTGTGGCACACACACAACATCAACGCATAAACGTAGCATAACAATTCGTTTTAAAGTCGTTTTGACAATTTTCCACACTCAGATGCCGCTTTCGGATGGCGCGAGTTATTAGGGCAGAGCGGATTTATATGGTGCACGTTCTTTTTTTACAAAGTTTGGTAATTGATTTTTGAGTGAGCTTAAGTAAGCGTTTATATAGAGATGCTCATACAGCTTTTTTTGCTATTTAAATACGACAAATGAAGGTCTGTAATAAAAATGCTGGAAGATCCTTAAGCTAATTCGTTTTTTTCTCCAAACGAATCTCATATTATGTACGGTCCAATGTCGTTCAAATTTTTACCCGAAGTTGTAATTGTAATTTTGAAGACAATAGCTTATTACAACTCAAGTGGAATGACCAAGTAATGACAGCAATTGGTCAAGTCCACTGACTTCAAAGAAAGCAGGCTCAGCTTTTTAGATGCAGCCAAAGTCGACAAAAGATTGTAATGGTAAGTAGTTTAGTAACTAATTACCTAAGTAAATAATTAAGTAAGTTGATAAGTAAGAAATAATATTAATAACAAGCACAACATCAATTTTACATTATTGAATATTATTTATGAGCTGTTTCATTTAAACTTTAATAGAAAAAAAAACCCATTAGAAAAACCTGTCCCAGCCCTGCCAGATTTACCCTACACACAGTCAAGAGGTGAGAGTCGCCCGCCGCTTTTGGTATTCATTCGTATTCGCGCATTTATTCACTCGCTCGCAGCAGTCATTCAGACATTCATTCATTCGTTCATTAACGACGCGACGTCGAGTGTGCGACAAACAAATAAAAAAATATATACTTACATATATATACATTTATATTTATATATATATAAATTTTAGCTTGTCATTTTTAGGGTTAAGTAAAATTCAATTAAATGCGAAATTTAATTAGTGACACACTCTTTAGCGATTTCGTGTGGCTTGGCTATTCATAGCTCATGTGCAGATACCAGATAAGTAGACAAAAAATTTCCAAAAGAAAAACAAAGATGACAATTTCTGACAGCTGCCAAAAGAATGTCAAATTCGCATTGTTTTTCAATTTGTTAATTTCATGAAAATCATACGCAGTCATTAGGCAAACGCAAAAAAATACAAAAGAAAAGAACAAGAACAATAACAAAAACTGAAGAAAATTAAAAATACGCTTGAAATGTCAACGCAACTGTCACACGCTACCCGCCGCAAGTGGGTCAGTAGTGCCAACTCAAGACGCTCCGCTAACAGACAGCAGAACAAAAACAAATACAACACTATGGTGGGAACGAGGCCTTCTTTAGAAACGAAACGAAACGCAACACACAAACACACACACTGTCGTCTATACATGTGCATACATATGTACCGTAGCGAGTGTAAGTGGAAGTAGTGTAAACGTGTAATAAATACGCTTGACCATTTCGCCGGTTAAGTGCTTAATCGATTTTAATTCAATTGTTTATGTCTGCGCAGTGTTCGCTCTCACAATTCCAATTCCAATTACAATTCCAATTCGAAGCAACACTGTGTTACGAAATGTGTGCTGTCAAATGTTTGCGTGGGTGTCACCAAACACACACACACACACACAACACACACACACTAAACTATTGTCGCGAGACAGTTTTCAATTTTTTTTTATAAAATTTTTTTTATAGTAGTTCCGAACAATTAAATTGTTGTTTCCAAATGTAATAAATTGTAATTAGCATTGCTATTGTTGTAATTAGTTGTTGGAAACATAACGTAACATAACAATTGAACAGCTGTCATGGCAATTCAATTAAATGTCAAACTTTAAACCGAATTTGACAGTTTCGTGTCTGTGTGTGTGTGTGTGCCTGAACTGAGTGACTGCCTGCCTGCCTGTTGCCTGCTGCCGCGACGCGCGATTATGTGAAGCGCACATCTCATCTCACCTCGCCTCAACTAAATGTCAAATGTTATGTCCATTTTGCAACGCTCCGGCCGTAAAAAAAAGTCTTAAGTGTGGCTTTATTTATGCTGTGCGTCTGCCATCGAGCCCACCTAGGTTGCCACCATTGAGGCGATGGCGACCGTTTTATTTTTTGTTCACGGTATTGGCCAAATGTGGTCGCCAAACACTTATTGACACCTATTTGCATTGGACGGTCGGTCGGCCGGTTGAGCGGTGTCGTTGTTCGTTGCAAGCGGTGACGGCGCAGGGGGGAGGGGCGGTGGCTGGGGGGCGCAGTGTCATGATGCGTTTCGGACGCAGTTGGGGCGCACATTTCGCAAAGATTTTTATGTGCGCCCATCAGTTTGTGCATAAATTAAAAGCGTTTGCCAATGGACGGTGTTTAAAATAACAGCGCGAATTGTTAGAAGTTTAATTTATGTGGTAAGTAGACACTAAAAAAAATTTAAAAAACAACAACAACAACTGAGAAGCATTGGATTTAATGTTAATTTAATTTAATACTGCCGGTATGGAATATTTAATTAATTTTATTGATATTTAATTGGGCGATCAATTAACACTTTATTGCACAAAAGTCAGGGCAGCGAATTGTCGATCAATTAAAAAGATAATGAATCAATCAATAAATCAATCAACTAATAATTAATCAGGCAATCTATATATCAAAAAATCAATCAATCAAGTAATAAATTAATCAGTCAATTAGTTAAGGAGTCAATCTATATATCAATCAACTAATCAATAGTTTAATAAATTAATCTGTGTTTTAGAAAATCAATCAATTAATTTATCTATTAATCCATAGTTAAGGTTAAACCATTAATCCACGAATTAATAGTTCAATTAATTATTTAACAAATCATCAGTTCAGTTATTGATATATCAATCAATCGATTAGTAATAACCAAACAAAATTAAAAACCGATTCAATTAATGTGCAAGTGATGCATTAGTTGAATCGTTTTTTAATTGAAGAAAATTGAAATAGTAATCGATATATCAGTTAATCAATGAAAATATTAGTTATTAATCAAATAAATTTTCAATTAACAAATAAATTCGTATAATTTCTTAATTTTCTTCATATGTTTTTTGTTTGATTCAACTCAGGGTAACATAAATTAAAGCTTCCTTAAAAGTATCAACTAAATTCTTTACATTTCAATAGCCAAAAGTGGCAACACTGGCTTGCCAACAATTTTTTTGATTTTAGCATACTGCCTTATAACTTCAAGGTTGCCATTACTCTAATAAAAACATTAGCTCGCACAAGTTTTAAAGTAAAACTTATAATAATAACAAACAAAATAAGGCAATTTGCTTTTTTTTTTGATATATGAGTACGCCAACAAAATTTAGAAAAAGTGCCAATTCAAATACAACAACTACAACCAAAACAACAACACCACAATTGCATGAATTCAAATCTATAAAAACAACAGCAATATAACTTTTTTGGAGCCGTTAAGTAGCCAATATGCAGATAGATCGTTTCATATTTTTTTAATCCCATACAGACGAGCCACTACGACCCAACAATAATAAATAAATAAATAAATAAATAGACAAACACATGCTTAGAGTCGATCTCCTCGACTCTAAGACAAGCACAGAAAATACAACAATAACAACTATAAAAAATAATAAGAATACAAAAATATCTTTGAGATACCTCTAGATATCTACCTAACATATGTACATATATAAAAGTGTACATAAATGTATCTTAACAGCTACATTGGCGTTTAGCCTGGCCGTAAGCAGCTCTAGTGGCTAGTGGCTACAAAGCGCGAAAAACCGGTTGCATACTTAATTAAAATAATACCGCCATATAATTTCGTATTATTTTCTTAATATTTTTTTTTTTTATAAAATTTGTTGTTGCTTTATTTTTTGTTGTTATTTGTTCTCTGCAAATGTTTAGCGCGCTGTCATTCATAGATATCTCGACGAATAATAATAAAATATTTAAATGAAATGCAAAAATATACAAAATCGATACTGTAACAACAACACATTTGGGCGCGTTTACACTGAGCTCTTGTTGTGGTTGTTGTTGTTGGTGGTGGTTGTTGGTGGTGGTTCCACTATGCCGGGCCGTCGCCGTCGCCTTCGATTCAACTCGATCGTTCATCAAAAATTCAGAAATATCTCATAGACTTGTATCTGTTGTATAGCTCAACTTATAGTACGCTGCAAAAAATAGTTATCAGTCAGCAGAAGTGTGTCTGTGTGTGTGTGTGTCGCCGTGTATTCATACGATGATCACGTCGCCCATAAACTAAGCGCTAGTATCATTTTAGAGGAGTGTCAATTGCGTTCGATTGCCTCAAGAAGAAGACGCGTCGTCGTCGCAAAGGCCCGGTTTTTTTTGTTGTATTTTTTTGTATGGAGGAGCCAAGAAGCTGCTAGTGATTCATTGAATTTTGGAATTTGAAATACTTGTCGCTTAGTTATCGATTCGTGCTTTGCTAGTTTCGTTTTGTTTCGTTTCGAAGCGGACGAAAAATATGAATGAATGAATGAATTGTTTGACTGCGTATCATTAAAATATTTAAATGATAATAGTTGTTGTATTTTGTTGTTGTTGTTGTTTCTAATACTAATACTCATAAAATCTGTTTTTTGTTACAGCATTAAATTTGAAAAGTTTAACGCTTCTAAGTGAATTTTTAATAACGATGATTTGAGATGCTGACTAGTATCTAGCCGATACATAAGTAGTTGCTAATAGGTGCCTAGAATTGAGATGGAAAATAATGTTTCCCTAAAAGGTTTGTTATTACTCCTAAATCCGAATATATATGCAAGTTAGTTAAAATAGTTCGATGTACTAGCGGAATAAGCGGCTTGAAATTTAGAGATTAGATTAGATAAGATAATCAATAATTCGCATCTCAAAGATGCCGTGCGCTCTCGGCGATTTTCATAATATGAAGGCAGGTGCTTGTACGACTTTTCCGATTGAAGAGTTTGAAGTATATGAAATCTAAGTCCTTAATATTTTTCTATTAAGTATACACTTTAAATTTAATGAACAAACTTTTAGAAAATTTTTAATATCGAATTAAAAAATGTTTCTTTACTCAAGAAAATTTCCATTGTAAGCTAAATATGAAAATTTGTCATTGCTAAATAGAAACTCAGTTGAGAAATGCAAATGTTTAAGCTTATCCACGAACAAACACTTGCAAATAATGCATATATGTATGTATGTATGCATGTACTCGTATGTATGTAAGTCATAATTATAACACATACAAAATATTGTATCTTAAAAATACAGCTAAACACTATAATTTAGATTGTGTCTGACTGAATGACGGACTGGGCCTCGATCACAGTCTCAGTCACACCCTACTTCAGACACCAACAACAACAACAACAACAACAACAACACAAGCAACAACAATAGTGATGCGATGGTGACCACATTGTAGACTATTTATAAATGAACTTAAGCTGTAAATTAATATCGGCGGTGTGCGCCGAAAGCTAGCGCCAAGAGGCTAAATAAAAAATCATAATAATAATAATAGACACTTACTTAAATACAGTTTTTTGTTGTTGTTGTTTAAGGAAAATATAAAAAATATATTGTATGAAAAAAGACAACAACTAAAACCTATAAAAACCAACAATGTGCGAACATGAATCTCGAGCATTATAAATTACAAGATACTGGCAGCTGTTTTTTGTTGTTGTTTGTTTGTTGTTGTTGCTGTTGTTTTTTAATTGCTAAAAATATTTAGACAAAAGCGTCCGACTAACGCGTCGGAGCTACAAAACTAAAAACCCATAAAAAATGTATGAGAGCAAGTTCGGCGGTGTCGTAAAGTAGAAGAAGAAGCAAAAAAAAAGCGAGAAAATTTGTGCAGGAACATGCGAAAATTGAGAAAAATTTCGAAAATTATTTAAGCATTGGGGGTGGGGGGCCGATGCGCTCATGTATGAAATTAATAATTGCAGTTTTGGGCAAGATCTGCGAAATGGCTTAAATTTGTTTAAAAAAAAAAATATTATTGCAATAATAAACGCTGAGCGACGTTATTCATTTAACGCTTAATAAACATTTCTGCACATTATTATACATATCAAGAAAAACAACAACAACAACAACAAAATCTAGAAGAAGATACAAAATCTAGCCAAATATATGGGGACACTTTTGGTACACCAGACGCCGTGTGGCGACGGCGAACTGCCGCCGCCGCCTTCGTCGTCTGCCATCGCCAACAGATTTTCGGCTTAATGACTACAAAGTAGAAACAAAATTTCATTTAAAATACAAAATTTAAAATTAAAAAGAAACAAGAAAAATAGAAGAAGAAGAAGAAAAAAAAGTAAAAGTTAATTCATGCTGAACCGAAATGTAAATACTAGAAACACGTTCGCAAATTTAATGGCAATTAATACCGCCGGCAATGAATGGCGTTTGTTTAAGTGCAACATTGTTGCCGTTCCGTTGACAATATATTGGCAAGCGTGCATGTATGTGTGTGTGTGTGGCATACCAGCAGAAATTTCGACAAACAAACAAATTAAATAAACAATCTTTAAAAATTCGCTGAAATTTATTCAAAATTAATATAATATTTAAATGGTATTTTAATACACAAGAATCTTCCTATTTTAATGGTAAATAAATTAAGATGGCAACATTGTCGCTGGGCAGCAATCTTGCATGCCAAGAGAACTTATTTTTGTGTAGAAATATTGAGATATTTTTTTTTTATATAATATTTTTAAAATGGATTTTGAAACTGAAGAATTTTTACAAGGCAATAATTTTAAACGTAGTAAATAAAACTACGAAAAAAGTTTAGTCAAATTCAACGGAAACCACAAAAATCGGATTTAATAAAAGTTTTTTAGGTTTCTAATAAATTTTTGAATGCATGTAAATTGAACTCC